>CM068983.1:23713244-23763244 GCA_035357415.1 Ophraella communa
AAATCCGAGCCAATATAACAATATAACCGATACGGGAAGCTGTTACCTATAACCAAAATTTTCTTTGTTGTATTTTATTGTAAATGATTTTTGTTGAGTTAAAAAAAGAATCTCATCCAGTTGGTTAATTCCGCGATGAATGTTGGGGATGCTGAAACGTCGAAAACGAGAACCAGATGGGAACGACGCCAGTTCCAGGCTTACTAGATTAGATACGTTTGGGCCCCGATTAAATCTTCGTATTGTGTTAGTGAAATGGGTTAATTTTACGCCCATGTACCTCTAGGGATGAATGGAATTACAATGAAGGGTCGACGGATGGAGGTCATCTGTCTTATCGATGAGATTCTCTAAACCTGCTTTACGTAACCTGGTCTATCTTTTTTTAATGTCGCTCAATTAAGGATAAATTGTTTTAAATTATCAACATGGGATAATGGAGGATTCGTTTTGACTTTAAAATGACTTTTTTTCGTTTGTAGATTTGTTACTTGCTCCGTGAACCGGTAATCATTGGGTTAATACATTTAATACCAGTGATATTAAAGTAGAATCCTTTGGGCGATGAATTACGCATTTTATATAGACTCTAAATACAGCAGTTTAAAAAAAATTACTTTTAATTTATTTAAAAATTATGTGTGATTATAATACACAAAAAGTATCGCATAAGTGATTTTTGAATGAAGTTTTTGTTACTCTCTATTCATTTTTTTGGGAAAAGATGGGAAATGAATTAGGGATTATGTTTCAAAGTAGTTTATATAAATAAAATTCAAAATAAAAAAATAATGAGCATAAGTAATGAAAATAACAATTATTCTAGCAAAATCAAATAGTACAAAGTAACAAAATAAAAAATTTAAACGATAAATTTAACATTTTAGTATCTGGTATTGCCACCTCTGGCTCTAATAACATCTCTCATTCTCCGTGGAAGGCTTCTTTTCAGGTCACTTATGTAATCCAAATCCAAATTTTCCAATTCTTGTATTCAAACATTTTCCAGCTCATTACAGTTGTCTGGAGCGATATTACGAGTTCTTATGCGCCTGTGCAGGTAGCCGAAAACATGTTAAATTGGGTTTAGGTCTGCACTAACTGCTAGCGAAGCTAAAACTTGGATACCAACCTCTTGAAGGTATTCCATTGTTATTCTGGCAACGTTCGGGCGAGCGTTATCGTGCATTAGAATAAAATTCTCTCCAATGATTGGAACAAATGACATTACATTTTCCTTAAGAACCTCCCTTATATACTGATCAGCTGTCAGTGATCCCTACGAAACACAATTAACTCCGTATGGCCTTCAAAACCGATGCCTACTCATACCATAATGGAACCACCTCCATAATTTCTGGCTGCTCTTATGTTACACTGAGCAAATCGCTTACCTGCGCGTCTATAAAATGGAATACGTCTGTCGTATCCAAAAAGTGAAAATCTTGATTCATCCATAAAAAGAATATTAGCCCAATCGTTAATATCCCAATTAACATGTTCTCTTACGAACCTTAAACGTTCTACACGGTGTGCCCTGGTTAACAATGGAGCAGTAACAGGCATTCTGGGTCTGATTCCAAAATTCCTTGATCTGTTTCCAACCGTATTGACAGATATTCTAACATTACGGACTCCAGAGAGAACATTTTGCAGTTGCCTGGCTGTAACATGACGAGTTCGCAAAGTCTGAATTCTTAAATAACGGTCATCTGCAGGATTAGTACACCTGGGACGTCCTGGAACTAGTCTTCTATTATATCTTCCAGTGTCTCTAAACCTTGTTAAGACTCTAGAAACGCTGGATTAGTTGATTCCCATGACTTCAGCAACATATTGCTGAGGTCGTCCTTCCTCAAGTAAAGCCACGATTCGAGCTGCTTGTTATGAGGTTAAATTACTCATTTTTACTCAAAATGTTTCTAGACACTTCCAAATGAAAAATTAAACAAACGTACTGCACACAAGACATTTTAAAATGTAAATAATATAAATAGGATTTATCAAAACTTATTCATTTTTTGTTTTTCAACAAATACTCGATTTAAACTGTAAATATTTTGGGTTTTTATACATCTAAAGGATACCATACACTCATATTAAAATATTCTGAAAAATGTGATATTTTATTTTACACCATAATTCAATTTTTAAAATTATACGATAGATACTTTTTGTGACGAGATGTATTATTTCTGAAATATGTTTTTTAAATAGGTGTCTACTTGACCAAAAAAATTTAAAAAAATACCCAGTTAAAGCTCGTTATTTTAACTTTTGACGAAAAATATGTAAACATTTTTTTTGACAAAAAAAAACAGTGTTGTAATATTTATACAATGGATGTAATAACGCATTGCCAATACTTTAAAAATCTACGTCGAGAAGTTTGTATAAAAAATATCGATTTTGTTCAACTCATAATTTTTTTTAAAAATACTATTATTATGCTAATAAGGCATATTAACTTAAAACAAGGAGTAATAAATTGGAAAATATTAGTAGTAACTTACTCAGGTGAATTTGTCATTGATGCTTAATTCATTGACTCCGATAAATTTGTACTTATTCCCCGGATTAATCTCACACCTTCAGATCCAGCTGCACCATTAAAAATGATGAGAAAACAATTTCCAATAAAAGTAACCTTTGCTATGACCATTAATAAAGCTCAAGGTCAAAAGCTTCAAAGCGCAGGATTATATTTACCACAATCGGTATTTTCACGTGGACAATAATTGCATGTGGGTTTTTAACGAGTTCGCAAATTTAGTAATATTAATTAATTATAGAAACATATCGTTAAAAAAATAATAATAATCACATAATAACTGCTACTATTGTTTTTAAAAAAAGTTTATAAAATAAACAAGTTTAATTAAATCTATTTTTCTAAATCCACTCTTAGAAAGTGGACCTTTTTATAGCTGCCCCTACTAGGAAGATGCACATCTCCCTAGACATGGGCAAAGTCTTTTGTAGGTGGTTCCTCTTCTGTTTTGCTTTGTGAAAGGTTTTATGAGTCGTAATATCCATTACAATTACAATATAGTATAATTTAAATCCAAATTTAAAATATATGGGCCCACTCCTATTTATAACATATATAAATTCTATTTTAATTTAAATCTAAACGGCATGTTCTCTTATGCAGATGACACAGTTCTATTATTTAAAGATAAATCATGGGAAACAGTTAAAGAAAAAGTTATCAAGGGCCTTGAAATAATAATTAAAGATTGGCTGGATCTGAATAAATTAACCTTAAATATAGAAAAAACCTTTTATATAGCTTTTACATTGAATAATGCTACTAGACCTAGTTTCAGCTCTATCAAATTAACAAAATTGGGCACCTTATATATAAATTTTATATAATGCGCAGGATTAAGCCAAAAAATCTGCTCATTCAAATTTACAAATTCTTAGTGGAATCTTTACTAAGATATAGGATCATTGTCTGGGGAGGGGTCTATAGCAATGTTTTGAATCAGAACTATATTTTACGAATTATTCTGTTTAAAAATAGATTATATTCGATAAAACTTCTTTATAATACTGATATTTTAAATGTCCGTTCCTTGTATTATCTTAGTTCCTGCATTTTCTGTTTTAAATTATTAATAGCTAATGGTACCATATAGAAAATATGATGCGGCAATTTTAGCGTCAAAAATTTTTAATATGCTCCCTACACATATTAGGACGATAATCAGCTACACTTAGGTGCATGTTTCTATATGGTTTTTTTTCTTTTTTTTTGTGGTATTTCTTATTTTAATTCATACAATTTTAGTGATTGTGAATGTTCGGTCTTCTCTTATATTTTTTAAGTTTAATAAATTTAAAATCTTAGGTAATATAAACAGACTCAGATCATCTTTAGGGCTTAGTAGTATCAATGCAGAAGTTGAACGTCTGCATTTCTCTTATAGGAACTTTAATATAAATATGAAGAAATATTACAAACTCAAATATTACAATTTGAGAAACTCTCTTATATGAAAGATGCATTTTTAGAGAACGGGAAAGCTTTTACAGCTGTATTGCATCGTATTTATTATATTTGGATGTTTTACATGTTATTTAGAAATGGCAAAAGACGTAATTTTAACCCAACACATTTTTAAAAGGTTTGTTGTAGTTGTACGTTAATGATATACACAAACTTTCTCTTGTATAGCGTTTTCAGAATGATACAAAGAACATAAGAGAATTATCGACGGTGGGGTAAATACAGTTAGTTATAATAAAATTTAGTTTGTTTTTGTATTGATAGAGTGGGGAATAGGGGTATATATAAAACATTCCGTTGGAAATCGTAATGGTTGGATGGAGTTTGCAGTTCGTTTCCTTTTTGTCTCTCTCTTTCTTCTCTCACTTTTCCAGTGAGATCCCGTAGGATGTCTGGAATTTTAGATTTATGCAGTGCCTCCGATATGTCTTAATTTATAGCATTTAATAAATGATAATAAATCTAAGACTTGATCAAAACGAAGCTCAATTTATTTTATGGAGAATTTAAGTTTCTGTTAGTAAAAAGAGTAAAAACTGCCATAACACTCTAAGAATTGTTTAAAAATTAGAGGAATTAGATATAAAATGTTGTAATGTGAGAACGAAATTAACAAAATTACAAAAAAACTAGTATTTGCAAAATTAAATGCCCAAAATGTTAGGCTGTATATATTGGCAAAACAAATTTTGAGGTAAGATGCAATAAACACTTAAGAGCATATTTACTAAGTAACATAAAAATCCGACCACCCAGTTTAAATAATTTTATTTTTATAAAATTTTGTATAAGTACTTACTGAAGCATAATAAGTAAATGATAAAAATTTCAAAATTATTGCATTGCTTTAAAACCCTTTTACCTTTAATAATGTGTGGATGCACCCATTCTCCAACGCGCCTAGGCATGCTTCTGATCAGGTGGTCAATGTCCTCCTGTGGTATCTCATTCCAGCAACCACCAACTCCTCTCGAAGTTCTTCTAGAGTCTGAGGAGGACGTTGCAAATTTAGCAATCTCCTACCCATCATATCCCACACGTGCTCAATTGGGAATAGGTCGGAAGATCTTGGTGGCCAAGGTAACAATGTGACATCATTATGTTGAAAGAAGTCTATTGTGACTCGCGACATGTGGTCGGGCATTATCTTGTTGGAAAGTTGGATCTGCCAGGGTGTCAAGATAGGGTAAAAGATGGGGTTCTAAAACTTCTTGGATATAACGCTGCGCGTTAATGTTACCTCTGGTGAAGATTAAAGGTGATCTCGAACCATAAGCTATATGACCAAAAACTATAACTCTAAACTAAAGGGAGGACCCAGTGTGGTCTTATTCGTCAGTAAACACTTCGCATGCCAATAGGTCTTCCGTGTTCTGCAAACCATTCATTTGCAATGGATCTGGTAGTGGAGAAACGATCCCCTAAGGCCGATAATCTTAGGCGGCGATCTTCACGGTCTGTAGGCCGGGGACGTCCAGAGCCCCTTGCTCTTTGCGTACGGCCTTCTCGAAGCCATGCCTGACAACACCTAACCACGGTGTCTACACTTCTTTGCACTCTAAGTGCAATTGCCCGAAAAGAAAATCCAGCTTCTGAAGTCCCACTATGCGACCCCTATCAAACTCACTAAGTTGACGAAATCGTACAGGTCTCCGTACCCTAGGTATCGTAAAGAATCTCAAGACCGAAAATCCGCAAAATTCGGATCTTTACTACGGCTACAATATTCATTTTTGGATTGTTAGTGGATTTCAAAAAAAGCAATATAAAAACCGGAATCATCAACTGATAAGGCTGAAAATTTTATCAATTGTTTATTTCAGTAAAATAAACAAATTCACCAAATTTTATTAAAATAAAATCATTTAAACTGGGTGTGCGGATTTTTATGTCACTTAGTATAGCTTGCAACAACCAAATAAGTCACATTATGCAAAACATCAAAAACTGTTTAATTTCTCGTTTTTTTGTATATTTATATTAAATTATTGTAAAGATCATCACGATATAGTCTTTAACTATATACCTGCAAATATTTATATGCTAGTTGGTGTACACTAGGAGAAGTAATTTAAATTTAACTCCATGTTCCTGCTGGTAATAAAAAAGCATGTTTGTGTATTGTTCGCCTATTAAAAATGAAATGGCTAAAGCCATTAATAATGTTTCCGCTTACCTCCATATATTTGCTAAACTCTATTGGGTTTAAAAATGATGTGCTCAGGGTTAAAAATGAAATGAGATTAAACTAAACCAGAACATTTAAATTATGGGAAATAAAACAAAGAACATTTAAAATAGAAATTATTAAACAACTATTTATTTAAAAAATTGCTTTTTAAACTCAATGACAGCTGTTTCGCCAAAGGCCAATTCATAAACTTGCAGTTGCTGTTACCGTTCGCAGTTGCCGTTCCAGTTGAAAGTTAAAAAAGCTACTTTCGAATTTGCGCATTTATATTCTCCGTTGCTGTTACCGATAGCCGCTGAGCTTGACGTTCCCTGAAAATCAGACATAATGAAGTTTTAAGTTTTGCAAGAAACAGGCCATCCTTGGTCGGACTTAACATAACCCTCTTACCCCAACTGTGCTTATTTTTTTATGCTGTGCTTTGTTCAATTTAAATACGGCTCTGTTGATTTATTTTGGCCTAGAATTAACTCCGATATGGATAAAAATATTATTCTAGAAGTAGAAGATGGTAATAAATAAATAAATATATCTTCCACATTGTAAATTAAATTTAACCTATTATTTTATAGATGTAGACAAAATCAGCCTTTTAACAATTTCTCAAACAATGGTACTCATAAGGGTGTACTTATAAAATTTTTGAGGGTCCCAAGACTTCATTAAATAATAAGAGTTGAAATTTCCTAATGACCTTCTTGTTCTGTTAATGGGAAGTACCTTAAAACGCCGTGTGCGTCTTTGCTTAATTTTACTGATAGCAATTGTACATAGAAATATTCCAAGAATGTCTACATAGATATCGTCAACCATTTTATTAAAAACACACTAAAAAAGTTCTTAATAAAATCTTCACGAAAATTAAAATTCTTCAACAAAAAACGCCCGACCATCTTCTTCTTTGATGTGGTGTCGAACTTCAATCTTCAGTTATGTCATAATCAAACATCAAGTTTATAAATTGACACTATGAACGGCAACTGCAACGTCAAACAGCAACGTGAACGGGAACGGCAACTGCAAGTTTATTATAAATAGACCTTACACTACCATCCTTAGATTGACATATTACGTTTAGTTTTTTTAGGTAGCCACCTTGTGTTCATTAGGTAGTATTAATGCTAGACCAAGTATGGAAGTAACACGACATAACAATATTAAAACCTAGATGTTATTAGCCCTAAGGGATTATCCTGGATGTATTTTCCTCTAAGATCAGTATAACTGTGCAATGATATAGAAAAACCAGGAAAAAACTATATCATGCTGATCTTTACAATAACTTAATATATTTGTGTTACAATTATTACGTCTTATCTATGAATAAAATGAAGATTCAATCAAAGTAAACAAATCAATAATTTATAGTAGGTAATGAACAAATAAATCCTGGAAGTTCTCCACTATTAAACTGTTTTCTCCAGTTTTCCTTTTTAAGCGTTCTCGCTGCCTCTAGAAAGTTAGTCCTTAGTCG
This sequence comes from Ophraella communa, assembly GCA_035357415.1. NCBI lineage: Eukaryota > Metazoa > Arthropoda > Insecta > Coleoptera > Chrysomelidae > Ophraella > Ophraella communa. The sequence goes on from CM068983.1 coordinate 23,720,925, forward strand.
AAGAACTGCGGCTAACATTAGAGAGGGGATCCACTTGTTATAGCTGTCTCCACTCAAGAACCTGCACATCTCCTTCTGTCTTGCTTCTTGTGTAATTTGTTAATTTCCTAAGTGCTGTGTTCGGGTGTCTCCGGAGTTCGTCCAATCTTCTTCTGGTTCTGGCTTTCATGATTTCTTCTATCTTCTCGACTTGTCTTAAGTTGATATTCTGTTATGCTTGTATCTTCTTTCTTTATGTTTTAGATGTGTGTTTTCCACGTATTCTTTGAAGGTTAATTCTTTGTCTAGTATCACTCCTAGGTATTTGGCTTTGTTTTACCATTGAATCTCTTCTCCTCCTATGTTGATGGTTTCTGTTTTTGTCCTCCGTTCCCTTACGTAGACTGCTTGTGTCTTCTTTGGGTTTATTTTTATTTTCCATGTTCCAATCGTCTAATTGGTCCATAGCCTGTTGGAGTCTTCTTGTCACCATCCTTGCTTGGGTACTTCTTGTGACGATAGCCGTGTCACCGACTCAAATTTAAAAGTAAAAGTTTATTCAATATTGCCTTTGCTCGTAATTTATATTGGCACACACTGTATTGTGTTTTTTTTACGTAATTTTAGCGATTGCAATCAATTTAATGCAATCTTTATTATCGATAATTTCATTGAAACAATAGAAATAGAAAAAAAGAACAAACATTTCCAAGTTTTGCAATCAATTAAACTCCGGTATACATCCTGAAACCGCAGTCGAATGATGAAAATAGTGTAGAGAATCTAAAGAGAAAGAAACAGACAAGGAGAAAAGGTGGAACAATACACCAAGCATAGCGGAGGCACTGATGATGAGGTGACCGTTGCGGCACACAGGTTGACTTCGCTCCAGCACTCAGACTCGACGAGAATTCCCGGAATTCAATTAGTGATGTCCTAACACAATATCTCAGATAAATGGGAATTATTGGCGGAAGGTGAGACGTAGATTGTATTCCTCGATTTCGGTTTTGTCGGATCGATTTTGTTGAGGCGAATCGAACGAATAGTTTTGTTTCCATTCAATTGGTTTTAAAAACAGTTTTACCACAACCGCATGAATGCGACGCCATTATATTTAGTTTGTACAATAAAAAGTAGGTTATTTAAATATGATTTTCAGGTTTTTAACACAAAAAGGTATAAAAATACTGAATATAATAATAAGAATATCGATTTTATTGAATGCATAATGAACAATGTATCTATAAAGAGCAAATAATATATACACGGTGTCCGTAAAGGATAGAACAAATTCATTTCAAACCATTTACAGAAATTATCTTAAAACAGGTGGGTTTTAATTTTAATTTACCGCATTTAAAAAAATAATTAAATATGCTGGATGAATTATTTTCGTCACCTCCATTTTGCCTCAATTTTTGGATTACTCTAGCTGAGCTGATTTAAAAACTATTTCGAATATTAAAAATAGAACTAAACGAAGAAAAATATCAAAATCAATGTCACAAAATTTTATTTTATTAAAAAACAGCAACTAGTTTAGGCCATCATCAGGCTAAAAATTAAAAGAGAAAGTGAAAACATTACAGATACAGTATAAAACTACCTTAATAACTATAGTTGTAATTAAAAAATAACAACTTCCACCATGCTTGCACATATCAAAAATTTATGTATATCAAAATTGTGTCATTTAAAAAAGGAAAGCATTAAATGAAAAAAATAATGATTAAAATTAAATATTAAAAACTAAAAACTAGGTGAGTAGCAACTCATTAAACCTAGTTTAGTTATTGGTTAATAACAAGAAGAAAACTGTAATACAGCTTAGGATAAAAGTACCCAAAAGCTTGAAAAACAAAGGAGAGTAAGTATGAGCAGTATTTGTAAGAACCGCAAGAAAGGAAAAAGGTCAAAGATCCATTGGCAAATGTCATTGTAAGTGAAGAAACGAATAAGAAAGTAATATTCAACAAGGTAAGAAAAGTTTAAAATGTGGCGAATATTAGCATCAATCTGAGGATGAGGGCAAGAATATACCCACAACAAATTGTCAGATGATGGGTCGTAACACGTGGTGTCAATCCTAAACCACCAGTGTAGGAGCACCAGCAAGCAAATAAATCCAAATTCGGCAAGACGCAGCATCGTGTATCACCCACGCGAAAATGTTGTCGTCGTCACAAAAAGTATCGCATAAGTGATTTATGAATAAAGCTTTTATTATTCTCTTTTCATCTTTTTGGGAAAATATAATACTGAGTACCTAACAAAATAAAAAATGTAAACGATAAATTTGACATTTTAGTATCTGGTATTGCCATCTCTGGCTCTAATAACATCTCTCATTCTCCATGGAAGGCTTCTTATTAGGTCCCTTATGTAATCCAAATCCAAATTTTCCCATTCTTCTATTAAAACATTTTCCAGCTCATTACGGTTGTCTGGAGCGACATTACGAGTTCTTATGCGTCTGTGCAGGTAGCCCAAAACATGTTAAATTGGGTTTAGGTCTGCACTAACTGCTGGCGAAGCTAAAACTTGGATACCAACCTCTTGAAGGTATTCCATTGTTATTCTGGCAACATGCGGGCGAGCGTTATCGTGCATTAAAATGAAATTCTCTCCAATGATTGGAACAAATGGCACTACATTTCAAGAACCTCCCTTATATACCGTTCAGCTTTTAGTGATTCCCTACGAAACACAATTAACTCCGTATGGCCTTCAATACAGATGCCTCCTCATACCATAATGGAACCACCTCCATAATTTCTGGTTGCTCTTATGATACACTGAGCAAATCGCTCACCTGCGCCTCTATAAACTGGAATACGTCTATCTGATCCAAAAAGTAAAAAGAATATTAGCCCAATCGTTAATATCCCAATTAACATGTTCTCTTGCAAACCTTAAACGTGCTACACAGTGTGCTCTGGAGCATTCTGGATCTGATTCCAAAATTGCTTAATCTGTTGCTAACCCTATTGATAGATATTTTAACATTACTAACTCCAGAGAGAACATTTAGCAGTTGCCTGGCTGTAACATGACGAGTTAGCAAAGTCTGAATTCTTAAATAACGGTCATCTACAGGATTAGTACACCTGGAACGTCCTGAAGCTGGTCTTTTATTATAACTTCCAGTTTATTAAGGATAATAAAAAACTCTTCGTTTTAACAAAACTTCCAATATTTATTAAAAAATTGCTTTTTTAAAGGCTCAATGACAGCTGTTTCGCTATGAAGCATCGTCAGATTGACATTTAAGTTACATTTTGTTTGTTTGTAGCTAGGTACCTGATGTTTAGGTAGTATTAAGGCTAGACCAAGTATGGAAGTAATAAGACATAACAATATTAAAGCCTAGATGTTATTAGCCCTAAGGGATTATCCTGGATGTATTTCCCTCTAAGATCAGTATAACTGTGCAATGATATAGAAAAACCAGGAAAAAACTATATCATGCTGATCTTTACAATAACTTAATATATTTGTGTTACAATTACGTCTTATCTATGTATAAAATGAAGACTCAATCAAAGCAAACACTTTAAAAGTGGAGAACTTCCCAGATTTATTTGTTCATTAACAACTTTAAATTGTGGATCTGCTAGATGTCTTTTTATTTCAAGTTCTTCAAGGAAATCTAAATTTTGTTTTTTATTACAAATGTGTAGTATTTGGATGTCATTGGTGTGAAAGAGTGAGGTTGGATGTTTAAGTAGGTGTTTTGCATAATTATAATTTACAAATATTGTAAAATGTTTTGGTTTCAATTTTTCTAAAAACAATATTTTGCCAAATCAGTCAATAAAACAGCTGAATTGAGGGTAAGTTAAACTTTGATCTTGAATAACTTTTGACTGAGTTGATTTATCAAAAATTGACTTCAACCTTTTTTGTAGAGCGTTAAATTCTCTACAAAAATAATGAATGGGTATTGCAATACAATATATCGTTCATTAGTTATAAAAATCAAAAGAAAAAAAAAAAATTTTCCTGTGTTATTCTTATGGGAAATCGAAAAGTGCGATGCGGACTACCTTAATATTAATATTAAGGGCTCATATTTTCACAGGCCTATTTTGGCATCTAAACGAAACTTTTGAGCCTGGTTTTTTTTTTGAAACGCCATATTGCACAGTTATACTGATCTTAGAGGGAAATACATCCAGGATAATCCCTTAGGGCTAATAACATCTAGGCTTTAATATTGTTATGTCTTATTACTTCCATACTTGGTCTAGCCTTAATACTACCTAAACATCAGGTACCTAGCTACAAACAAACAAAATGTAACTTAAATGTCAATCTGACGATGCTTCATAGCGAAACAGCTGTCATTGAGCCTTTAAAAAAGCAATTTTTTAATAAATATTGGAAGTTTTGTTAAAACGAAGAGTTTTTTATTATCCCTAATAAGATGGACTTCCAAAAAGTAAGGGTTAGTACAATCAATTTAACTTCCAGTTTCTTTAATCCTTCTTAAAACTCTAGAAACGCTGGATTGGTTGGTTCTTATGACTTCAGTAACATATTCCTGAGATCGTCCATCTTCAAGTAAAGCCACGATTTTAGCTGCTTGTTCTGGGGTTAAATTACTCATTTTTACTCAAAATATTTCTAGACACTTCCAAATGAAAAATTAAACAAACGTACTGCAAACAAGAAATTTTAAAATGTAAATAATACTAAAAGGATTTATCAAAATTTATTCATATTTTGTTTTTCAACAAAAAGGCGATTTAAACTGTGAATATTTTAGGCTTTTATACATCTAAAGGATACCAAACACTCATATTAAAATATTCTGAAAAATGTGATATTTTATTTTATACCATAATTCAATTTTTAAAATTATGCGATACTTTTTGGGACGTGTGTACAATCAGTTTCAAATATTGATTTCAATTTGTACAGGGTGGACAATACTACAATAGCTTAATTTAATAATTTTCTGGGTTACGCGTTGCATGTTAATTAGAATCTCAGACATATTATTCACTGCGAAACTCATAAAAATTTGTGTGTTATTAGCCTAAAAAGAAAGAGTAAATATTTTAATTAAAGATTAATTTGAGATGTATAAAGGGTAAAGAGAAGAGGGAAAAAGTGAAGAGAATGGTGCGAGAGAAGTAGGACAAAAACATTTTTTATTATCATTCGCTCTGTATATACCATCAGTAATATTTTAAGAGTATCTCTTTACCTTTTATAAAAATAACTGCAGGAAAAAATGTATGAATTTTAACAAAAAAAATTCGTAATGACATTGAATTGGAATAATTTCCGATAAATAAAAATAGGTTTTAATAAATCATTAGCTTTTTTTATTAACATTTAATTTGATAATACCATTTTCAGTTTATCTACGACCGTCCCGGGTTTATGGGTTTATTTACCTCCTAATGTAGAAATTTTTCATCTATCTAAAATATTTCAATGAATACAACCAAATTATTTTTATTACCTACCCACTACACTAATGGATATTTAACAAAATCGGTTCCTTTAGATAAGATTTCTTGAATTAAGTTGTTTTATTGAAAAATGCAATTTACTTGATACCACCAATACAATATTTTTAATTTAATGCCTTTTAATCCTTAATTGTATGTAGTAATAAAGTTTTTTTAATTTCATTTCAGAAGGACTACAAGACTGTCGGTTTTGTTATATTAACAAAATTCTTTTAAAAAAATTGATTTCAAACATCACTTTCTGGTATCTGATTACAGGCTTGCATGATGGTACCCATTATATGAATCTATTAATGATTTTGTAGGTCTATTACTAGAATTGAAAACTACAGCTAGCGCTCTTTTTATATTATAAAGTGTACCTTTTATTATTATTTTTTAAATTGAAAAGGTAATCCTGTTCTCTCAAATGTTACTACGATTATTTTTCAGGTGAGAATACAAGTTGGACAGCAGAGCCTGTCTTAAAGGCACTCAAAGGACATAAATCTATATTCTTACAGACCCAGGCAACTTTTAAGGATATGAGATATTCGACTTATAAGTAAAAAAACAGTGGAAATATAAACAATTCCTTAAGAAACTGACAAAAACCAGGTTAACTTGATGTTGGTGCCACGTAGAAAATTAGAAAAATGACAGACCCCCAAAAGAAGAAACCAATACATTTTTTTCGGGGGAACAAGATCGAATACTGAAAGAGCTTTTCGGAAATAAGCAACAAAGAGCAGATTATAGTACAGAGGCTCAAGTTCATAGAAGGACTTGCTCTGTCTACACATGCGTTCAAGTTAGTTTGGAAATACCTTTAGGATCTAATACATCTAGGGGAAAATAACAAAGTAACCTTACTTTTGGCACTTAGGCACGAAAAAGCGGACCTTTCAGCCAGAAAAGGTACTAAAGGAATTTTCATAGGACCAGAGCCATTCCTAGGCATAGCGAATAGCGCAGCCAAGGAAACAATATCGAACTGTGTAGATCGGAGGAGACATTCTTGCTAGTTTGAGGTAGTGGGTTTAAGACAGGCATTTGTAAAAGATCTCTCTAAAAAGAGTTCGCAAGAGCTGCTGTATATGACCAGACAGGACCTACGAATTATGATAGGTTCACTGACTGGACACAGTCGCCCTAATAGGCATATGAAAACAATTGGACTTAGATTATTTTGAAACTAAAAATGTTTATTGTAATATTTACAAATTTTAATAGGAAAATTAATAATTTATTATATTTATAATTATGTGGTTTATGTTTTTAATTATCATATTTATGTTTGTGGGGCTAAAAATTTATTTAATTGTGTATGAGCATAAGAAAACTCTATACCTTCAGTAATCGGTTCAATTGAGTTAAAACAAATTTAATTCACTTTTATTAATGATATAGTAAATGTACATTCAAATCTCAATACAACCCTGTTTTATTTTAAAAAATTATTGACCTTCAAATATCAAAAGAATTATAAACCATCGATTCTTTCTTTGAAAACTATTCATCGATTTCAGTACTACTTCATTATTAATTCAAATTTTGGTAGATGTAACTTGAATATGTCAACAAACATTTAATTTATTTTACAAAGTATTTAAATCATGTGAATAAATGTTTATACTTGAAAAGTGATAATGTTTTAAGGTATATTTTAAAAGTAAACACATACCGTAATCATTTTCCAGAAAACGTTCAGCGCTCTCTAGTCTGTGTTCCAGGTCCCATGCAACCTTGTAGACAAGATGGCGTCAGTGGTCCTCTCCGATCAACGTAGCTTCTTGAATTTTTTTTGTTTTTGTAGTTCAGGAATGTATATTTCAGGTAGGTGGATATTAAAATACTTCCTTTCATTTAGTTTTCCAATTTTGTTTACTTGATCCAACTTTTAATGGTTTTAACTTTATAATTTTTAATTTGACCGATTTTCAACTTTTTTTAAAGTGGACCTGCCTTCGTAAGAAATGGAACTCCCCGATAATTGGAAATACTTTTTACCCAGAAATGACATAAATGACATAAAAAAATTTAAATTCAATTGTTTTTTAAGTTTCAATAAATTAATTTAATTAGTTCTACCTTATTGCTTGATTAATTGAGTGATAATTAAACTTAAACAATTATTATTATTATTAATAAAATAACTTTCTTTTTCACTTTGTAAGTTCGAATTCATTATCACTTGTCATTGAAAATTTCAATCATATCACTCACAGTATAATAATCATATTATGTCACCTTTATACCTTGCTGTTATTAAAAAATTTAATATTTTAGATATATTCAAGCTCATGCGGATGATCAAAGCTATACCCATTGACTACTCTTTATCACTATCTGTAAGTAACTTTTTATTTGAATACAAACTTAATTATTACTTCATTTAATTGTATAGGTAATTTATTACTAAGATTAACTCTAAATTCATAACTTATAATATATAATGATTTGTACTAATGATATTTCATGTTTTTTTGTTGATATCCAAAACTTAATTTATAACTCTTATCTAATATTCCTTACTGAAACATCATTCTAATGATAATATGTAAACATTGATTGTCTCAAATAATATACTTTATTTTCCTTCTGTGTTTTAGGTATTGTTACAATTTAATGCAAGATTCGACATCTAACAAGAAGATAATCCAACCATACTTCTGAGATATAGTGTTCCTTACTCAAATTATTGTTGGAATCAAGTTTATTAAGTGTTCATAGTTAATTGTGTATAAGTTCAATTAAAGAAGCTTTGAAATTCATCTCTTTGAAAAGTTTATTATAATAACATATCCTTTCTTCTCAATAAAACATAGACTATTTTAACAAATAAGGTAAGATTATTTTAGTCTAAAATTTTGATTCATTACAGTATATTAAACAACTTAAACAACATAAAGAATTCTGCTAAATTCTCTAAAAACGATATTCTAGAGAACTCAAAGTGAGGAGAAAAAAGGTTAGTCCAAGAAAATATGGAAAAAACATTGCAGCGAATGGTAATTAACCAAATCAAATTATGGAACATATTCGTCAAAAGAATATACAATATAGTCCATATTAAGGGATCAAGATAAACCATCAGAAAAATTCCTTAATAATTGGATAAAATATTCACAGTATAGGTTCACTTGCAGCTTTTGCTAATGGCGATAGGAACATCGAAAGTAGAAACATAGAACATATGAAAACAATATTGCAATCAACCAGGAGACAAAAAATAACAGTATTCCAAAGGTTAACTAACATTAATTTAAGTAAGCAATCATCTATAGTGAAGATGTCAATTAACGTAGAAAATATTATTTTATTTTTTTTGCTTGCTTTACCCGGTTCCGTTATAAATAAACCAGATAAATAAAATCGGTTGTTGCACCTAAACAATTATTTGCAAAACCTTTTTTCTATAAAAGTTAAATTCAATATCGAAAGCATGCCCCAAACGGTGTCATATATCGGTAAATACGTTAAAAAAAACAGCAAAAATGTGTCATTGTTAATGGCCGTCATAAAATCTCATTCAATAGAATAAAACGGCGATTCGAAACTGAATTTCCATATCATTTCCTCGTTCAGACATAACATCGATCGTTCGGAATCGTTGATGCAGCCAAGTTAGTTTATTTTTCTCACAAAAAGTGCTAATCGAATAAATATTTTAGCTGTGACTAGTAAATGGTTATTGAATTAAAATATGGTAACAATTTTTATTGGCGTTGTGTCAATTTTATACCTATACTGCCAGTTGATTGTCATATAATGATGTTTTAGTATAATAATGTAATATATAATAAATAATAACGTTTATCCACAACTATTAATTAATATATCTGTTAAATATGTAATTTTTATGAAGTAATGCCATGTACATTCATATTTATACCATTCTGACTTAAGGACTTCGATTATATTGCCTCCAATAAATCTTCCTACCGGCCGACAGGGCCGGAGTGGAATTTCTACTTTTACATTGAGAAGCAATTGAAATATTGATAGATAGATATAAATTGTCTACAAATATGTACAAATGTGCAAACATCTATAAAAAAAGTAAATTCCACCCTGTTCCGTTCAAATTTTATAGCAGGTAACACCTGCCTAAAGGGCCGGCCAACAATACGACAAAAGGGTCGTTTATTGGCCTTAAGAAGTGAGAACGGAATAAGTATGAATGTACTGTACCATATGGAATTGAATAATAATGATAGTTCGATGGAATAATATTACTCAAGAGTTAAGTCAAATTTGACAATTTGTGAATTTACTTGTCATTGTATTTGTAGATATACTGTCAATTAGTTTGTGAGTTATTTGGAGCGTACATTCTCTGGTATTATTAGAAAAATGTCTAACAGTGGATCAGATTTAGACGATATGTCTTGTACCGCCAGACATTTTAAAATTAGCGGCTAGCGCTACAGAAAATCTCCTACCTAACAAGTCAAAAGGTAAAAGTTTTATGGATTGGCAACTGGCACAAAAAACAAGTCTTCATCATTGTGGGCATTATATTTTATGCTGAAAAGTACATTGAATATTTACCATAGTATCCACCTAGAGACTTACATGAAGATACAGGCATTCTTAAAACGTCAGTCCGAGGACCATAAACCGAAAACATCTAAAACTTTTACCCTCAAAGAAATCAGTAAATTTATTAAAGAAGCACCATATCATACCTATCTAATGACAAACGTAATTTTCAGCTTAGAACTTAGAATTTAATCAAATTATTTTTAGGTAACCTTAATCATGGGGCTAATGGGGGCTTGCCGATCCAATGAATTATATTCTATGTAAACTGAAGATATAGAAGATTACAATGGAGCTCTTATAGTGAAAATACCTTTCACAAAAACAAAGATTCCTAGATCATTTACCGTATCAAGTGAATTTTACGATATTTGCAAAAAGTATATAAATCTTCGTCCATTTCATGCTAAGTGCCTATCATCCTTTTTAAATTATCAGAATTGCAAATGTACTATTCAGAGAGTAGGTATTAACAAATTAGCTTCTATGGAAAAGCACATTGGTACGTTTTTAAAATTAAAGAATCCCGAATTGTACACAGGATATTCGTTCCGAAGATCATCTGCAACCATTTGCGTTAGCGCAGGCGGTGACATTACAGTAGTAAAGCAGTTAGGGGGATGGAAATCAACCACAGTTGCCGATGACAACATAACCAATAAAATAAAAAGAGGAAATCAAATTTCAAACGAAATTAACAAACATACCAGCTCTAATAATGAAAAACCTTGTAATAGCTCTAGTGACAGTCCAAGCCCCATGATTTTCAATCAGACTCAGATGGCAGACAAAGTTATCCCTGACATGAATTTTAACAATTGTAATGTAACCATTAATAATTATTATGTAAGTAAATAAACATAAATTTATTGTGTATTAATAACGTTACCATTAATAAAAAATATTGTTCATTTGAAATATATTTTGCATTTTTTTATAAACTTATATACATAGTTGTGGATAAAGTATAGTATTGAAACACTTGTGAGGACTTTACACACAATTTATTTACAAATTGTTTGAATACAAGAATTCAGCTGATTACAAATTACTAACTGTCACTTTTTACTTTTAAACTTCACAAAAGCTGAACGAACACTAACTCTACTACCGCGAATGACCCGCTTTATATATCAAAATACTTGACATCTCGATTTTTGTCGAAACTATTTACTAAAATCCAAATCACGAATACATATAACAAGGATGTCAAACTCGAGTGGAGAGGGTAGCAGGAGAAAAGGCGCCTATCTGGGCGGGGTTAAATTCTCGGTCGTTGCGTACTCCGTACTGCGCAACAGGCTGTCTTTTTCTTTGTGCGAGCGAGATAACCAATCGCATATGGATTCGTGTAAACATCTCTCGTTCGAGAGAGACAGCCTGATGCGCAGTACGAAGTACGCAACGACCGTAGACTGGACTCCGCCCAGATAGGAGCCGTAAATTCAGCCACGGGCGCTTATAGCTCGGCATAGGAGTTTCACATCCTTGTTATATGTATTCGTGATCCAAATATTACCAGAATGTTCGCGAATAACTGCCAACCTAAAATAATTATGAATCATGTCAAGTTCCTGTCAAAACCTTCTTCCTCATTCACGGACTCTACCCTTTATGGCAAGCAGCTACATCAAAATACATGCATTCCTCTCGCATCTGTCACAATCATCCGTCACACATCTGTCACCCGTTACAGTATTTAACAAGTGCATAATGGCTATTATTACAACATCTTCGTGTGTGATAGCCATCATTATACGCTTGTTACATAATATACTATTATTCATTAAAATATAGTATGGAAATATACAAGTATTAGTAGTGTAGGTAAATTGATTTGCAGATTGATCAAAATGTACTATAATATTCATAGGTATAACAAAGAGAACCTGGCTGCAAACTTTAAGGGCCGGTTACATAAACGCTTGTCAAACCTCTGTTAGCTAACTAGTTTTTAACTTTTGACAAGTTACGGTTAGTCTTAATATCTTTGGAACTTCATTTACATGAAAGTTCAATTTTCAGTGCGTATCTACAGTAACTCCCAAGTACTTTCACTTTTCCTACGAATTGGCCGAGTATACTATTATTCTATTATCCGTAAAAATATATATGGATCGACCAGTTTCTGTTGTCAGTAGACCATTTATGTTTAACGAAAATAAAATTGGTGCAAGAACTGATCCTTGTGGAACTCATAATTCAACTTTCTTTGTCAAATTTAAACAGTTAACTTTAACTTGCTCATATTTATCCTTTAAATGGTTTTGAGATAATTTCAATGATTTTATTAAACATTTTTTTATCTAAAAATCATTTTAAAATGAAGTCTAAGAGTTGCTTTGTTTTCGAGCTCTATCCTCTTTAAACTGATACATGACATTTGAATATCTAGATGCAACAATAATATTGATAATAAAACAAAATAATACGAACCTTGAGAATAACTGCTCATCTCGAAGCGAGGGCATATGTCGAATGGCTTTCAATCATTAACCGAAGGACACAGACTCACCTGAAATAAAAAAAAACTTAATAATAAACCGTCGTCACTTCAAATTTTAAATATATTCCCATGAAAATTACTAAATATTACCCGACATCGATATACACATTTTTAACCAATAGCACGCTACTGATTACAAGCGTAAACATAACTCCTGAATAATGATACATCGTTGCCAGCACGAGAACGGAACAAAGAGAATCGATTGGTATTATTTGTTATACTCATAGACACTTTCTTGTAATCATAGCTACAAAACAAACAGTTTTATGAATGGAACGTTGCGTCTCCTCTGATAATAGGTCTATGAGTACAGCCAACTAAATTTATGGACATATCTTTCAACGTAAGAAGAATTCCCATACTCCAAAACTTAATTAAAGGTTGTAAGAAAGAAACACCTACAATGGTCGACTTTGTAGCTTCGTAGTTACTACACCGTTATTTCAGGGTAGACGTAGTGCCAATATTTTTGTACTCTTATGACCTTTCATAAGGGCATTAAAGTTGTATACTACTTGTTATTTCATTTATTTTTTGTTCAAAATTTCCCTAAAATTGGTATACATATTCTCACAAAAGATACTGTATGTTAGAGTCACCATGTATTGGACAGGGACAGGGACTAACTTTGAGAAGTTATCACTTTCAAATATAACATTTTGTCAGTGGATTACATTTTCATTAGTTAGGTTAAGTTAGGTTAGGTTAGGTTAGGTTAGGTTAGGTTAGGTTAGGTTAGGTTAGGTTAGGTTAGGTTAGGTTAGGTTAGGTTAGGTTAGGTTAGGTTAGGTTAGGTTAGGTTAGGTTAGGTTAGGTTAGGTTAGGTTAGGTTAGGTTAGGTTAGGTTAGGTTAGGTTAACACGGTGGTTCGGGATGGAACCCACTTAGGCCAGAGGCCCGTTGTGATGCCGTATGGGGTGGTTGCCACCCCCACCACTATCATGAGAACCAGTAGCTGCTGTCAATGAACAGCATGATGCTTTTGATACCAACCGACTGAAGATCGGATAAGTTGTCAAAATAGGGCTGTCCCAGAGCAGAAAATCTTTGCCTGGATAGGGCAGGGCAGTGACAGAGTAGGTGGACCATCGTCTCTTCCTCCTCTTCGTCTTGACAACTTCTGCAAAAGTCATTCCTTTGTGGAATTCCCATGCGTGCAGCATGGCATCCTCCAAGCCAGTGTCCAGTGATGGCCGCAATCGCGTTTCCGATGGATTTCCAGGAGAGAGATAGAATATCTTTGGTGCGTCGCAGGTTAAGCTCTGGCCATATCTGTCTTGACGAGTTGTAAGAAGGTTCTTTCCGCCATCTCAGGTTGGTTTGGCGGAGTATTTCTTTCCGGAGGAGCAATCTTCGTTCAGCGATAGGTGCCCCTGGTCTTGTATTAGCGGATTTAGTCGTGAGCGTCGTACCAGCTCTTGCTAACTCGTCCGCCTTACAGTTGCCTGCTATGTCCGTGTGGCCGGGTACCCAGACAACATTGACTCTTACTTTAGTCGCCAGCTCATCTAAGGCTTTACGGCATTGTATAGCCGCCTTGGAGGTCAGGTAGACTGAGTTTAGAGACTTAATGACAGCTTGGCTGTCACTTAGAATAAATATTGGACTCGAATCCGGTTTGAAGTACCCATTTTGCTGTTTCATTAATAGCTACCATTTCTGCCTGGAATACACTGCAGTGGTCCGGCAAACGGAATGATAGGTTAAGGGGTGGGGACTCTGAGAAGACTCCACTTCCTACTCTCCCCTCTAGTTTTGAGCCATCTGTATAGAAGAGCGTCATTTTCATTAGTTATTGACCACTATTTCAATATACGAAGTTTGATAACACTTTACTGACAGGAGGATGAACAAAATAAATTAAGTTTGAATGGAACAATTGGGAAAAAAACGATAGCATCTAACTAATATACTTTTCACACATGTGCAAGATTAATATTTATTGGCAAAATCATGGTAATATTTATTGTAAAATATGTATAACAATATAATGAAGAACTTAAAATATATAAAACAATAACTCAAGTAAAGAAAAGGTTTTTATTTCGTAAAAAAATATTAATTTAACTTTTTTCTTCTTTTAAAGTTGCACGCTGAGTGCTCTGGAGTATAAACAAAATTAAAATTAAAATATTGCGGTGGAAAACTTGTATAACAGTACTCTTCACGACCGAAATTATAGTTTAATTAATTTTTAACTTTATTGTTTGCTTACTTGTTGAAAAGAAAAATAGTACGGTTCTTAAGTAAGCCGGATATTTTTCTTTTAAATATAGAGTTACTGTTTGATCAGTACAAAAACAAGTACAATCAGTAAAATTTATTGTAGTATCTCTTACTTTTTGAAAATCCATCTTACTAAAAATAATAAAAAACTCTTCGTTTTTAACGTAACTTCCAAGTTTAATTAAAAAAATTAAGTTTTAAATCACAATGTCAGCCGTTTCGCTAGATTAGCATCGTCAGATTGACATATTTAAGTTACATTTTGTTTGTTTGTAGCTAGGTACCTGATGTTGATTAGGTAGTATTAAGGCTAGACCAAGTATGGAAGTAATAAGATATAACAATATTAAAGCCTAGATGTTATTAGCCCTAATGGATTATCCTGGATGTATTTCCCTCTAAGATTAGTATAACTGTGCAATGATGTAGAAAAACCAGGAAAAAACTATATCATGCTGATCTTTACAATAACTTAATATATTTGTTTTACAATTACGTCTCATCTATGTATAAAATGTAAACTCAATCAAAGTAAAAAGTTTAGTAGTGGAGAACTTCCAAGATTTATTTGTTCATTAATAAATTTAAATTGTGGATCTGCTAGATGTCTTTATTTCAAGTTCTTCAAAGGAAATCTAGATTTTGTTGTTTATTTTTTATTTTTTATTATGCAGAACACCTACTTGAACATCCAACCTCACTCTTACACACCAATGACATCCAAATACTACACACTTGTGATAAAAAACAAAATTTAGATTTACTTGAAGAACTTAAAATAAAAAAATAAAAGTTAGGTTTAATTATAATAGTTATTGCAAAAGAAAGTATCTCCAACACCACTTAAATTTGAACAGAAAGCTGTATATTCTCAAACAGAGCCGGTAGCTAGACGGGCACTAAAATATAAACTATACGCTGTAAAAAGTTGTAAAAACGATCATTAAATCCGCCATGTAATCTGACCATTAACGATTCTCCTAAGGACTTAAAATCCCAGGAATAGTAAAAATGAAATTAGAAAAAATTTTGTCGCTCTCACATCAACAAACTTTAGAAATAAAAATGGAAAACTCATAATTTAAAATAAATATTTTTATCCCTTAAATATCAAAAATATTTTTTTAATGATAATAGCACATTATTTGGAGACCTAGAAAAATCAAATCGTTATCCAGTTAACATCCACAATGTAGGTATTTTGGATTAAATATTAAAAAACATAATTTTTTTCCGAAAACTGGAAAGTCACAAACATAAACAGAATACAAAACTAGATTTAACATAAACAAAAATTGTCTTAAATCAAATCGGATCGACTCCAAGTTTGGAAATGCCTTCAGGATCTAATACGTCTAGGAGAAAATAACAAAATAACCTTACTTTGGGCATCTGGGCATAGTGGTATTGAAGGGAACGAAAAATCGGATCTTCTAGCCATAAAAGGTCCCGAAGGAATATTTATAGGCCCGGAGCCATTACTTACTGGTTAGGTTAGGTTAGGTTGTAAGAGATCTCTCTAAAAAGTGGTCTCAAAAGCAGCTGAATATAAGCAGAAAACAATTGGACTGTCAGAGAATGTGGACTGCAGATTCTGTCAGGCGGAGGATGAAACAGCGGAGCATATGTAATTGCCGAGAGCTCGAGGGACCAAGGATGATTAAATTTGATCTGCATCAACCCAAGAACTTTATGGAAGCGTCGTCAACGACCCCGATGAGCTTCATTAGAGGCATAGGGCTGATAGAACGACTATAACCTAGGGGTGAGCCACGATAGATCTTTCAGGTCGCAGTGGAAAGGGATGTTGAACGATCACTCACAAGGAACCTAACCTAACCTAACCTAAACGTTTGAACTAAACTTCCACCTTTTATTTAAAAATAGATTTTTAAATGAAACAACGAGCATCGTCAGATGCCACTAGACATGGATAACATTATTTGACTTCTGAAGCTTCTGGCATTGTAATGATTGTACGCCCAACACGTATAAGGATCATACATATATACTTTTGATTTAAATGTTTAACCTGTATAGATGGAATATTCATAAGCATACTGGATTCAAGAGAGTGATGTGATCAATTTTCAAATGTAAAATGTGAAAATCCTCTGCCAAAATAAAAATGACCGGATATACTAGATACAACAAACGTTCAAACCCAAGGAATCGATTTGTTTGTCGGCTGATGTAACCGTTGAGGTGAATGTGAATTTCGTCAGAAACCCATATGTTTCTTAAAAAATCGGATCCTCATACACTCAGGGCCGGTTTATCAATTGCCAATATTATCCATCAGTTAGGTATCCGTCATATAAAACTAACTAGCAGATAAAGTTCCAGTTTGTTTGGAAGCGGTTTATCAAATCGTTTTTATCCTCTTTATCTAATAGATAATGAAAGTTGGCAATGCTGATGGATGAATGTAAGCAATCTCATTGGTTGTTACAAGAACAAGGTCATGTCACATTAATCGATATGTTACGACCGTTTTATTAGGTTGTTGTTGATTGTTTTTGTAAATGCAAAAGTTTGTGTTTTTACTTTCTGAAGAGTTTTTGATTGTTGATGAACATGCATTTTTTGGATGATTATATTCTGGATAGCGACGAGGACGAGGATATTGTGCAAGTTCTTGAGTACGAAAGAAGGCCGTATACAGTTAGGGAAAGAGTAGACAACTTCGAAGTGGGATGACCAGGATTTTCATGCAAGATTTAGGATGACAAAAGAGACTGTTTTGTCAATATTAGAACTCATTGAGGATTCACTTGAGTTTTGTACTGATAGGTAAAAGTAAATTAGACACACCAAAAAACTTCGGAATCAATAATAATAGTCCTTAAACTCCTGATATCGACCTAACTGCCAGTTGAAAGTTACAGATTGACATTTTAGCTGTCGGATAAAGTTAACCTGATGTTGATAAACCGACCTTTTCAAAATAACTGGTAGTTATGCATTAACTGACAGATAAATTGCTATTGATAAACCGGCCCTCAGTTCAGTAAATGTCTCTTTCTCATTTATCCGCAACATTTAGTGGTTGTAGATGTTTCAGTTATATTCAGTTAACGTACTGTTCGTACAAGACTTCTTTATAAAAATTGGATGATTTGGTTAATACGCGCCCTTTATTTTGCATTGGTACAAACTATTCTTCGATGGCCTAAAGAGCCTTTACGTTGACAAAATACACTAACCACTGTAATTCAAATTTCCTATGTTTCTTATGTTCGACCATGAGGCACATTTGCTTGATGATTTTCTACACAATTAAACCACAAGATTAAACCTGGTTGTTTATGACAGGTATTACTAAACTGATAATTTAGTGTGTTGCAACCGTGGCTGTCACCAAAAATGTTGAAAAAGTGAATCGTGAAGTAGTGGAAATGGAAGGGAAGCAAGTATAAACGTCAAGGAAAGCAGTATAAACTTGAGGTTGTACAGCTAAGATGTAAAACAAATATTTTTAAATATGCATGAAGGTATTCAAAAAAGAATATGCAAATTAGATTCTGTCAAACGAAATAATCATTTTAATCAAAATGTTGCGAAGTAAGGTGTACAGTTAAATTAAGAAAGGACCAACCATCACAAAAAAACAGGAGGATTGTGGATCTATTTGTGTGACAACGCTAGACAGTGTTAGAAGGGAAATGAAGAAAAAAGACCTGTTATATGTACCAGAACAACTTTGTAGATAAGGGCAGCGGTGGCTGTTAATTTAAAAAGATTGATAAAAGTCAATCTGTTGTGCAAATCATTCTAAACTCATTTAAAAATGATTTTTTCGAACTCAATTATTTTTCAAATCTGTATGACCTCGTGATTAAAACATGTTTATAAATTAGTTATAATTAATTTAGTGCTGCGAACCTCGCTTCGCTCGGCACGCAGTGATAGATTTATAATAATGCAAAAGTGCAGTGTTGACACGTATCTTCTAAGAGAAGAAAACGGATAAGCATTTTACATTGTGGATATCCGATGTTTGGGTAAAAGGAGTGCTATTTATGTCTGCTAAAAATTTTAGGAACTACTCATTGGATTATCATTATGTTACCAAAGCTTAAAAATATACTGTCATTGTTATGGGCAACGTACTTTATCATTCAAGACTTATGACGAAAGTGCCTATTACAAGTTCAAGAAAGCAAGACTTAAAAATATGTTCGTTCCACAACGACATGTACACTTATATCAATTAACAACTACCAGAAGTCTCACAGACAAAATATTTTAGAAAATAGTATGTCGCTGACCATTAAGCAAAACTGGCAAAACATCATATTTTAAGATTGTCGCCATTCTACTGCGTTTTAAATCCAATTGAACTGCTTTGAGCTCAGTTAAAAAGAAACGTCGCAACTAATGTCCAAGACTCGTCGAAACTGTGATTAAATTATTTGAAAGTGAATTTGTAAAAATTAGTCCACAAAACTGTTTTGTGCTTGAAAATCAAAAATCAATATTTAAGTACAGTATTTAAATGTAAATAAGGTAATAATAAATTTGAATAATAGTGATGAAGAGTTAATAGTTTTATAATATCTGTATTTATTTAAATTAATAGTACGCTCCTGTAAGGCAATAAATTACTTTAACAAAAAGATCTCAATTTAAAACTTATTTATTATTTAAATCTTATAGATCCTAATGGACCATAAATATATGTATGACGGATATTTATTTTTTACGGGCTTACTTTAGTAAAATCGTTCGGTTACGGATCTGTTTACTCTGTGGTTGCCTTTTGGTAACATGAGCGAAAAGTCATGAAATTCTGGCGTACAGGAAGCAAATTTAAAGAGAGAAAGAGAGACCGATGTAAAGGACTAAGTTGTAAATAAATTATATCGTCAGTGAATGTAATTCATTCTGACACTGACAGCATAGATAATGTGGGTCTGAATGGAAACCCAATGAACGCGACGGCATGACTCGGTAGCAGTAGAATATCAGGCATTGTGTGTCATTAACACTGGATACCGAGCATTTTTTAATTTTGCGGTTTTAATAATACCAAAATGAGAAACGACATATTAAATTTAATATGGAAAAGGGGAAACTTATTAAAATTCTCAAACTATTTTATTTTTATTTAAATATTTAAATTTACTAAAAACATTTAACAAATTATTTAATAAAAACATTTAACAAATTATTTAATAAACCTGTCTATTTTTTTATTTGTTAATAAATCAGATGAATTATTTGGTTATATTATAACCCCACATAATTTTTAAATAAATTAAAAGTAATTTTTCTTGTAAACTGTTGTTTAGATTCCAAGAACGTGATACATATTTTTTATAAGTGTTAGATGAATAAATACTACACTTAAATTGCCGTATGAAAAATTTTAAGAATTTTAAATTTATACATATTGAGGCACTTGTTTCTCAAGATATATCCTGTAAACATTCTTGATTCCTAATAAAGATAACAATTCCTTGATGACATTTCTCATTTATAGCATATTTTAATATAAATTATATAACTGTTTAAAATACTACGGTTCTTTAGATGATAGATATTTTATATCTAATATATAAAATTCTCCTGTCACGGTGTGAGCGATGGATCTTCTCCGAAATGGCTTGACCGATTTTAGTGAATCCTAGCGTGCATATCGGCTAGGGTGGAGAATCGGACAATATCTATTTTTCATACCGCTAAATGTTAAGGGTGGTCCACCCCTAATTTTATTTTATTTTTTTATGATACAAAAATACATACAGCCAATAATTTTTACCCCTCTACGATCAACCCTTGTTTTTCCGTTAATTATATTTTTTTAATTTTGTCATATTAATCTCATACAACCCCTATTTTCCATACCGATTTTGATTCTTTTTATTCTATCCACAGATACGCCATAAGGGTGCAAGGTGGCAATCAAATATTATAATTCTAGACGATAAATTCTTATTCAGAGTTTTAAATTTCAAGTTCCTTTAATTATGATTTTTTTTTAATTCAATTTTATCCTCCGCCCTCGCCTGTTGACTACTGATCAACTATCAATCGATCAGTTATCCCCTCTAGGTGGTTCTCTATATGGGGTATTCCATGCCCACTCATCCTACCGATTGGATTTGCATCTCCGATTTCTATGAATTTTTTCAAATTTTTTCATTGAGTCAATCGAGATATATGAATTTTCGAAAATTTCGGGTATTTTTTTTAAATAGCCATAACTTGGTGAAAAATTGTCCATTTTGGAATTTTTTTTTAAATTTCGTGTTTTTTGATGAACTTTTTGAAAAATTTATGCAAAAAATTATTCATCATAAATTTGATTGTTTTTTTTTTCATTCCAAAGAATTTTAAGATTGTTTGTATCCTTCAAATTTTTTTTAAAAATTCTCAAAAATTTTACTACATATTCAAAACACAAATTTTAAGCCTAGTCTCGTAATGGGATAATAATGGGTTATCATTTTTTTTTCTCGATTGGCTGAATGAAAAAATTTGAAAAAATTCATAGAACCTTTTTCGAAGGGTACAAAAAGATGCCCAAATTTCAGCGAACTCGGAGATGCAAATCCAATCGGTAGGATGAGTTGGCATGGAATGTCCCATATGTAAAAATGAATCCCCATTTTTTGTCACCACAGCACGCGTGAAAGGCCGTACCGATTACCCATTTTTTTTTGTTCTGTTTGTTATCACGAGATGGTTCTAATGAAAGAAAAAAATTAAAAAATATATAAAAATTGGATATTGAATACATAGACAAAAGACATAGTGTATTATTAGGGAATTATTGAACACCGTCCTCTAAGGTAAATTAAGTTATTGGAACTTCCTTTTTGAATTAATAAATTTAGGGCCGCAAATTTTTTTATTTCTAACCTCTGTTTGATAATTTGTTTTGATTGTTTGTTAGAAAAAAACGTTCAAATGCTGATTTTTTTATTATAATTTTCGGAAAGGTTTATAGTAGAAAAAAATTTATAATTTAAACTTTAAAGATGTAATTAAAAGCAAAAAGACAATTCAGCACTTTTCCGACATAAACAAAATTCAAACCGAAAATACAGACAAATTATTTGACCGTGTTTTAATAGAGGGATGTTAGAGAGATATTATTACACCCCCACATAGTGCAGAATTGAAAGTAAATGTTCACGATTTATGGTATCAAATGTCTTGCAGTAATCTAATAATACTAATATTGCTAGCTTATTGTGATCATAGGCTCGGAAAATGTCATCAGTCACTTTGCACAGAATAATGCCAGTCACTATTAAAATAAAGTCGCCTTTAATACTGCCAGAAATTATTGCAATATTAGTCTATGTCAATCATTTTAAAAAACATTTATTTAAAGTATAACATAAAATATCAAGTATACAAGAAAATATCAAATACCTAAACATCATTAATAACAAACCTAAACCTAGGAAAATAAGTAAAATTAATCCTACAACAATCTTTCACAAATTATTTCTGCAATAACTCCATTACTGTTTAATCTGGCTATACAAATCAAACCGTTTAAAAACATATTGCGGAAAATATTTCCAGCTCATCAATACCAATATAAAAATTAATAATAATTCTCTATAGCATGATTGTTTCAATGAATAACTTATAATTTGTTTTTAAAATAAAATTGATAGTATTAAAATATTCAAAATAAACCTCTACTGAATTATTATGAAATATTATATTGGTGTGATTATATAATAAATAATATCATAGATGCTGCCTGAATTTAACAAAACAGTTGTTATTGTTCGAAAACATATGCTAAATTTGATAAAATTATTCTATTTAGATTCTATATTCTAGATTTTATACATGTTTAATTACTATTTATGTTAATTTTATCACATTAGCTTTATCTACAATGTTTGGTGTACCATTTTTTTGGGTTAAACCAACAACACTAATAACATTCTTCTCACGTAAACATGCAACCTATACGGGTGAAGCAACTCTTTGTTAAATCTATACTAGGTGATGTGAAGTGATTGTGAAGTGAGAAGGGAAGTGATTGATCGGTGACAGAACCTTTTATGGGTCGTATTTTCGATATGGCAACGTTGCCTCATTATATTTATGAAAAATGAAAGAGTTCTGACGTATAACATACATACTAGAAAGTTGGCAACGTAATACTTGTTGTTTATTTATATTATATTTATTTCTTCGTTCGCAAATTTAAAGAAACAGATATAAAATTTAATTAGTTCTTCTATAATATACACATTGTAAATATTTTACAGATAAAACGAAGATAATGTTGGAATGGGTTGTACAAAAGTTGTACCATGTGTAACCTGCTGAAAAAGAAAATAAGTCGAAGATAACAGAATGAAACAAAATACTGGTTTTAAACAGAATAACTTTATTGTACAATTTTAAACTTAAATGCATTTTTTCTTTCGCTTTAATAGCGTGTGTTTCCTCCACAAGCCCTGACAACTGCAGTCATTCGTCTCACTATACTTCTAATGAGGTCACCGATCAGTTGTTGAGACAGTCTCTCCTATTCCTCAATCGCAATTCTTATTTCCCCTTTGGTCTGAAGTACCGGAATTCGTGCCCTAAGTTTTATGCCTAGCTAGTCTCACAGATGTTCTATCGGATTCAGGTCTGGGGAACACGCTGGCCAATTCATTGTTGTTATACCCACTTGTATTAAAAAGTCGTGTGGGCGCTCATTATCCTGCATTAAAATGAAATTGTCTACAATATATGGGACAAAAGGTACCACATGGTCTTGCAGAATATCTCTAATGTACCTATCTGCTGTTAATGCCCCGCCATCAATCACCACTAACTCTGTTCGTGCCCCCAAACATACCGCCCCATAACATAATTGAACCTCCGCCAAAAAGTATAGTTAAAAGGTGCAGATTGTTATCCTTGACGCCTTAAAGAGAATGTGACCCCACTGGTTAGCATTCCATTTTTGATGATCTCGACCAAATTTTAGTAGCGCTACACGATGGTGTCTCTTGAGTCTTGGGGCTTTTATTGGCACATATGACTTAAGACCAACTTCTTTAAGTCTTCTCACTGTGCGCTCACTTATGTTGGTTCCACGAGCATCTTGCAGTACGTTTTTCGTTTGAACTGCCGTTTGACGTCTGTTTCGTAAAGTTTGCAACGTTATAAAACGATCATCTACAGCCGTGGTTAATAAATGTATTGGATCCAGGGTAGACGTTCAAGAGCTGCTGTTAATGCACAACAAAAATTATTCATGGTGGAGTAGGCCCACGCCGTTGGCTATTTCAGCCTCTTCCAAATCAGCCACTGTCAAATTGACTACGAAAGCATATTTTTCAAAAAACTCCAATTTTCGTACAAAAATAAAGAATCATACCACGGATGACTAAGTATATTATTTTATTTATGAAAGACAAAACTACAATAACAACTTTAATAAACATGCGATTTTGAGAGTAGGCTGGTGGTAAATTGGTGTATCATGGCTAACGCCTAAATGCAACGATAATGTGCATGTTTCACTGCTTCGACTGGCCCTGACCAAACGAAGTGTGATGTGAGTTTTCATAATATAGTCTAAAAATTCGGATCGCTGGCTTCTCACCAGTGATCTATCAGATGACATATTCGAAAATAGGAGTCCAGCTTTGCTTAATGTTTGCCCTAGTGACTTGTATACTCTGACATTCCGCACTGATGGGAAATTGCCATCTTTTGATTTGAAATTCGTGTCTTGTTTAGTTGAATGTTGATTTTCCTTTATATGGTTCAGTACATACAATCATGGTCTTCGTTTTAATTGCATAAAGTTCATGTTTTAGTTTCTTTGTAGGTTCTGTTCTGCTGCTGGGTTGATGGCTTTGGTAGTAACCAATTAGCCATATTATGTTCTGAGATGGCTCAATTATGTTGCAATAACATACTTCCAAGTTCTGAGAATACTAATTACATATTTCTATTTTATTGTATATATTTTTTAAACATTATGTTAAAAAATGAATTCAACGCTGCTCCTTTCCTATCTACTAACTTTAGCATATATGTCCAATATTTCTCTCCTTTTCAACTTGTTTAAGACATA
Organism: Ophraella communa; assembly: GCA_035357415.1. Lineage (NCBI taxonomy): Eukaryota > Metazoa > Arthropoda > Insecta > Coleoptera > Chrysomelidae > Ophraella > Ophraella communa. The sequence goes on from CM068983.1 coordinate 23,745,706, forward strand.
ATGATCACACCTATATTATTTGAATTGAAATGCCGACTAAAGCAACAAACGTTTTAATATGGATTTTATTCCCAAACCATTTATACTGATGTATTTAATTACATTTTAACATAAGTAGCATCAATTACTTATTTTGTATAATTTATATATTTTTCACTACCTCGCATTTGCAAATTTACCTCATTAAAATATGTTTCAAAGTGATTTTAAACGTTACTTTCGGATCAAATAATTTTCCCATCTACCTATTTTTTTTTAAAGAAAAATGCACTTGAAAGAGATCTAAATTTTTTTTTGGTTGAGATGATTTTAGCAGAAATTCGTAATCTAAATGGGGTATATATTTTTGAAGGTAAAATATTTACTACTGGAAGGTTAAAAGAAACATACTTATCTTTTGATTTAAAATACTAAATAAATTTTTATGTATGCAAAAGTTTGATGACTTGAACTTGTATGAAAAAACTAGAGCTATTAGACAAAATGATTAAAAACAAATACATACTGAAAATAATTTCAGATAAGGTGCAGTCAATAATAAAACTGAAAAATAGAAAATTGTTTCTACCTGCACCCAAGGTAAAGAAACTTAATAGTTTCTCTACCAAACTTGACCGTTTTCTATGAAAAAACAACTACTTCCTGGGCTATATGCCCCAACGGACATTGGATTAAATTCCAATAGAAAACGTGATGGCGATCGACTTCGTCGATACTTAAAACCATCTCTGTAGGTTTGCAAATCAACCGCAGACCGGTTTCGACATTATTGTGTCATCATCATCCTGCATAGCAGGATGCAGAATTATTCTTTTAAGCTAATACATAAACCGTGAATCTACGATTCCAGGTGCAGGTAGAAACAATTTTCAGTTTTAAAATAATTAAATATTAAGGGCTGGTTGCATAAAAGCTTGTCAAAGCTCTGTTACTTAACAACGTATTAAGTCGATGTTAAATTGGTAAAGGTTGCATCCCGCTGAGGCGCATGCGCCTATTTGAATTTTTAGGAATAATTTATTTGGTCGATGAGAAATGTTAAAATTGATTCTTATGCTACGTTGTCACATTTCTTAGAGTGAATAAGTAGAGTAGACTTTGGAAAGACGGAAATTGTATGTGTTTTAAATTTAAACGGACTTCGTTGCTTATGTTTTGTTACTGAATTAACTAGATCCTTGACATAATTATATCTAAAGAGACATTTTCAATTATTTTACCTACAGCCACTCCTGTAAGCGGTCAATAATGGCGCGTTTACATTGGTATAGTTACTTGTACCACTAACTGTTACCAGTAAGTAGCTTGCTAGTTGACTAGCCCATGTCCAATGTTAGTAGGCGTTTACACACAAAACTGTTTTTCTGTACTAGTATTCACTAGCAGCAGTTCTGCAGTGGAGAAGATGGCTTGTTGTGGTCGTATTTCGCGATCAAAACTAGTTGCTCTTAAAAACGGTATAATAAATGATTCCTCCCTGTGTTTAATGGAAGAAATCAAAAATCTATTGAAGGAAGAGCAATTTACTACAAAAAGGTTGTGGTGTAGAAAATGGATTAGTAGATGTAAAGCCAGACTGGAATGTATACTGTGTCTTCGTTTAACTCGTGAACAATTTGGAACTCTGTTAAATGTGGTATCACCTGCAATTCAGCGTTCTGATACTCAATTGAGAAATGCAATACCAGCTCGAATAAAGCTAGAAACAACGCTTAATTTTCTAGCAACAGGAAATAACTCCTGGCTATATGTGTTTTTTAAATTTTTAATTTTTGCTCTTGCATCCGCTACTGTAAAATCCTACATCCCCATACCTTCTACAATTTTTTCTAATGCTGCTAATCACATTTGATTGTTTCTGTATACGGGCTTGGTTACATTCCAAAGACACTCATGTTCTCTGTAAAACTCAACAAATTTAAATATATCCCCTTCGGACCACCTCATTTTAAATGGAAATGAATATCTGCAAATTTGTGCTCACTACTCACTGGCATAAAACTGTTTACATTCGGCAAGTTCAGAGACTAGTAACGCGGACAGTAAAATTTTAATAAAGTGGGGGAAGGTTAGTAGGTAAGTACATAGCCTAGGAAGCTATTTACTATCCTGGCCAGCTTGCTGGTAAAAGTGCTGGTGCGAGTACTTGCACACGAAGTTTACATTGGGTAAGTAGCTGTCTTGCAAGTTACTGGTACAAGTAACTAACCCATTTACTATACCAATGTAAACGCGCCATAACACACAGTACTTAATCAATGTAACAATGTAACTACAGAGAAAGCTAAATAATAATAATAATAATAATGTTTATTTAAAAAATCATTAATTACATAGAAAGATATAATTTGTCTTACGTACTATGTTGTTTTGTATAATTAAGGTAATAAAAAAGAGAGTATACATATATAAATAAACATGAATAATCACAGAAGCAAATGAATGCTCGTGCGTGATACAAATACAAATTTATACTTTAAAACACTTACAAATTTTCAAATGCATTAATAATAAAAAGACAATTTTAACTCTCCAATGAGATATTGCTATTTTTATGTACAATCAAAAACAACGTTTCATATATTTTCAACGTGAATACTTTAAATTTATTAGATTATTGAAAACATCTCTTCCACATGAAAAAATCCATTGTTTAAAAAAAAAAATCCATAGTTTTAAAAATAAAATATGGGAGAAAGAGAAGTGGACTGGGTATGAAGAAACCCTTATGTTTTATCAGAAAGGGGGGAAAATGAGAAATTCAGTTCGCATTGACAAAATGTAAATGGAATGACATCTTTACTGAAACAAATTGAATTGATATAACTGACAATACGCTGAGAATTGTTGCAAAAGGAACGCCACCCTCGTACAGCAGTTGTAATTTCATTTAAAATTTATAAGTACAAACTTTTAAATCAAAGACGAATATTGTAAATTGAGAAAATCAATTAATATTCGATTCCTTATATACTTAAATTAATTCCTTGAAAGTTTGCCGTGCTGCTTGTTTCCGTAGTTTTACTAAGCGTTTAAAAGAAAGAAGGAATACTCCTCCAAACTTAGCAGCTAAATTATTATATTCCGAAAATTATTAGGTAGGTAATAAAATGAATGAATGACTAAAGGGCTGAAAGCTAATTAAACGTTTTCAACAAAAGTATTCTTGCAACTTATTTTAAACTAATAAATTATTTCCTGAATTTAAATAGTTTCCAAATTTTTGGACTAAATTCAGCAAACTAACAGTGATAAATAATTCTTATTAAAAACAGAGATTTGGTGTTATAAATTTACAAAATAAAACCATATCCAACATGAGTCTTAACACAAAACAACTTAATTCACAGTTTATAGGCAATGCTGCTATATAATAAAAGCAACAATTTATGAAATTGCTTTCTTGAGTTCTCAAGAGCTGCTGAATATAAGCAGACAGGAACTACGAATTATGATAGGACTACTGGCTGGCACAAATTAAGCCCAAGGACTTCATGGAAGTATCGCCAACGACCCTGATGAGCTTCATTAGAGGCATAGAGCTGATAGAACGACTATAACCGAAGGGTAAGCCGTACAAAAGATCTTTTAGGGCGCAGTGGAATAGAACTGATTCAATAAACGAACATGAAGCAATAAATAAAACTAATAAAATTATGTTTTAAAAGAAAATTATTTGGTTTGGTGATCCTAATGGAATACAACCAACAATACACTCCCTGAAATAAAATCCCATGTAATATCTGGTCTAAAAAGCTGCTACTACCAACGAATTACTGTAAAACAGAGAAAAGGAGCCAAAGTGCTATGTTTGTGATTCTACAATAACAGTGAAATAGATTTTAATCCAATGTCTTTGGTATACCCTAGAAAGACTACAACATCGTCTTCCAAAAATATTGAAAGAAGTACCAGAAGAATGTAATATTATTAATTGTAATGTCCTAAATATTTTAAAATCAAATATATTGTCAAAATTTATTATTATTATGGTATATGTTTACTAAGAATAATAAAACTTGTAACGTTTAATTAAAAAAATTAAAAACAATTAATTACAATGACAGCTGTTTCGTTAGAATTAGCATCGTCAGATCGTTATATTGAAGTTACATTTTGTTTGTTTGTAGCTAGGTACCTGATGTTGATTAGGTAGTATTAAGGTTGGACCAAGTATGGAAGTAATAATAATAATTATTATAAGTATAATAAGAAGTAATAATAATAATTATTATTATTAGTTATTATTAAGGTTATTATTAAATTTAATGATATATATGTTTATTACTCTAGTGCAAAGCCAATAAAACAAATCTACCTTAAGAGAATTATGTCTGTGACCATCTGAATTTCATTTAAAACACAAAACAATATTGGTACAATGTTGTTGTTGAATGTAAAAAGAAAATACCCAAAATGAAAAAATACGGCGTATACTAAATATGGCATATATACAAAGCTGGGATATATAACATTATATAAAAGTTTTTTAAGTAAATCTGGCCACAAGCTGTCCCATGTTATATATAAAGAATTTCTGCAAAAGTGAATGTTAAAACGCCCCATTGTCGAAAAAAAATCTGAAGACAGTCGCTGAAAAACAGATTTATTTGCTTGCTTTTAAATGTGACGCTTCAGTGGAAATCTACAAACTAAAGACATTTAAAAAGAAAATGCCTAACACAGTTATTTTCCTGACAAAAAAATACAAACACAAGCATAAAGTTGTTTTCGAAATTTCCAATAAAAAGTATTTTTCATTGTTTTAAATAATTTTATGTACTTATATAAACGAACATTTGTACAACTTTGAACAACTAACAGTAATACGTATGTATGGCTTCTAATTCTATTTTAAATTCAAATTGGAAAGGTATTATTTAAAAATCGGCTCGTATAGAGGCTAATATATCGAAGTAAATCTGATAATCCTACTTTATAATGGATTTGGAAATGTAATAGAAACGTTCTGATTTCCCAAGGCGAATATATTAATACAGAACGCAATTTTGAATTTTACTAGGTAGGAACACCTTTTTATTCTTTAATATTCCAGATATATTTTATCAAACTTGAAATCTCTTATACATAACCCACAAACACTTAGAGAAACAGAGTTGAGGAAACAAACCTATTACGTTTAATGTTAAGTAACAAAAAATATCTAAAATGTAGTAAAAATATATTGAATGTGGTATGGAAAAATTTGTAAAAAAATAAAGACAAACCTTAATTACATCAATCTAGAGTGAACATATTTTGATATGCAAGGAAAATTACTGCTGCGTACCCAGCTTTATTAAAGAAAACAACATTTTTTATTGCTAAAAAGCCTAATTGTTCTTGATAATAATTTTGTAAATCCTTGATGTATCCACAGATGATAAAAACCAAATCAATACTTTTTTAACATAAACCTGGGGCAATTTACCCCTAATGATTTTGATTTTTAGCTTTTTCATAATAACAACCAATGTTTGCAAAACCTTCACGTTTTTTCCTAGAAGCCGTCCGTTTGCCGGTTCCTCTTGGACCTCTTGGGCTTATTGTGGATTCTCCTTATTTGACTACAACCTGTCTAGAAACTTAGTTCCCTATATGAGCTTATACAGGTTCTATGCTAAGTAGTAGTAGAAGTATTCTGGGGTCATTTGGAGGTTCCCAAATAATATTTGCCTTCTGTGGTCCAGGCTCTCGCAGTGGCAAACTATGTGTAGCGCTGTTTAGGTTTTCTTTTTGTACCGTCTGCAATTAGATTCTTCATTGTAAAGCCCTAATTTTTTCAGGTTTTCTTTAGTGGAGAAGTGCCCCATGAGTAATCCTGTAGTGATGCGTAGTTAGTTTCTGTCTCTTGCTACTTTCTCAGATGGTTTCCTTAATGTTCAAATACCAACTCCAATGTAACTCTGTTCTGGGCCGCCAGTATTTTAAGTTCTTTGTCCCAATCCCATATCAACTTGAATGACACCGTGAAGCTCTTTATGGCTTGGCTATCGCCGTAGATTCTGATATGCCTTCCAATGTAAATTCTCATATTATTTTCTCTTGGCCAACCATTATAGCATTAACTTCTGCTTGAAACACAGAGGTATGTTTGCCAAGTGCGAAGCTACCTTCATTTGACAGAATTGCTGTATATTTCTCTGCAGTACCGATCTCCTTCTAGGTATCAGATCATTTCATTATCTCTACTCGGAGAGAGTGTTTTATCCTTTTCTAGTACCTTTCGATCCTTAATGACAATTTCGAAATTTCTGTTGAATTTTTAATTTCTGAGTGTCCCTTACCATAAGTTGCCTTGTGGTTTTGTGTTCTTTTCAGCCTAGTTAGAGCTATTCTTGATTCGCTCATTATTATGCAATGTAGCGGTGGAAGGTCCAGAAGTGTTTCTAAAGTTGCCGTAGGTGTAGTTCTCGTTGCTTCAGTTATTCCAATACAGGCAAGTCTTTGTATCTTACTCATTTTGATCTTAACTAATACTTGTTTCGTTTTTGACTACCAAACCAAAGATGCAAAGGTTACTTTAGGAATCACAACAGTTTAGTACAGCCAATGTAACATTCCTGATGCCCCCAAGTATATTGCATCTTTCAATGAGTCCTGGGACTAACCCAGAGAAAAAGTTTTGGAAAAACTGGTGGACAGGTACCTACGGGACGGTGCTTTGAGGGTAAAACCTCTGCATCGAAACCAGTTTGCGTATAAGAGTGGGGTGTCCTGCGAAGTCGCGGTACACAAGCTGCTCCTGAAAGCGGAGCAGGCACTCTTAAATAAAGAGATAGCCCTAGGTACGTTTCTGGATATTGAAGGGGCATTTAATGTTGCCTCCTTCGATTCCATACTTAGGGCCATGCAGAACCGTGGCATAGAACAGGACATTGTAAGATGGACTGGTAATATTTTACGGGAAAGAACAATAATAGGTACGCTCTTTGGGGAGACGAGGATGGTCTCAGCCACTAAGGGGTGTCCGCAAGGAGGGGTGTTATCTCCTCTTCTGTGGAACCTGGTGGTTGACGAGCTCCTTTGTAGACTCAATGACGAGGGTATCTATGCCCAAGCCTTTGCTGATGACGTCAGCATAGTTGTAAACGGTAGATTCGGGGCCACTGTGTCCGAGAGAATGCAGCTGGCACTGAGGATTACCGAAAAATGGTGCAGACAAGAGGGATTGTCAACTAATCCGGCAAAAACCTCCGAGATAGCGTTCACCCTCAGAAGGAACCTTGACTTCAGGGAACTTCGTATGTGGGGCCAAACGCTAAAGTTTAACCTAACCTAACCTAACCTAACCTAACCTAACCCTAGATAGCAAACTAACCCTTTCCAACCACATTAGAAACACAACAGATAAAGGCCTAAGAGCTCTCTGGGCATGCAGAAGAGCTGTGGGCAATACGTGGGGGCTTAAACCCAGTATGATGCACTGGCTTTATACGAGGGTGGTGGCACCTATCATAACCTATTGTTCTGTTGTGTGGTGGCATAAAGCGAGATGCTCAGTAGCATCTAGACAGCTAGGCAGGGTACAGAGAGTAGCCTGTCTAGCCATAACCGGGGCGATGAGAACAACGCCCACGGCGGCCCTGGAAGCTATGCTGGGACTACCTCCACTACATCTTATTGTGGAAAGGGAAGCACTGGCAGCTGCTTACAGGCTGAAAATAAACAACGAATGGGGCAGGGCGATCCCTAGGTACCATTCCACAATCTCGAAAGAGATTGAACATAATCAATTACTGAGCATGCCCTCAGATAGAACACCTATCTGCTACGACCTTTCCAAACCATATACGGTTCACATTCCGGATAGGGACGAGGCTCGTACCAAGATTAGGAAACAACATGAATCCGTTTGGTACACAGACGGATCCAAAACAAGCACCAGCACTGGGATTGGAATCTACAATGAAAATACAGGGAAGACGTATAGTCTCAACCTGGGTTCAGTAGAGACTATCCTGCAAGCTGAAGTGGTTGCCATCAATACATGCTCGGAAATCATCCTGAGCGAGACAGTCCCTAACAGGACTGTCAGGATCAGAAGTGATAGCCAAGCAGCTCTCAAAGCAATAGAGAGCGTGCACACTGCGTCACGAACAGTGAAGCACTGCCAAGGAACTGTAGCTGAACTGGCAAAACGCCACAAGGTTATCCTTGAATGGGTACCAGGACACACAGGGATTCTTGGAAATGAAAAAGCTGACCTCCTAGCCAGGGAGGCTTCAGAAGGAACCCTGATCGGACCTCTTCCCACATGTGGGGTCTCATACCAACATGTAAGGGAAACAATAGAGGAACGACTAAGGGAACAACATAAGAAACTCTGGATGGAACTGCCTGGACTCAGGCAATCCAGATTATTCATAACAGGTCCATCCAGGGAGAAAACTACAGAACTACTCAGCCTAAGTAGAACCCAATTGAGAAAGGCAGTGGGACTGCTTACAGGACACTGCCATCTCCGAAAACACATGAACATAATAGGACTCGCTGAGGACCCATTATGCAGAAAATGTGGTGAGGAAGACGAAACTCCTCTTCACGTAATATGTCACTGTCCGAGCCTTAAGTGGCTTAGACAGAGACACTTTGGCATTCAGTTTCCTGAGCCAGAGGAAATCGTGAAAGCGAATATCAGGGACATTCTAGAATACATGAAGGAAACGAACCTGGTATGATTACTTCAGGGGGGTACAATGAGCCTAGAGCTCCAGTACATGCATGAAACGCACCCCAGAAGAATAGAATAGAATAGAATAGAACCCAGAGATGGCATGATTCATGTCAAATCAATTATTTAAAAGTACCAACCTTCAAGTGACATGTGTCAAAATGTCAATCGAACCATAAACAACAAAGCTACTGTGGTGAGAGTGACGCTCCTTTTGCATTTGTTAAAAAATGGAAAAAAAAACTAATATCGTGTGTTAATAAAAAATTGCAAAATACAGTGCAAGCTCAGCAATGGCTTGAAAAGTTGTAGCATTTAAAAATAGTATATTACACACCGAGGTGGAAAGTGTTTCATTACTGTGAGTTACATCTCGAGACAGTAGGAAACTTTCTACTGAGGTTTGTATACTATTTTATTCACAATCAATTGTTTCAGAAAATAATTTAAAAATAACAATTTATAAACTATGTATATTTCTAAAATACCTAGTATTCTCGTATGTCCTAAATAATCAATAATTGTCTTCTTCTTATTATTTAATATTTATTGGTATTATTTTCCATTTCTATATCACTGTCAGACATTTTACTAAATGAGTTTTCTTTTTAATCTGAAGTTACTGTCAATATAATGAGAAATCGAGAAACGTCATTGTCATAGTCTACTACCTGCAGCAATGAACAATTATATGATTAGTTTAATGGAATAACTAGAGAGTTGTCCGAGTTAAAATTAAGAAGCTTAGTAAATAATAATAAAAAAGAAGAAAAATGACAGGTCGGGAAGTGGCCATTTCCCGACCTAGGTCGGGAAGTGCTACTGTATAAAAAAGTTCTTTCTAACTTTTGAAATGTCGATAATGGTTACATTACATAATGTGATTGTGAATAAAAGTATTTTCAGTATTTTTGATAGGCAACACAAATTACCTACAGGTCTTATCTTTTGTCCGGTGGACAACGCAGGTGCTAATAATTCATGGTCATTTGAATTTTGGTTTTCGGTTGAGTTGGAGTTTAACTTGTGGTATTGGTGCTTATACCAGCAAGTTTTTTATTTTTGCTAATTCCAGTGCCCACAAATTTAGTTTTTTTGGATACTCTTTTACTAGAAAAGGTTAGAAATTTTCTAAATAATTGGTTAATTGTAAAAATATTGTCTTTTTAGGGTTTTATGTAGGAATCAAAATCGTTGATCCTGTTAGTAGAGTTTTTAAATCCTACCCTTTTGTTTTTTTTTTTAAATGCTGTTGAATAAAAGAAAAACCGCTAAACCGTTTATATGTTAGAAATTATCAAAAGTTCAAGCTGGTTGTTAGTTTTGGTACTAATGAATTAAGAATATAAACTGCCCAACAAAAATCCAGACTATAAAGTATTGGTATCAACTAGAGGTGTCGGATACTACTACACAATACTCATGGAACCTCAGGAAACAGGAGAATAAGGCCAGCTTTTTTTATTTTTTTATTATTTAATTATAGAATTATAGATAGAAGAGTGAACCTAATTAATTTTTAATTTCCTTGCCATTTCTTTGTTATTACTATACACGACATAGTATTTATTTTAATGTAACCTGTAAACTGCAAGTGAGGTGCACCCCAATTGAGGTATTTAATCTTATTTCTGATTGATGTTTTATTTAATATAATTAATACATATTTTCATTTGGTTGTCTACCTTTAATGGCAAAGGTATTATTTTTTGTTAGGATATTACCCTAAGAACCGAAACGTACTTTTAATAATTTTAGTATTTAACTGTTTTTTAAGCAATAAATTAATTGTTGAGCACTGATTCCTCGTTTTTAATAAGTATAACCGGATATAACTTAAATTTCATCAAACAAAAAAAAACAAAAACAAAATTGCCTGTTTGTATTTTCCGCAATTTTTTAACAAACTCAATAATTTTTTTTTAAATTGCGGTGGCGCCCTTATGGTACGCTCCTTACCTTCCCCTTATATGCTCACCGATGAACAGTGAGCCTTCTGGCAAGTAACTTTCAGTAAAGTTTCAGTAAACATTCTTAAAAAGATAAGGTTACAAAGTGTTATCCAGGCTCTGCTCCATCGAAAACAACGATTTGTCGGTGGTATGCTGATTTCAAACGCGGTAGAACTGATACAAGTGATGCTCGTGGAGGCCAAATGAAGCAGTAACTCCGGGAAATATTAAGCAAGTTTTGAAAATAGTGATGGATGACCGCAAAACGAAAGTTTCTCAGATTGCTGAGATCGTGAACATATCGACTGAAAGTGCATTTACGATTTTACATAAAAAATTGGGTATGAAAAGGATATTTTCCAAGTGGGTGCAGCGCTTGCTCACAGTTGAACAAAAGCAACAAGGAATAGACGACTCAGAGACCTGTTTGGCACGTTTTACTCGCAATAAACACGATTTCTTGCGTCGGTATGTGACAATGGACGAAACATGGATCCACCATTACACTCCAGAGTCGAATCAGCAGTCAGCTGAGTGGCGTGCAGCCGGTGAGAGTCGTCCGAAGCGTCCGAAAACGCAAAGCTGCTTTTATCGACTACCTTGAAAAGGGAAGAACCATCAATAGCGACTATTACATGAGTTATTGGTGCGTTTGTAGGACGAAATCGTGAAAAAACGACCCAACATGAAGAAGAAAAAAATCATCTTTCATCAAGACAATGCACCGTGCCACAAATCAATGAAAACAATGGCCAAATTGAACGAAAGGATGCTCCAGGAAAAAGATTTGGCTCGAATGAGGAAGTAATAGCCGAGACTGAAGCTTATTTTGAAGCCAAGGAGAAATAGTTCTATAAGCATGGTATCGAAAAGAAACTCGTTAGAATGATGGTATCGCACTTAAAGGTGATTATGTTGATAAATAAAAAATAATTTTTTGAAAAAAAATTCTTTTTGCTTTGTTTATAATACGCTGAATGTGTCGGTTTCAGGTTAATTTTGGGTCAAGAATAACCCAAGAATAACAATTATATTGTTTTCCCCAGAAGCCAATGTAGGCCCTATTTCTTTTTTTGTTGAACTTTTATTATATTTGAGATTTGGACAATTTTCATTTACAGTAAACAAAATGATTCTTCGTCTTCAAACAATGCATAAAACAGCAATCCAATTAAATTTTTATAGATTCGGGGATATCGGTAGCTATTTAAATAGTTACAGTATGTCTGGTGTATCTTTTCCCATGCGTAAAGATCATAAACCTACTATTACACAGGGTGTACTAGTGCACTAGAAATACTAATCGACGGATGCGCGTTTTTTTCAAATATACTCAAATTTATTTCTTTTCGAAGAATTAATGTAAAAATCAGAAAAAAAAATAGTATATTAAACAACGCATTTCATATGGAATTCTGTTATGACACGAGTTCAAGTTTAAAAAACGAATCGCGAAGCGATGAGTTTTTTAAAGAATGAGTGTCACAACAGCCATATGAAATAAGTTGTTTATAATATTTTTTATATTTTGCCCTTTTTACCATTTTTTAAATTAATTTTTTATTTTTATGTAATTACGAAAATTTTTATTTTAAGAAGTATGTCGGCAGCACTGTGTAATTTATAAAATTTGACAGTTGTGACATTTAAATTATCAAATGTTAATGTTTTAAAATATTTTAAAATGAATAATATACCAATAATAATATATTATATAAGTAAAATAATATATTTATATTCACAGATACTTTCTTAAAGAACAATATAAAATTAATAAATTGCTATTAGCCACAAATGTCATTGTCAATAGTCTTGCCTTTAGATACTTCACTCATGTCGCCAACCATTTAAAACAAAAATTTGCGTGCGTAAAAGTTACATTACGATACGCAAATGCGTTTTATAATGAAGATTTTTATAAGTGCAAAATATAAAAACAGTATTTAAAGTGTTTTATCTATTAACTCACTCTGTATACAAATGAACTATAACATTTTCTGCTAAAATATTGATATTTTTTAATTTAAAATGTTCTTTATTGACCAGTATCATGTTAACAATAAAATTCCATTAAGGGGATTGCATCTGGTCTTTATCAACGAGGAATTTCAGTTGATCTCTCAGCGAAACGTCAAATATCTATTTAGTATTCCCCCTGTTCACTCTGATACCAATCTGAAATAATACAACACACACACACACACATACACTGGCGATTCCATCAGAAAATTGAAATAATCTCTACAAGATCCAATCTACTTCCTACCCGATGCACGAGCCCCTTTCTCGCAACCACAGAGATTCACAACCAAAAGCGTTATTAGTTTGGCAATGCCATTACCCAGAAAGTTCCATCGCAGGACAAATTGGCTAAAATTATAATATTAAGCAGCCATCGATAAGCGTCAAACCTTACCACAACTTTGTTGTTGGACTTGACTGTTTTATTAAATAACTAAACCTTTGCGGATCTTCCAAAACTACGGCAATAAGCCGAACTTGGGAAAAAGTTTTACCAACAAAACGTTTTTAGTTCATTTATTTGGCAAGCGGGGCGCATACTTTTCATTGTTTGTCGATTATTTCTACAATAAAAGTTAACTTTGGAAATTCCTCTCGACAAAACTGTGGGAACTTAATTAATAGTATTTACCTCATCCATTAATCAATCTAACGTATTACACATTTTATAATAATGTCCGTTAATAATTTAACTTATTATAATATAATTCTATGCAAATATTAAACGTTTCTCTAAGTTTCTTAAAACTTTGACGCGCATCGTAAATAAACATAAGTTAACAGCTCAATAAATTTAAAAGTTGGCATTATTACAATTTAACACGTATAATTCTTAATAAAAAATAAAGATATTAAAGTTAAGACTGCCAACGATATAAGGACTAAAATGAAAAGTACACCATGATTATTTATAATATACATAATTTTTTGAATCATTGTTGGTGGAAAGCTAGTATAATGACGCACGCTATTGCAGTTGACAAGGAACCGTTTGAGCACTCAAATCAGTTTAAGTCACTCTTTAATAAAACTTTTTATTTGTTTGTAGTTACATAACTCGCCGCATTTGTGATACAAAATAGTAGCTTTGTTCGGGTTTACTTGATTACTGTTTTCAAACTGTCAGGATTCTGCGCACTAAAAAATCTTGTGTTCGGGTTTTTCTTGTACGGTTTTCGAACCGTTCTATAATTTTAGTTTGGTGTTCGGGTTTTCGGACGATTTGAAAACTGTCAAATCAGTCCAAGGTTAAAAGTAAGAATTTTTCGTGGACTAATTGACGCATGCGCTTGGTCATTTGTCAGTCATTGTTTGTAGTGTGCATTTTAAATTCTTCAAATTATTCTTGGTATCTTAATTTATTAAGTATATTATTATGGATTTATTGGCAGAATTCTCGTCAGATTCATCCTCATCTTTTGGAGATGGTAGCAAATATTTTCTTACCCGAATTATTACAGAAAAAAGTAAAAAATAAGAATTATGCCGAAGAAACAGTACCCCTGTATAGTGATGAACAGTTTATCCAACATTTTAGGTTTGTGGACAAAATAATTTACTTTTTGTATCAGATATTAAAAAATAAGGCGTTCGGGTTTTTTCATTTGTTGATAGTTTTCAAACCATACATAAATAGTCCCTGGATTTAGTTTACTGCACATCCAGTTGTGCGCAGTCAGCAAATCGTTCTCAAACCGTCCGAAAAACGAAACCCGAATAAAGCTGCCGTTGCACCATTGTCGATTACTCACTCAAGCCAATGACCGCACTCGCTATAAAAGGTTGCCTTAAACTGTGATCTCTTGATCAAAGCTAATATTCTAATTCTTTAAGGAAGCTCACAATGTTAAGTAGCTGAAGGTTGAGTAACTTCTCTTATTTTATCTCATGAAGACCCAGATAAAGTACTCTGGATTTGTTTAGAGCATAGCAGCCTGTGCGTAGGGTTATGGAGAATTCATTCTCTATTTCACAGAATTTAAACTATGCTAAATCAGTATGCCCCTTAGAACATAAAATAGTAAGGAAGAAGTTTGTGTTATATCTACAATGTTAAAATCTGGCGACGGAAGTCAGCCATATTGGATAACCATTTATGACTCATACTTTGTTTACAAGTTATAAAAATTTAGTTTTCTGTTAAAAATTTGGATTAATTATTTATTGGTAGGTAGCTATTATTATAATAAATATACATTATATATACGTTAAAACGAGGAGTTTTTTATTATCCTTTATATTTTTATGTTTAAATTTAATTAATACTTTGTATTGATCCCTAACCTATCTACTTAAATTGACATAGGCGTATCAATAATGGAAAGAGGATATTTTATTTTAATTATCATTAATTTACAATTTTTTGGTTAATCTCATAACTGTATATGTCAATTATTTTTATGTCTATGGAGTATTCTAAAGCAAAGTTGTACAATAAATGTATTTGTGTATTAATTAACACATTATTACATCCACAGTTTCCCACGGGATGAAAATATTAGACGAAAATGGTTAAATATTGTGGATAAAGATAACTGGAGTCCAGGCAAGAATAGCTTTTTAGGCTCACAACATTTTACAGAACAATCATTTGATAGAATTTCTTTAGTAATTGTTTTACTAGTACCAAATGCTATACCTACAATTAACATCGCAAGAATGAAATATGTAAGTAATTATTACATCCACAAGTTGCTTTAATAACATTGACCAAATCTATATTTTTTTTCAAATCTATTTACAGATATTTTACTTAAACATATATTTCACTAATATATACCTTTTCTATGCAGGTAAGTACTAACGACCCTTATGCTGAAGTGAAACTATTTCACCAGTTCCTGTTCCTGAAACTCTACCATCTACTTCTGAAAGTCCTCGTAGGAAACAACTTATTTAAAGCATTTGTGAAGTATATTTAAAAACAAGAATTTATTATATATGTAAAAGTAAAATAAATAATGTAGAAAAAATTAGACATTAAGGATAATAAAAAACTCTTCGTTTTAACAAAACTTCCAATATTTATTAAAAAATTGCTTTTTTAAAGGCTCAATGACAGCTGTTTCGCTATGAAGCATCGTCAGATTGACATTTAAGTTACATTTTGTTTGTTTGTAGCTAGGTACCTGATGTTTAGGTAGTATTAAGGCTAGACCAAGTATGGAAGTAATAAGACATAACAATATTAAAGCCTAGATGTTATTAGCCCTAAGGGATTATCCTGGATGTATTTCCCTCTAAGATCAGTATAACTGTGCAATGATATAGAAAAACCAGGAAAAAACTATATCATGCTGATCTTTACAATAACTTAATATATTTGTGTTACAATTACGTCTTATCTATGTATAAAATGAAGACTCAATCAAAGCAAACACATAGATAAGACGTAATTGTAACACAAATATATTAAGTTATTGTAAAGATCAGCATGATATAGTTTTTTCCTGGTTTTTCTATATCATTGCACAGTTATACTGATCTTAGAGGGAAATACATCCAGGATAATCCCTTAGGGCTAATAACATCTAGGCTTTAATATTGTTATGTCTTATTACTTCCATACTTGGTCTAGCCTTAATACTACCTAAACATCAGGTACCTAGCTACAAACAAACAAAATGTAACTTAAATGTCAATCTGACGATGCTTCATAGCGAAACAGCTGTCATTGAGCCTTTAAAAAAGCAATTTTTTAATAAATATTGGAAGTTTTGTTAAAACGAAGAGTTTTTTATTATCCTTAATAAGATGGACTTCCAAAAAGTAAGGGTTAGTACAATCAATTTAAAATTAGACATGTTTACACAAAATTCAATTTAAGGGCCAATAGTGGTAGAATGAAAAATTTTAATAAAAATTGTGTAGTATATAACTGGTTTTATTTCCTTAAATCTAGTACCCTCATTTTAGGCAATGTTATACTATTTTTTTCCTCTACTTTCCTTATTAAAATGCTTATTTTAATAAATAATGATTAGTGTTCATACTGAATAATAATAGGTATGTTTCAATAATAAGGACATTATTTTTCTACAATTAAAAATATAGGACGCTACTGTTAAAAAGTAACTTCCGGTAGCCATCCCGGTCACCTGTCCTTGAACGAACAATACTTTCTTACTATTTTATGTTCTAAGGTATGCCCAATGTTATTAGGGTAGTGCCTAGTGACAGTTCCTGTCAATATAATGGGGTCCTGAACATTTTTTTTTAGTGTAAATATAGAAAGTAAATGTGGAAAGAGGAAAGAATAAGTTTTTGCGTCTTAAATATGATCCACATTTGAATTATTTAATTTAAAAAATTTTACAGCGCCATCTAATAGGCAAAAGTAAATCTGATGATGACTCATACCGTGTAAAGATCAGTAAAGATTAGATAAATTTTTGTACTTGAACGTTGGCAACGCTTAACCTTTTAGTATTGGTATTGACAGATGGTTGACATGTATACAAATTTAGTTACTGTCAATATTGACAAACAAGAATTTTAATTAGCGAATTGACGCCAATAAAGATTAAGAAATGTACATGTTTTTAGTTTGTCACGAAAGCATTGCATCGTACCTAAATGATTTATGTCATACCAACATCATATCACCAAAAATTTAGTTATCTTTCAAAATGCATAATAAAGATCTATTACCCTTATATTTTTTTCTCGCAAATTTTGCATAAAAAATACTTGCCAGCTTGCCCATATTCTTTCTCTGACCTTATACTTTTGGGTCCACATACTGTACCTTGTGCAGGATGACCTCCATGGTAGCTGACAGGCTACTATTCAGAATTTTAAGAGTTTTCTTTTCTGGTTTGACTAAATCTGTTTCTCCAGGCTATTGCCCCGTATGTGATGTACGCTATGGTAGTGTGAGAGATACGTCAGG
>CM068983.1:23763744-23813744 GCA_035357415.1 Ophraella communa
ATAAATTACACAGTGCTGCCGACATACTTTTTAAAATAAAAATTTTCGTAATTACATAAAAATAAAAAAATAATTTAAAAAATGGTAAAAAGGGCAAAATATAAAAAATATTATAAACAACTTATTTCATATGGCTGTTGTAACACTCGTTCTTTAAAAAACTCATCGCTTCGCGATTCGTTTTTTAAACTTGAACTCGTGTCATAACAGAATTCCATATGAAATGCGTTGTTTAATATACTATTTTATATTTTGCACTTAAAAAAATCTCCATTATAAAACGCATAATGTAACTTTTACGAACGCAAATTTTTGTTTTAAATGGTTGACGACATGAATGAAGTATATAATGATAAGACTATTGACAATGACATTTGTGGCTAACAGCAATTTATTTTATATTGTTCTTTAAGAAAGTATTTGTGAATTAGAATATTATCTTTTACTTATATAATATATTATTATTGGTTTCTTATTCATTTTAAAATATTTAAAAATATTAACATTTCATAATTTAAATTTCAAAATTGTCAGATGTTATAAAGTACACAGTGCTACCGACATACTATTTAAAATTAAAATTTTCGTAATTTATATACAAAATATAAAAAATATTATAAACAACTTATATGGAATTTCGTAAAACACGAAAGCCATATGAAATGCGTAGTTTAATATACTATTTTAATTTTACATTTTCTAGGATTCATTAAATATTTTATTTTAAATTTGGTATCTAGGTAGAAAAAATTTGTAAATGAAATGTTTTATGCTAAATTTATTATGAAATTTCTCTAACAATATTTTTAACTAATTAAAAATTTTATTTTAGACCTACAGTAACTTTAAAACGTATTTGCGTTAGTCCATGTTTGAAAGTACATAAAATTTCAGTATAGGTATTAAATAGTTTTATTTAATATCACGTTTAACCAAAAACTTTAATTCTGCATATTAGAGAACCACTATAGTAAAACTAGATTTAAATGATAATTAGATATACCTTTTTGAGTTTCATGAGACCCAACTTGCATAATTAAATGTTCTCCATCCTCTCTTCTCCAAAGTATTCGGGGTTGTGGATGCCCTGTCGCGCTGCAAGTTACAGTGACGTTCTCGCCTTCCTTTATGGTAATGTCTTTGCTTGTCCCGGAATCGTCAATATCCGGAGGAACTGGAATAATAAAATGAAAATTTCAATACTCTAGTTGAGAAAAAGGGTCGAAAAGGAAAATTATGATTTGTACAGTTGGCGTCAACAGCAAATATTTATTTATTGCTTATAAATAAAAGTCCAGAAATGTTTTATTTAAAGTGAATTAGTGAAATATTGGTTTTTTAATATTATTTTCTGGTATGTGATTATAAATATGAACATCTTATTAAAGTATAATACAGAGTGTCGCAGGATTGAGAGACCAAAACTTTAAAATGAGTAGGCTCTGTTAAAATAATGTCAGTACTTCATATTTTTTCTTCTACGGACCTTCTTTGTTGAGTAAAATTCGGAGGTCTAGTACAACTCATTTATTTTGTCCATATCAGTAAGTATATTATTGTTGCAGAAAGTAAGGATCGTACTAGGATCACCGGATAAAAGGTCAGAACTTTTAAAGCGAGAGGACAACAAACTTTAAAGTACCCTCAATTTATTCTCCAACTATTTAAAAAAAACCCTTTGTCCAAATCGATAACATTAGTTGTTTTCGAAAAATATTTCGTAAAACACCGCAGAGCACATTCCAATTCTATAATTATTTAGGTCATAACCAAGTAGGGTGTCTTTACTTATTTTTCCTATGTATAAACCATCCTTTAAAAATGTTGTCAAAGGTTATACCACGAGTCCTTAAAATGTTATCGATAAATTCTTAGTTTCGACGAAAACTTTTTTATTTGGCAAAAATACGAAAACAAACTGTGATAAAATCACAGTTATTTAATCTTATCGTTTGTTTGAGTGGTTTTGCCTAACATAAAAATAGTTTGAGTTTACAAAACAGGTGGTATTAAAAAATATTATTTTTTAAATCATTCTATACAAAAAATATTTTATTTAATAATTCATCGATATCTTCTCACTAATTCTATTTTCGCTGTTAAATTGCATTTTTAATTATAATAATTAAAGATGACAGAAGATTTAAATTTAAATTGCTAGTTTTATGTTGCCTACCTAAGGAAGTGGGTTAAATAAATACTTTGTTTTTTAAGAAAAAATACTTAGAATCTTTTGATCTTTGAATAATTTAAACAAATAATATCTTCTCAAGGCTACGGCTATGACTTAGCAGAATAAGCAAAGGAGAGGCGTAACGACATTCGGTGATATTATGGAGAAGATGGCAACTGAGGTAAGGGAAACGAAAAAGTCACAGAAAGCTGGCATCAGAACTCGCAAATTTTTTAAACTGATTTCTTTTTTCTTTTTCTGACAGTTTAATAAACCTATATCATTCTACTTTATTGGAGGCTCTACTTTATTGGAGGCTCTACTTTATTGGAGAAATTAATACTATTACCCCTCCTTTTTATTTAACCTGTACACTTGATAGTATTAATAGTTGTCAGTTTTCGTGAGCACAGTAAAAACAAAGTTATAATTTGAATATTTATTTTTATACCTATTCACATAATTATATTAAGAGAAAATTGTGAAAATAAAAATTATTGGGCATATCTGTATAAAGTTTACCCATACAACCACATTTGTCTCTAGGTACCTATTTAAATGTTTTAAATGCATACAGAACCATGTTAGTTTTAAAGTACCTACATATTTGAATTTTTAATGTTAAGATGAAGTGAATTGTAATAATCACAAAATATATTTTAGCGTATTTGGGTTATATACAAAAATATTAATTTAGTTACTTGTTAGCAAGAAAATGAATTGTTTTATATACTTATTGACTTTTTGACATTTTTATGATTTTATGAATACTAGTAAAACGACTAGTGGTTTTATCGGTATGGAAAGGAATTATAAGCTAGCATTTAGCACATTGAAGATTAGGCGTTTTCATTGGACAAAATCACAAAACTTTGTCTCAACAAAAAAACGCCACTTCTACTCCTTTTAACTACCCCGTATAGTCGTCCATTTTTCCGATCACGAGCATAAATTGGGCTCCAGCTCTCCTACTATAATTTACTAAAAATCTTCATAAAAACCTATATTCAAAATAAAATTAAAAATTATCCAGAGTAACGTAATAAAAAATATAAAAAAATAATTTTAATATTTTAAATGTTCAAAATGTGAACCTCGTTTCGTTGTACTTTAAACAACATTTAGGGATTGTTCCATTGCATCGCAATTAAAATGAATTCGGTCCAACAAATAAGATATAAAATAAATTCTCCACAATCTCAAACATAATCATTTTTTAATTCTCCAAAACATCCAAAGCATCCTCTCATCAAGATTGAAAATTTTAGTAAATGATCTCTTGAATTGGCCAAATCTACATCTTTTCCAGGGTTATAATTTATTTTGGCAGAAAATTCATTGTTTAATGTTTCGTCGATAATAACCAATACATAACTCACCCATTTACTGGTATTTTTTTTAGATTTTTAGGAATTCATGTATTGGTAGTAAAAATATCCTAGCACTTGCAGATCCAATTAAAACATCATTTGGGGTAAGACCTGGTATTTTTTGTTTTTTTTTAAATAGTTTTTTGCAAAATATGGGCAAAAAATTATCCCATGGATAAATATTTTTAATTCATTCATGGATAGTTGCTAAACCATTTTTATTTACTTCAAAATTTCTTTTGTTCTTCGGGTGTCATTTTCCAAAGGTTCTTTTCATTTTAGCTACGATATTTTCTTTTACTACAATCTATTCTAGGCGGAAAGAATAATTTTTCTCATTGTAAATGTTTGTAGAGTATCTATCAGTTAGCTAAGAAAAACATAAAATTAAAATAGTGATTTGCTCGTATTGGTTTATATAGATGCTTATTCAAACAATACTATATTTATTTCATTTGTACCGTCTCTGTGTAACTAAACCTAGTAAATATTAAAATATTTGCAATCATTTTCTTGTTACTAATGTCTAGCTCTATATTTTAGATTAAACCTTCAGAAGGCTGTTAATGGCAAAAGAAATGACACATAGTTAACAAACAAAGTTTACTCTTAGAACCGCACGTCTGTAAGTTTCGTTTATACAATAATTAAAACTAGTGTTAACGTGTTTAAAGACCGGCATCAAAGAGATTGCTCTTAAGAAAAAAGCAAAAAGTTTACAGGAACTACATAGTTATTTGTTTATTATAAAAATCCATACGGTTAAATTACTTAAATAAAATTTATTGTACCAACCTTTAATTAGTAAAAATCCATAATATTAAAAATATAGGAGTTCTTTGGTCCAGCATGAATTGACTTAAAAGTTTAACAGAAGATAGGTGATAGAACCAGGATAAAAATATATATAGAACCGAAGGACGCCAATACCTTAGGGGTAGTTGCCACCCCATTTCGGGGTAATAGTACACTTCGGAGCATTTTTCGCCTAAAAATTGTTACTTTTAATCACGAATAACTTAAAAAATATTAGTTTTACAGAAAACATGTATGAAACATTTTTTAGCATCACCTTTTCAATCTATTTCTGTGGTTAAAATTTGTTAAAAAATGTATACCCCCGTGATAAGGTAGCAACTTTCCCTAAGGGTTTGGCGCCTTTTGTTTCGATATGGATTTTGATCCTTGGGATATCACTTACCTTGTGTTGAAATTTCATGCAGAACCAAAGAATTGCGAGGGAAAACGCTGCGCTTCCTGTACTAACATTGTAATTAAATTTTTTTGTAAATAAACCATAGACAATGGTCGCGTTCATCGGCACACTCGCTACCTGATCGATCAGGTAGCGATCCCGAGTTGCGTGCATAAACGGTTCATTTTGCTGATCGCTCACTGATCGGCGGCCATTTAAAAGATCACATTTATTTTACGATCCGCTACTGATCATGGAGCGCTACTTTCGGAGCGATCTTTGACTTGTGCCGATGAACGCGACCATTATGTTAAATTTTTTTGTGTCGCTTCGTCTAGGCATATAATTTCGCTGACTTCTGGGGGTTTCAGTCGTCGGTCCTATTCAATCAATGTTAGATTTAACTGAGAGCGGACAGAATTTTAAAAATATGAGCAGTCCAAAAATTGCAAGTGTTGAAGTAGAAACTTAAATAAACTTAGTTAAACAACATCCAGTATTATATAATTGTAAACTTAGGGGTTACAAACAGCAAACATTGAAAAATAAAACCGGGCATGTATTTAAAGTAAGTACCGTTTTTTATATAAATAAATCAAGAACTAAATGTTTTAAACAAAACAAAATTACCATTATTATTAAGGCACTTGTCGTATATTGGGACCAGGTTTTGTATCCCGTAGTCAAAGAAGCTTCCCGTCAGACCAGACATCCACTGCTGCACAGAATTTTTTACTTTTTCATAATTGAAATGACGCTTCCCAGCCAAAAGCATCAAGTGCAGAAACAAATGGAAATCGCTAGGCGCTATAAAGGAAGGTATGGAAGATGATCCAATTGTTCCAAGTCAAATGAAGTGATGAGCTTTTACGTTCGATTTGCACTAAGCATGCCACGCTTTTTGTTTTGAATTGCGCGGCACAGTTGTTTTAAAGTTTTACAGTAAGCAGCTGCATTGATCGTTTCACCTCAGGGTAAAAATCGACCAACCACACACCCTGCCTGTCTCAAACGACAGCGCACATGATTTTCTAAGCAGTAATTCTTTGCCTTTGAATTTGCCTTTACTAGGGGATGTTGAATGCCGCCATTCCATTGATCGTGGTTTTCATTCTTGTGTAACGTAGGCTACACATGTTTCATCGCATGTAACCATATGGTTTAAAAATCATCGCTCTGTAACGTTCAAGAAAGCTCAATGTCCTGCCAAATCGTTTGGTTTTATGCTATATATATATTGTAATGTTTTAAAATAATCAAAAATATAACTTACCCAATATATAACTTTAAATTGAAATAAGTCATTAAAGATGGATATAATTTTCAAATCTTTCTTTTAAATGATGAATACACCATAAAATTTCTTTATTAGAGCTATTTAATAAGTCTTAATTCACTAAAGAACACAAAAACTATCTTGTTAAAATGAGTCCATAAGAAGAAGTATTAACATCAATAGTCGATCCAATAGTCAAGTCCAAGATCCTATATTGTTGAAGCTAAAAATAAAAAGTAAATGAGTATTAGAATATGTTAATAATGAATTATAGGAATCTAATATTAGTTAAGAAACCAACTCTATGTTATATTAAGTTAGTTAGATCAAAATCTAAATAAGTTATAATCAAAGTTAACAATAATAATAAGTTTAATAATGTTTTTTTTATAGGTAGTTATAAAATAAGAATAAGTAGGTGTAGATTATTTCAAATTATTATTTAAGGTAGAAATTATCCAACTGTATTCAGTTAATAATATAAGTAGAAAAATTTAAACTCAACAAACTAATATTAGCTATTAGAATAAAATAAATAATATCATAGACTATGAATATAACTTAATAAATAAATTCGACTTACCCAACCAATATTTGTAAACTCATTTAAGCATCAAAGTGATGAGTCCTATATTATAATGTATCGGATGATAGTACAAGCCTAGTACTTCCTATATTCTGTTACATCCCATATTTTGATACAATGCAATGCTTGAGAAAGAGTCTAAAAATAAAGATATTGAAATTTATCACATGTAAAAATAAAACTGTAAGAAAGTGATGTGTTTGTTTACAAGCTAAGACTGTATCATTAAAGCTTTATCAAGGACATTATGATTGTGAAAAAAACACTGTAAATAGTGAAATAGTGATCAAAAACTGTTAATAATAAACTTAAAAGATGTGATTGCAGTGGAAAGACACAAACTTAATATTAAATGATTAATTGATGTTATTATTTGTTATAATTGTATGTTGTTGTAAGGTAATTAATTTTAAGTTGTTCGTTGATGATTTTAGGTATTATTAATTCGTTTATTTGATAAATTTTGTAGTTGAATTGTTATGACGCAGTAGATTTATAATGTAAATATTAACTAAAATAAGAACTGTCATAAGAAGAAAAAGTTTTCTGATTATATTTGAACATGTAAATTTTCAATTTTTGTTAAAATTAATGGCCAAAAAGAAATATTTGCTCATAATTGTTTAAATTGTTATTGATAATTGTCAAAATGTCCGCCATTGTATTGCTCCATAAAGTCAACATTTTTAATAGGGAACAATCGATTTAAAAATTTGAAGAATGTTATTTTATGATGAAATAAATTATGTAGATTTCATTAATAACAATTGTAAGGTCGGAAAATGCCAAATTAAAAATTTAATTTTTTAAAATTATTTAAAAAAGAGGTTAGAAATGAAAACAAAAGACTTTCAAAATCAGCCATATTGGACTTCCGGAGCTAACATATAAAAGCTCATGGAAAATGGGAAAATAGGTCACTCTAAATTCATCAAAAGGCCAATCCACGTCAATTTACTTCTAAAATTATCATAAATTAATGGCCGACTTCCGTTTAAAAATAAAGATGGCAGAAAATTAATTTGTAAAACTGTATGACTTATTATAAAACAAAACGATTGGAAATTGTATATGGAAATTGTCTATTGGTTAATAAAATATCTACCCTAAGAAAAAATTAAATAAATAAATTTTTTACTAACCTGCAATAATCATAAAAAAACCCACAAGAGATCAAGAAGACATCGTGTCTAATGGTTTAATCCAATTGGAATCCGTCCAGGGAAGTATTTACACGTGGTTGTAAATGATCCACTAAAAAGAAGCCGAGTGTGGGAAGCGCTACGGAGAACTTTCCATTTTCATCCTCAGCAACAAGTGAATTTACGGTATGTGTTTACCATTATTTATTAATATCACTTTCATAACTCCTATAAAATATTGTAAGTAGTAAATACTATTTTAAAACAATTTTGATCTGAATACATTGAACTGTTGAAAATCTTGTTACGACTAAAATGTACGCTGTCTAACATCGTTCACCGACAGGAAACAACCGTTAAGTATCACGTGTTCTTTTAAATGGGGGTAGATGCGCACGAAAATACCATAGCCGCATCATTGTATAGGTTAAGGGTATATTAATTCATTTGGGTAAAAGAAGCGAAATAAATAATAATACTGTTAAATTTTATATTATGGAACTGACTACTGTGATTGAAAGTCTCTAATGCTCAGTAATTAGTTTAGATACACCAAATTTAAAAATAAAAATAGATAAAATTACATATTTTAAGTTTGATAATATAATTTTTTTTTTTACAAACAGTAAAGGATCAACAAAATAAAGAAATTTTGAGGTGTTTTAAATTAAATAAAGATTAAATAAAAATTGAAACAAAAATAAACATAAAATATAGCCCCACAAAACTTTAAAAATAAAAATTTAAAATTATAAAAACAACAATTTGATAACTATATCAATTATAAATTATATCTTAACAATTATTATCATTTGATAATTGTAATTTATTACAATATATATATATATATATATATATATATATATATATAAATGGTAGTAGTATATTTGCGGGAATGAATTAAATAAAAAAATTGAAACCACAAATGTGCAGTTGGCCCTTGTGTTGACCCCGTTTGTGTGATTTATATTGTTTTCCATCATTCAGTGTTTTTTGGTAATATTCTCTTTAGCTATGCCATACTGATGAAGTCTAAGGAGACAGAAACACGTGTTTACGGCTGCATTAGCGGGCTTAACCCAATATCTTCATTTTTATATAGATATATATATATATATATATAAAGAAGGGTAGTCTTGACTGATATATTATGAAATTAAAAGTTTTTTTAAAGTGAGCAGTCAATTATAAAAGGGCAATTAATAAAAACTCTTTATTTTCGTGAAGCTTTCGAAAATGTTTATTTTTTTCTTCAGCACAAACTAAAATTATAATAAATTTGTAACATAATATTATAATAGTTTAATTAAAAACTTACTATCGTAAGGTTAAATAGTTTTTGGCTTCATAAATGCGCAGATTATAAAAATTTCTGCTATAATTAGTAAGGATATCCTTAATTTAGAAATTAAAGCTACATTTTCCGAGTTGAATTTTCTACGACGAAATTTAAAAGTAATATCAGAAAAATTATATAACTATCTGCCTCAACATATTGTCGATACATTTTTTTTCGATTTAGAACATGCATTAATCTCGACGATATCCTTTTATACTCATGTTCCCTATTACTTGTCCTAATTTTTTTTATCTATTCCCGTAAGTCCTCCAACTTACATTTACATATGACGAATTCTACGTTTGGTTCCAGATTCGTACATAAGGGTACAGTACGTTCTCCTTCTTTTTCAGATCTGAGAACTTCTGCGAAAATAGATCTCTTCTGAGCTACCGTTCCTGAGGTTGCATAACCTCGAATCAGAAGTTCGTACGTGATTTCATCACCTGAAAATCGTTTTTGTTTTATAATCATGGAATAATTCTAACCCTAATTTACTTTCAAATAGTTTCCAAACTATATCTACACTTACTTCTACTTCCTCAATATGAATACATGGCTTAAACCTTTACCTTTTTAGGAATGTTAAGATTAACCTAAATGTAATACTGTTGCTGTGTTATCACCTACCAGGTAAGTAATGTGCTCAGATATGTGTTCACCCTAAGCTATGCGTATAATAATAACATTTGTTAAAATTCTAGAATATGAAACTATTATGGATGCAACGCAATAATACCTTAAGGCTAAGAAAGTTCTTTTACTAGATAATAGTAAGTAATATTTAAATATAAAATGGCAATCCCATATACAAGATCTCGAACACTCAACCATAACAGATATCAGTTTTAGATGCCAGTAGTATCTGAGCAACCTTTGTTATATGTACGACACAAGTATCCTACCTCAAGCGGCATAGCTGTCTTACACACAGGAACTCTTGGTCTTTGTGCTCCTTGATGGGTGCGTCCAAACCAGGGTAAGTACCTTATGGTACTTCTTGTGCTAAACTTGATATTTTATTTTAGTATATTGCAGGATAACCACCGTGTTCCATATATAATAAATCTGTTGTAGGCTGAGGAGTGCAGTGCGGTACAGAAAAAAAAATAAAGAAGAAAACCAAACAACCGAGCCGAAGGTAAAAGAAAAGGCTTAAAAAGTAAATACATTGAGAATTTCCACTCCCTATAGTGCTATCATGCTCTGACGTACTTAACAACTAAAATGTAGCAAATAGTCATGTTCCATGCGAAACTACTTAACTTGCTAGAAATGGGCTAATTATTTGATAGTGACACTAACAGATGTCAATATAAAGTGAGTGTTGTAAACAATTACCAAGATGATACAATACTGAATCATTTATTCATTTTTAGAAACATATATAGCACCTGACTATTTAAAATATATTAATAAAAAACTTGCACTGTTATTAAATGAAAACCAATAATATAAACAAGAAATCAAGGGAGATAACTTTTATTCTGCAACAGATATTGTAACTTAAAACCTACCTAATAAAATAGTAACTCATTTAATATTTTTTAGAAAGATATCTGGATCCTAAATATTAAAACCTATTCTATAATTTTATGATATATACTTGAAAAAACCTGTGATGAAATAAACCACCTGAAAATCTGCTACCCAAAATAGGGAATCAAGAAGATGATTTTTATCCCGTAACTACATTTTTCAGTTGACAAAATTGTGAACCGTGTGTTCTCTTTCACTTTAATGTCCACTTTTTGAATTAAATCATCGGAAAGGCTGAAGGTCACCCTAATCATGAAAGTATTTGCGACCAACTTTAAAAACCCTAACCAATTTTCGCACCATTTCTTTCCTCATAATATTTTCACCATAAAATTCAATTGTTTAAAGATAAAAATCAATTACTTTTAGGCCTTTGGCACAGAGAAAACCAATCATAGCATACAGGTCACAGTCGGCGGGATTCTCCATATTCAGCGGCATTTTAAATTCACCTAAAAAATCGAAGACTCGATCAAACGGCATCTTAATGGCGCTTGTGGTTTCCCAACAACATAGGTACACTACGCGCATGCGCCAAACGGCAACTGCAGCGTTGCGGTGGCGTAATTTAAAACCGGTACTTAAAAATATGCCTCGTATATGGAAAATTATTGCAAATAGTTTGAGACCGTCAGGTAAGTTTAAGTTGAATGCAATGCAATAGTTAAGTAAATGAAGGGGGCCATTTTCTTCTTCTGCTTCTTCAAGTAGGAGTAGGATACAGATTTTTCTTGTTAATGCGTCCTCTATGGCCACAAAACTTCAACGAACTATTACGGAAATTTTTAAAAGTGCAATGCTAGGACTCCATCTTCGCGCCAGATTCGTTGACCGTGACCCGAGCTTTATGCTCTTTAGAAATGGTTTTTATGGCAAAACACGAAGAATATAATTTTTTTGTGAATATATAAATATTCGCGGATCACTTAAGTATTAGTATATCATAGAGGTTTAAGTTTGATTTATAAGAGAAGGTAAATTTGACATTTTTGGTTTTATATCTGCTGAATTATAGATTTCAATATCCAAACTATTCTACGTGTCGATTCTTGATTGAAACTTGTATTTGAAAATCCGTTTGACATATAACGACATTCTCGACTAATAATGAACTTTACCCACAAATACTACACATTTATGATTAAAAACTAAATTTAGATTTTCTTGAAGAACTTGAAATAAAAAGACATCTAGCGGATCAACAATTTAAAGTTGTTAATGAATAAATAAATCTTGGAAGTTCTCCACTATTAAACTGTTTACTTTGATTAAGTGTTCATTTTATACATGGATAAGACGTAATTGTAACAGAAATATATTAAGATATTGTAAAGATCAGCATAATATAATTTTTTCCTGATAACTTAAATATGTCAATCTGACGATGCTCGTTGTAGCGAA
Source organism: Ophraella communa (assembly GCA_035357415.1). NCBI lineage: Eukaryota > Metazoa > Arthropoda > Insecta > Coleoptera > Chrysomelidae > Ophraella > Ophraella communa. The sequence goes on from CM068983.1 coordinate 23,775,766, forward strand.
AAAGCTGTAATAGTAATGTAAAAGCTAATTTTTTATTTAAACGTGGAAGTTGAGTTTAAACGAATAGTTATCTATTATTCTTAGTAAGAGGGTCTTTCACAGAGTAAGGGTTAGTACAATAAACTTAATCTACCTTTATTATAAATAGGTATGACTAATTACTTAATATAAAATAATGCTAATAGTTATCTATCGATTGTCTAACCGTAGTATGTGGTTAAATGAAACTAATTCTTACTTATATTTTATTTTGAGAGCTTAATGTTGAATTAGATTGAAAAGAAGAGCTATACCCAGATACAATTGAGTGTACGTTATTTTTGAAATGTGAAAGTTTGTAACGAAAATGTCGTTATACGGTCCAACGGATTACCAAATACAAGTTTCAGTCAAGAATCAATACGATGAACGGTTTGGATATCAACGCTATGTACACAATTCGAGAAGACCTGCAAGGCATTGAACAAAAAGACGATGTATCTGAATACCGTGAAAAAAGCGCGCATGGGACTCAAAAGGCAGTACAAAGAACTATTGATTAAAAGAAAAGAGGAAATCAGATCTAGAAGTAGAAGCCCAAAGAGAAAAAACTCAGAACCGACGAAGAATGGGAAACGACGAAAGAAGAATTCATAGTAGCACAGCCACAACTGGAAACAGAGGAATTCACCGTGCCGTTGAGAAAAATCCAGCGACAACAAAGAAGAGTAAACGGAAACAAAGCAAATGAAACTCAAGAGGAAACATCAGCAGAGGCAAAGAAACCCCACCCATCATTGTCAAAATATTAATAACCGTGTTGCCTAAGATACCTTTAAAATGTGTAAATCTTCTGCGTTTTTGTTTCATTACTTCAGTGACACCGTTATGATTAAAAGAATACACACCTCTTATTTACACTCAAAATAATGAAGAAACAAGTAGGTACACTTTTTAGTTCCATTTAAAATATTGGTGAAGCATTCATGTACCGACAAATTTTAAGATAGACAAAGACGAGAGGAAAAGCAATCACTTAAGATTCTGAAATTTTCACGTACAATGTTTAACGGTTTAAGCCGGGAACGACTGACATACTGCGGAGGGTAATTTAGATTTATCCCGGTGTAAATTCACTGCCGGTTTGGGTTATTCTTAATTTACGTGGAGTGAGCCTGGATGATGTAATATACGATCCTGAATATAACAGGCGCTTTATTTTATACGTAAATGATCAGTCTAATCGAAATGTCAAGTATCTTTCTTATAAATTATAAATTTTTTAAGGATAATAAAAAACTCTTCGTTTTAACAAAACTTCCAATATTTATTTAAAAAATTGCTTTTTTAAAAGACTCAATGACAGCTGTTTCGCTATGAAGCATCGTCAGATTGACATTTAAGTTACATTTTGTTTGTTTGTAGCTAGGTACCTGATGTTTAGGGTTAGTACAATCAATTTAATTATAAATTTTTTTGTTAGTGCGTTGAACTACTGCAACGGTTATTATGCTTGTTTGAGTTATGTACAAATTTTGCTTTTCTGTTAATATTTAACAACTACGGGTTTATAATAATTGCGAAAAATGTTATGGACCTTCGAAAAATACTTTTTAAAAAACACAAAACTACAATTGAGACGTTTATTAAACTGAGTTAACAACAAATCTGCATTTTACAATGAAATTACATATATTTATACACTTTTTATAAAAGCTTACATAGACAAGAATTTTATAATGAATAGATAGTTAGTGTTTCGTAACTCCTCCGGCCTAAGAGAAAACTATGGGGTTTCACCAGAGTTTGATATAAACGGAAAATTCTTGAGCTCTTCAATTTCTTGAATTTTCTTGGATTTCTTTTTGTTTTGCTCCTGTTTTCGTTTACATATTTTGAAAATTACCAAACTTAAAATTACAAAAATGATTACATACAATAAAATAGTATATAAACTAATATTTTGAAATTGAACAGGTGGTAAGTCTAATTTTGTTAGTTTAATTTTGTCTTCCTGAAGTATATTTTGAAATTTACTGAGTTCGTCTAATTTTATTGAATCTGGTAACACTGGTTTTAAATTTACAGAGTTTATAGTCGAATTTTGGTTTAAAACTTGTAACTTGGGAAGTTCTAAACTTTTATAGTATACGATTTTACTTGCAAAAGTTTTTAATGTAATATTGTTTATTGAAATTACGCACTGATTATTAAGTTCTATTACATAACTACCGTTCAAATGAACATTGTTTATTACTTTGCCACATTTTTGGATAGCCACTGTATTAAATGGAGTAATCACAATCCACTGAATTTCGCAAGGAATATGATTTTTCGTTAGTAACTTTTGAAGATCTGAACAGAGGAATTCTTCTTCTGAAATTTCTTTGCATTCTGAGTCAGAGAAGGCGTAGCGTAGCTCATTTAAAAGGATAAATTTTTATTTTGGTATTATGGTTTTAAAGGATTGTTTTGAAGGTGTAGGTAGGGAGTAGAGATGATAGTAGTTATATTCTAAATTCTCGACAATTGGTATTTCTAATATAAAAATGATTGCATTTCCTTTACTATTACTTTTAATTTCCATTATTTTCTCAAATAATAAAATGTTTTGAAGAGACGGATTAATTGGAAATTTATTATTATGAATGTTAGAACTGACTTTAAAAATTTCAGAAAGTAACTCATTAGGGTCGGCTATAGAATTATAAAAAGTTTTAAGTTTAGCAAAACTGATAACGGTTTCAATTTTTTCCAACATGTCATACATTGCCTGAAAACTTAAAGAAAATTGTGAGACTATTTCTTCTATTGCAAAATAATAATAAGTATCAACCTTGTCAACTTTAAATCTTTGATTAATTCTTGTAATTCATTAATACGTGAGCTAAATATTATTAGTTGTGAGCTAATATTTCAGTTATTTTTAAAATTTGTGATTGATGATTGAAGTAGGGTAATTTAATTTTAAATTAAAGTTTTTAATTTATTTTGATTACTTGATAAATATTTAATGGTCTCGTCATATCTTTTTGCATCATTTTGATCCAAGTTTCCTGTTATAAATTTTATCGCAGATCCTAAACCATCAAATAATGCTCTTTTTGATCGGATTTTCCAGAATGGGTTTAATTGATTTAATTGAATTGTTATTTTATGTTCAATGAGTTGAATAATATTATAGGAATTTTGAAAATGTTCCATAAAGCTATAAAAATTAGGTGATTTTAATAAGGAGTTATAAATATTATTATTATTCTTATTGTTCTTTTAATGAGATAAATTCTTTAGTAACGTTTGAAATATCAAATATATGTATAAACGTCCAATAGTTGGTTTTTATTTGTGCAGTTCCTTTATAAAGTGGGTAAAGACCAGGATTATTATTTAGGTTATGATACTTGGGTGTATATTTAAGTTTCATTATTAAATTCCGTACCCTTATCTAGAACTATTAAATGAGGCACACCGAATGAGGCAAAATATTTAATTAATGTTTTACTAATGTTTATTGCAGTTTTGCCTGTAATACAATTAGCTTGAGCAAATTTAGTGAAAGCATCAGTTAAAGTTAAATAATGTTTTCCATCATAGGTAAAAACGTCCATGTAGATGATTTGGAACGGTTTAGTGGCCGTATCCGTTAACATTAAAGGAACATAAGGGGTCTGTCTGGCATATTTATTTTTTTGACAAATAGTACAACTGTTTATATAATTAGTAACTGTATTTTTCATATTTTTCCAATAATATAGTTTATGTAGTCGTTCTAAAGTTTCATTAATTCTGCGATGGTTAGTTTTACTTTCATAATAATTTTTCAATAAAAGTATCTGCTCTTCTTTGACTGTAATAGTGTTAAGTAATTTGGTACATTTAATTAATTTAGGACCATTTGCCGAAAAATGTTTTAAATAAACAGTATTAAAATCATGATACAATTTTTCATTATGAAAGTACATGTAAAAAGTATTGTTTAAATCGGTATATTCCGCAATGAAATGGAATATAAAACGTTCGTTGTCTGTTTCCGGTATTTTAATTTTCATAATTTTTTGATTTTCATATTTCTCGTGAGATACTTCTGTTTTTGAGGATAGATTTGGTAAAACTAAAATTTAATTAACTTTATTATTTATCATTTCATCTAAGATAGGTATACAATTACTAATATTTTCAATTGCCGAATGATTTGTTGAATTATCAGTTTCGTTGTGATCAATTTTAGCCCAAAAGGTTCTGGTGTATTTAAACTATTTCTTTCATCGTTATCTTCGTTATTATGAGGTGGTTGTATTTGTTTATCAGATAAAATATTAATTTTAGGTTGTTTTGTTTTACTAGTAGAAGGTTGGGGATCTATAGGTATCGTTTCGGCTAAATTTTGTAAGAAATCTAAAATATCATTTTGTGAATCTACCGGACTATTAATAACTGACTCGGTTTCTAATGCAGTGATTGGTATTCGTGATAAACAATCTGCATTCGAATTTAATTTTCCTTTTTTATAAAAAATTTTGTAATCGAATTCTTCCAACTTTAGTCGCCATCTGACTAATTTTGAGTTGGGTTCTTTAAGACAAAATAACCAAGAAAGAGGTTTGTGATCTGTATAAATGTGAAATTGTCTTCCGTATAGATATGGCCTAAAATGCTTTCATGTCCATACTATGGCAAGCAATTCTTTTTCAATAACTAAATAATTTAATAATTTATTTCTGATTGATTTAAGGTTGGTGAAGCGAACGCTATAGGTTTGTCGTTAGGTACATTACCTTGAGATAAAACAGCACCGATTGCATAATTACTTGCATCGGTTGTGAGTATCAATGTTTTGGAAAAATCGGGGTATTGTAATATTGGATCGTTAGTTATTATTTCTTTACAAATTTTAAATGAATTTAAAAACTGTCATGTATAACTTTTGAGCCCTTTTTAAACATTTTGTAAGGGGTTTAGTGATTTTAGCAAAATCTGGAATGAAACGTCTATAATAGCCTAAAAGACCTAAAAAGCTTTTAATTTCTGTTTGTGTTTTTGGAACTGGATAATTTTTTATAACCGAAATTTTGTCGGGGTTTGGCTTTACGCCTTCCATAGTAATTACATGTTCTAAATACATTATTGTCTTTTGTAAAAATTCTGATTTGTCAAGTTGTACCTTTAAATTGTGTTGTCTTAGTCTGTCAAATACATTTTTAAGTCTTTCTAAGTGTTCCTGAAGGGATGTACTAAAAATTAAAATGTCATCTAAGTAAACTATGCAAGTTTCGTCAGTAAGTCCTCTTAAAACATTATCCATTACACTTTGAAATGTAGAGGGACCGTTTTTAAGTCCAAAACTCATTCTTTTAAAGTGAAAATTTCCTTGAGAAGTACTAAAAGCAGTTTTGTCAATGTCTTGTGGGTCTACCTCGATTTGGTGAAAACCACTTGCCAGATCGAGAGTAGTAAAGTAATTTGCTCTACCTAGTCTGTCTAATATTTCGTGTATTCTTGGTATCGGATAGCGATTTTGAATAGTTTTTTCATTTAATTTTCTGTAATCTATAACCAAACGCCATTTCTTCTTACCTGAAGAATCTGGTTTCTTAGGAACTATCCAAATGGGTGAAGTAATAATTTATTAATTTGTCTATTTACTTCTTCCCTATGTACTTCTGGAAATCTATAAGATTTGGTGTAAATAGGAGTATCGCCAGTCAAATTAATTTTATGTTTTATTTGGTTTGTGAAACTTAGAGGAATTCCTTCACAGTAAAATATATCACGATAATTATAACAAATATTTTTAATTGCATCCCTTTCTTCTTTATTACAATGAGAAAGTCTAAGATGCTTTAAATTTTCTTTTAATTTATTATCTTGCGATACTGTTAACTGAGAATCCGAATCAATTTCCATTTTTTCAATAAAATTAACATCTATTAAATTTAAAAGATCTATTCTAAATGGTTTATTTATATCTAATTTTACTGAGTTTTCATTAGTATTGATAATAGTAGTAATTGCAAAATTATAAGAAATATTTACTAAGGCTTTTGGCATTTCTAAACCGTTTCCTTAGTTTTCATATTCGAGTATACCTAATCCGTTTATTTCATTCACAAGTAATTTTTCAACTTGTTGACAACGTCCTGATAGAACAATCGAATAAGTCTTTATATTATAATTACATGAGTCAAAAATTAAAGGAATAATTGTTTTTGGAGTGGTAATTTGTTTTTGATTTACATTACATTACATTTATATTTAATTGTTCATTTATATTTAATTGTTCTAATAAATCTACACCAATAATACCGTCAAATCTATCGCTAAACTTAAAAAGATAAAATTTATGGTATTCTTTTAAGTTGAAAATTTTAAATGATGGTATGTAGGCAACTTCATCATGATACGAAATATTATGTGCAGTTTTTATATTAAATTCTTCTTTAGATATAAAATTTCTATAAAACTTGTAAGCTAATTCTGGGTTAATAAGAGACTTCGAGCTTCCGGTATCTATTAAAAAATTAACATTAATTTCTGGAATTTTTATATATGGTAAATTTGCTATTAATACATTCAAGAGTATTATGTCTGGTTGTATTTTTGTGTGACTTTGGTAAAATCCTGAGTTGCATTCTTAGGAAATGAAGGATCGCATGAAAACATCTGTTTATCTGTTACACAATTGTTAACGTTATCTTGAGTGATGTAATTATCGTCATACTCGTAGGGATATTGGGTTTCATGAGAATAAAGATCAGGTTCATTAACATTTTCTGTTGGATACGTATTTTGATATTGGTTTGAATTATTTGAATAAATATTATTGATAGTTTGATTATAAAGTTCGGTTGATGTAAAATTAGGTTTGGGCTGAATTCGTGTATTGCCCGACGATGTGTCCATAGGTTCTGGCTGATAATTTTGATTAGTATTAGGTCGATTAAATTGTTTTTGATTTTGAAAAACTGGTTGACGATTTTGATTTTGAAAAACTGGTTGACGATTTTGACTTTGGAAAACTGGTTGACGATTTTGGTTTTGAAATATAGTGCTACGTTGAGGATTCATATTATTATTACTATTATAACGCCAATTGTTTGAGTTATTATTTGGATTTAAATTTGGTCGGAACTGTGAAGAATTTACAAATTGTGGACAAAGTAATGAATTTTTATGATTAGTTGGATTAGAAAATTGTGGAATTGGTTGATAAGATTGCATATTATTAAAATTAGGTGTAAATGTAGGTGTAGAATGTCTAAAATTGTTATTTTTAAAAGGTGTTATTCTTAAACTTGGCCTAAAATTAGCATTTGAATTTAAATTATTATTTCTATGAGTAGAATACATAAAATTTTCTTCTTCTATTACTAAACTCATTGCTTTTTCTAAATTATTAGGTTCTCTTAATCTAACATTTGTTTGTAAAGGTAAAGGTAAACCTCTAATATATGTTTTTAAAGCTAAATTATAATAATTTTTAAGTTGAATTGTACGTTCATTTTCACTTATGTCCAAAGAATTTAATTTGGAAATTATTAAACTACCTGCATCCTGACAACGCATGCCAAAATTATAAGGAGATTCGTTTTTTAATGGTCTTAAATTAATTAAATCTTGAACTTAGCAATCAATGTTACGTTGGTCGCCAAAACTTAATTTAAGTGATTCTTTAACCGCGTTCCATGTTCTTAACTCTGTTCTAGAACCAATTAACATTTGAGCTCGCCCTGTAAGTTTACCGATAATTGCTTTAAGTAAAAATATATTTAAAGCCTCATCTGTTTCACTAGCAAAAACAGAAATTAAAGTTTCACAATTTCCTAAAAATATAGTCAATGTATGAGGGTTTCCGTCATAAGAAGGAATAGAATCTAAATATAATTTAAGCAATTGATAATTAACTGCTGCGGTAGCCATATTTAAATTATTGTTATTTTCTAGATTTAAATTATTCGGTTCTTATTTATTCGAATCTTCGCTTAATGTTAAACTAGTCTCTAATAAAATTTCTAATTACTGTATTTCTCGTTCAGTCATGAAATAACTTTACATTCAATAAAATACCATCAAAATTGGAAATAAAGGAAAAAGGTATGAGCACTTACAGTAGAAAAAATGTCTTCATCGTCTTACTTCTAACTTAATTCTAGTGTCCTAAAGGTCCAAACGATGCTGTTTTGTACCCAGGGTGTAGTCTTGGTATTAATTTTCTTTTCCGAAGTGGTCCAAATTATTGATCGGTTTTCTGGAACTGACTGGAATCCGCCGATGTACACTCGAACAGGTTTAACAGTTCACAATTCGATATTCACTCGAATTACCGATAACTTAATGTTCAAACTTTTCGGTTAATCGTTGAAACGAAAAAATCGTCCGTACTATACGTTGATTTCCGAAAAATCCTACTGACTGCGCCAAAGATGTTACGGACCTTCGAAAAATACTTTTTAAAAAACACAAAACTACAATTGAGACGTTTATTAAACTGAGTTAACAACAAATCTGCATTTTACAATGAAATTACATATATTTATACACTTTTTATAAAAGCTTACATAGACAAGAAATTTATAATGAATAGACAGTTAGTGTTTCGTAACTTGCGACTGACCATAGGTATAACTTTATTTACAATGGCTTTTTAGGACCAGCCTTATTTTAAAATACTAACCTAGTCTCAGTTAAAAAAATTTTTAGCTGAAAGAGTCTCGAACAGGACAAGCAGGCACCTGGTGGTTAAAAATATGAATCTGTTAATCTGACAATGATAGTTTATCGAAACAACTGCCATAGAATCAAAAAATTTGATGGACATTAATATTATATTTAACACCAGATTACAATTAGAAAACTAAAAAGCATATCAGTACTACTATTTATGCTACTATATTATCTTAACTTAGTAAAATTTATTTTTTTATAATGTTTATTAATAATCGATCTCAGGTTCTCAATTTTATTTAACAGTGTTCAGTAAAATAATACTAAGGTTGCTAACTGTCCTTATCAGTGAAGTATTTTTTTTATTTCAGAAAGAGGTTATTTATTTCAGGACTTTACTGTAAAATAAAAATAAAATTATTAGAAAAGAAATGAACCTACCTTTTGCATAGGTAGAAGTCTTACAATGTTCTATATTTATATGTGAAGTGTACTATCTAATGTATTGACTAAATTGGGTAAAATTGTGTAACATTCAACCTGTTCAATTATTTTCTGGAAAGTGTGACAATAATAATGAAATAATTTTATGTGTAACCCTAGGAATTCTGCATACAACACGTATTGAAAAATCTTCAGAAATGGCGTGGAAGCAAGAAGTAACAAAAATGCAAAACCAACAAGGAAAAATAATGAACGTAAAAAGGTCTAAAAAGGAAACATCCAAGTAAGTACAGTATCCGCCAAAATAAACAGTACCAAAAATAAAAATTAATTTTCAATTTCTGTAATGTAACTGTTCAAAATGTTCACCATTTCGACGCAAATAAGCTTCATATCAATTTTGTAAGTCAATAAACATATTTATAAAAAGTGGTTGATGGAACTGCCGAAAAATATTTTGTATTCTTTCCCGTAGTTCGGCAATATTCGCCGGCGGATTTTCCGAATGAAATATTTTTTCCTTCATTATGCCCCAAATGTATGCATCAGGTGGCATCAGATCAGGTGAATGAGAAGAATATTCGAAGTTGGTTTCCCGAGAAATTATTCTATTATCGAAATGCTGACGGAGTAAGTCTAAGGTACGCACAGCTGTAGGCTTGTTGCACCATCTTGTTGGAACCATTGTGTGCGAAACTGTAGATTTCGTGCACGGCAAAAGTTATTTAGATCTCTTACAAAAGGTATAATTATTTTCTCTCTATAACGTTCTTGGTTGACAGTAAGTGGATTGATTATCATCTTCAACGAAATAAAGATCAATCATTTCATTATCAGATACCGCGCACCAAACGGTAACTCGAAGACTGTGGAGTTTTCTCTACAATGACATCAGGACGTTCAAATCCAAGGAATCTGGTTGTTTGTCGATTAATATAGACGCTAAGATGAACGTGACTCCCGTCTGAATACCATATGTTTTTCGAAAATTCGGGATCTTCGTAAATTAAACTCAACATGCGACCACAGTAAATTTCTCTTGCACGTTTGTCCGCAGCATTTAGTCGTTGTTCAACTTGAATACGGTATGGATAACCACCAATTGATTTGAACATGCGACGTAAAGACGTTTCACTAATGTTGAGTTTACATGCAGTTCTTACAAGACTTTTTTGAGGTGATTGCACAACTTGGTTAAAAATACGTCCTTCATTTTTGTTAGTGCATACTGTTTTTCGACGACCTAAAGAACCTTTACGTTGGCACAATACACTACCAGTGCGACGAAATTTTTCAACAACAGCTAACATCACACTTTTACTAGGAGCTGCTTTATTAAATTTTTGTTGATATTTTATTGACACAATGGTTACTACAAAGATCTAATTATAAAAGACACTAATAAAGAGATTACAAAATAATTCATAACATTAAAATGTCGAGTCTGCAAAAGTATCTTCTTTCTGGACTTCCTGGACATTTCTATATATTTATTCACAACATACATACAAAGAATAAACTTAATTTTTAAAGAAAATATTTATTTATATGAAAAATCCTAGTTTATGGATTTATTTATTTGTAATTGTAATGTATTGTAATTTTTGTTAAAATCACTTATTACGCATAATGGAGACAATATAAAATGGAAAATTCCAGATTTCGGCTTGCTAACAATGTCATTTTTGAAATTAATGTAAATTTTGTTCAGAAATAATAAATCAACTGCATATTTTTGTAATGAATAAATTGATAGATCGATAAAAGTGGGGCTTATCTGCTTCCAGAAGCCTCTCCACTATGACCTTTGTAGACCTATAGCCTGTGCCCTCCTGTTATTCAAGAGTTCCTTATGCAGATTTATCCATATTATTAGATAAAGAATGGCAGAGGTTTTTTCTTTCCTATTGTTGGAAACCATAGACTAGTCAGGCCTTAGCAGTTACACAGTATGGGTACTGGGGTGTCCTCATCTTCTTGGCAAAACCTACAACCAGGATCCTGTTTTCCTATTTATATTTAGTAGATACTCCATGAATTTTGGCTAGCGCTTCCACGATGAACACTTTCGCCTGCTTTGTGATGAGTAAGACAAAGATAGAATATTTTTCAGCGGAAACATCGATATGTTTAAAATGTCGGTATATTGCACAAACGCTTGTTTAACCTATGTTACTTAACAACGTGTGAACTCTATGTTAAATGTATATTATGTTAAAGGTGTATTTTATGTTACTCTACTAATAAGTAGAACAGACTTTAGAGAAGCTAACTAAAACGGACTTCGTTACCTATGTTTGTTTACTGAATTATCTGGATCCTTGATATAATAATATTAAAAGAGATATTTTAAATTAGTTTGACAGTTTTTTAGTTTAAATTTTAATCTTAATAGTAAATGGCAGTTAGTTCATCAAAATTACAGATTACCATCAAAACAGAGATTTTAATGTTTACTAAATATATAATTTGAATAGCAAAAACCAATTTCTTTCATTTCTATTTTAAATACTGTTTTTTTATTCCCTATGTATTTATTCTAGTAATTTCTATCTTTTATTTATTTGAAACCAAATTAAAAATTTAAAATAACAAATTGCATCAATTACATTAAAACAAGAGAATTATTTATTGTTTAAAGATTTGGGCAGTAAAAGTCCATTGATTTATAAATAGTAAGGTACGTTTTTTTTATAATCAAAGTAAATAAACCCAAATCTAACTATTTGGTTTTGGGGAAAAATTATTTAATTCAAGAACACCGCACCGTCAACCTTATCTAAAAATCAATAAATTTTAAATGCCTGGGCCCGCGCTATCTTTGCACATATACTTGTTAAAATTTAACATTATGTTAGCTAACACAGGTTTATGCATCGAGTTTATCCAGTAAAAGTTTTGAATTGTTATTTAAAATTAAATTAAAAGCAAATAGTAAAAGTTTTAAATGTTTAAAGGTTATTAAAGTCTACTTACCAATTAAAATAAGTAAAAATTACTAAAACACTTTCACAATTACTTCACCATGCCAGAATTTTTCAATATATTTAAGGGAACACTGTATTTTAATTTTTAACCAACCCTACAATGGAGGCTTCAAGTGTTAACTATTTTATGGTTTATTTTTCAAATCTTATAGTGCCGTTGCATTTGTCTCTTGAACCAAGGAAGACAAAGAACTGTTAGCAGTTATAAATTAGGTTTGGGAATGCCTAGGCAAACTAAATGAACTAGGCCAGAAGAACACTGCCACCCACCTATGGATCCCAGGACACATAGGAATAGAGGGGAACGACACAGCAGACAAGCTGGCAAAAAAAGGAGCTGAAACCCCACACTTGGGACCAGAACCATCCTGTGGGATCAGCAGTAGAGTAATCTTAGGAAAACTAAGGGAAGAAATGAAGAAGGTAAAATCCAAGTACTGGAATCAGCTGGAAGGACTGAGGCTATCTAAGATACTACTGGGGAACTATGACCAGAAGAGATCTCTTAGCTGTCTCAACCTCAGTAAAAAAGGCTTCGAATTTTAACGGGAATACTAACCGGGCATTGCCGGTTAAAAAGCCACATGAAGAAACTAGGGTTACCAGATGAAGCAAAGTGCAGATTCTGTGAGGAAGAGGATGATACCTCGATACACATACTCTCAGAATGCCCTGCCTTGCGGAATTCTAGGGCCAGATATCTAGGAGCACATAAAATAGAAGAGGGGGATCTACCTGATTTGAAGCCTGACGATGTCCTAAACTTCCTTAGGAAAATAGGACTTAAAGAGCTGCTATGAATCTGAGAAAACATCAGAACTTGGCAAGTAAGGGGGACACAATAGATCCTATAGGTCGCGGTGTACTTATCACCCCTAATTCATACATACATACATTCATACATACATACATACATACATACATAAATTAGGTTGAATAAGTTTAAATAATAATTGTATTTATTTAATAAGATAATTTTGGTAGAATTTAAAAAAAAAACAAATAAGGAGTTTATTTGGTCAGTAGATACGCATTTAACAGTCATTTTATTTTGTACAGATTTTGACAAAATAAATTATAATTTGATGTTTTAAAAAAAAGGCCTTATTAAAAATTCAGTAATGGATAAAAAGATAATGAATTTTATCCTGTAAATGAATCCTTTGATAAATTCTATCTATTTTTCTAGTGTCGGTATTTATTTTATTAATTAGAATTCATTTACAACTCATTTAAATAATAAAAAATATCTATTAGTGAACTTCAAAATTAACAATTACTTTCAATATATTTGAGTTTATTTGAGTTTTTGCTGCTTCTGCTACTAATTCCCATTTCTTTTTGTTTTTAAGGATTTCAGCCAATCCTGTAAATCTTTGATCAATTGGTCTTTAAATCTTGATTATGGTCTGCTTCTTTATACAGCTGGCTACCCTTTTAATGACTACGTCCAATATCCTTCTATACATACCTATATACACAAGGTGTTCCTAAATTTATGCGAAAACATTTTAAATTTTTTTTTGTAGAGAAAAACAAATAAAGATCATAATTTTAGGCCCCTGTCATCTAACAGGAATAATTCTACTGACTGGAATAATAATCATTCAAGAGATACTGACTCAAAATTTTTGTACTTCCTCAATAAGATAATCAGATGCTTTAATGCTGCTTTTTCCCTTCGATCTTGTAAAACTAAACGTCACAAACCTTGGACAACTAAGGGAACTCGTAATGCTTCAAAAAATATGAGATCTCATTTGTAAATAAAAAAATTCACAGTTGATCCTCTCGTCCTTTATTATATTAATAAGTATAGTATTTTATATCGCAAAATCATCAAATCCAACAAAATTTTTTTTTATAAAAATCGTATTATAAAAGCCAAAAACTCTAGCAAAGAAACTTGAGAAATAAAGCAAATTCATCAAGAAAATGTTAATATAGATCCTGACGAATTAAATAATTATTTTTTGAATGTAAGCAAAAATGTTGGTTCTAATATACCTCGGAATTCAGATGCTCTTTCTTTCCTTAATTATTCCAAAAATATCACTAATAGTTTTTTTCAGGCCAACAGATAAATTTGAGTTAATGCATACTATAGAAATCATTAAAAAAAAAGTTTCTTGTGGTTTTGACGGCTTCTCCTCAAGAATTTTCTTAAATATTGCTAATATTGCAATAAACATGTTAATTTTAATAATAAATGACTCCTTTGAAGAGGGTATTTTCCCTGACTGTCTGAAAACGGCTGTAATTGTTCCATTTCATAAAGGCAGCGACAAAAACGTAGCTTCTAATAACAGACTAATTTCTTTGTCATCAATCTTATCGAAAATAATTAAAAGGCTAATAAAAAACCGTTTAATGACTTTTATTCATAAAAATAATATTCTGGCGAAACATCAATTTGGGTTCTGTACTAGTGATGCAATGTTTTCTGTTCTTGAAGATGTACATACTTCACTAAAAAATAAACTGTTCACTACTTCAATTTCTGATTTTGCTAAAGCGTTTGACTGTTAACCACAAGATTTTGATAAACAAGCTCGAATTTTGTAGCATCCGCGGTGTTTCTTTGGCGTTGTTTAGTTCCTACCTCACAAATAGGAGACAACTGGTGCGCAAAAATGGTAAACATTCTGAAAGCCTGCTGATTGATAGTGGTACCTCAAGGTTCGGTTTTGGGTCCAACTCTTTTCGCGTTATTTATTAACAATATCACTGACATAAAGATTTATGGCAAAATTACTCTATTTGCAGATGATACGAGTGTAACCTGGAGCAATTCAGATATGAAAACATTACATTCTACAATATCCAGAGATCTTCGTTTTATTAAATCCTGGGCCGATTCTAATAAACTCTGTTTTAATACCGAGAAAAATATTGTTCTACCTTACAAATTTAACTTACAACCCATTGCATTAAATAACACCTTAATACCATTAGAAAATTCAATTAAGTATTTGGGAATTTATATTGATGACACCCTTAAGTGGTCCACTCATATTGATATGTTAACAAAAAATTATCCTCTGCGTGTTTTGCCATAAAAACCGTTTCTAAAGAGCTAACTTTTTTAATTGCTTTAACAACCTACTTTTCTCTGTTTGAGTACCATCTAAGATATGGATTAGCTTTCTGGGGGTTTTGTTGTAAACATCTTTTTGACTCTGTTTTTAATCTATATAAAACGGCAATACGTTATGTTTTTGGCTTACGCCACAGAGCGCATTGTGAACCCCATTTTAAAAATTCAAAATTATGACTCTTCCGGTACTGTTTATCTTAGAATCTGTTTGCTTAGTTCGTAAATCTAACCTTATCTCAAAGCAGGGACCACTCTATAGATACCCCACGAGAAACTCTGATTTAGATGTTCATTTGACTATGCCCAACTTTAGTCTTACAAAACATTCTATTATTTATGATGAAAAAAAATGTAGAACTATCTACCAATACACAGAAAAGCCTCCAGTCCTTATATTAAATTCCACAAATTGACTAAAGTATACCTTCAGGAGAGACCATACTATAAAGTAGCTAAATTCTGTGATATATCTTAGACTTCTGAATGACATGTAATATGTAGTATGAAGTATTTCATAATTATTTTTTAAGTTCTAAGTAGTTATTAAGAGTGAGTTAACAGGAGTAATATGTTTATGTTTGTATGTTTACATCTAAATTATGCATATCATTTTTTTCATTTTTGTTTGTGTGTATTTATTTATTTATTTAAATGATTTTTTTTTATTGTGACCGATCAATTATTAAAATTTGTTAAATTTCGGTTGACAATAAAGCATATTTCTCTTTCTCTCTAGTCCTTTGCTTTTAATTGAAATAAAGAAAAAATACCACCTTTCAAGGATGATGTTATACTTAAGAAGTGAGCAATTACCTACCGAATTTTGTCGCATAAATCAAGAAACACCCTATATTTCCAAACCAACTTTGCTGTTTTGTATTATTCACTATATGGTTCTTATTAATGTGTTTTTTACATCTAGATTATTTGGTGGTCTATATTCGTTGGCTTGGATTTTTTTGATACCAATAAGTTCCTTAATATCTTTCCATCAAACACTAGTAGCTTTCTCTCGACTTTTTCTGATAGTCTTATTGTTTCACATTCTTAAATTTTTTATTTAATGGAGGATTTGTATTTATTTTACTAACCCCTACTCTGTGGAAGTCCATCTTATTAAAAACATTAAAAAACCTGCTAACATATCATCAACATATCCATACCAAAATACACAGATCGGACGTAAATGTAACACCAAATTAATTTAGTTATTGTAAAGATCAGCATGATATAGTTTTTTGCTGTTTTTTATAAATAATTGCACAGTTAAACTGATCTTATAGGGAAGTACATTCAGGATAATCCCTTAGGGCTAATAACATCTGGGCTTTACTATTGTTATGTTTTATTACTTCAATACGTCAATTTGACGGTGATAGTTTTATCGAAACAGCTAATTTTTTAAACAAAACTGTAAGTTTTGTTAAGAATAATAAAAAACTCTTCCTTTTAAGTAAGTTTTGTTAAAAAGTTTTATTTTTTAATGTTTCTAGCGAATTAGTATATTTTTACCTTGGTGTTCTACCAGTTAATAATTTTTTTGGTGTCTATCTGCACACAATCTTTATTTTGTTTACTGCATAAACCAACATTCTTAGATATTAAAAATGTAGAATTCTTTTCGAAAGGTATTTGCCGATTGTAAAATATTTTTGTTAATAATTTTTTAGTTACATATCATGTACTTTGTTTTTGTTGGATGTAGAATGAGATTTATGGGCTTATTCTGTACAAAAATGTTAGCGGTAACAGCGCTGTAAATTTTCAAGGTCGAGAGATGTTATGAAAATGCTAATATAACGATAACCTATTCGTGATTTCGACTACCGTTGAGGGCGCTAAGAAACGTAAACAAATATGGAAGATTGTGAGTAATCTTTTTGTTTGAGGTGTCGAACTTAGTGGTTAAGTTGTGTGTTTTAATTCTTTGGTGGTAATTTTACAAATACAAATAACAGAATCAAATATCAACCTCCACATAACAATCCAAAATAAAATTAAAAATAATTTGCGATTACTCACAAAGTAGGTTTATTATTTATCCTCCAGAGGGCGTCTAGACTCTCGAAAAGGCGAATAAAGTCGGCAATTTATATTATCAACAAAATAAAAGTGAAGTTAGCTGCAATGTAATATTGTTCAGAATACGATTTTTAACCGCGCTGTTAAATTTGCTTTAACATCGCGATGTTAGTAACATTGATGTTAAGTTTACAGCTGTTACGAATATTTGTACAGAATGACTCCATTAATTTGGAATTAGAGATTTCACCTTTAAAATATTTAATTATTTTTTAACAATACTATTTTTTATTAATCAATAATTGACATGCTGTCAAAACAAACTTAGGATATTGTGATAAATCGACGAAAAAAATATATAAACTATTATAATATACAATAATACTCAAAGTAGTCCCAACAGTTTTGCTACGCATATTTTCAGACCTCTTTTTTATCTTTCTGTATCAAGCATATAAACTGTTTCTATTATACTGTTCTTACCCCTTGTCTCTATAGCTATATAGTCGTTATAAGCGATAATCTTTATTATAGCATGGCATACATTTATAAACAACTTACAAATCTGAAAGGTTCTATTGTTCTTCCAATTTACTTACACCTATAAATAGTCTCTTGGTAAAGTTATATATCTATAGTGGAGTTACAGAGATTTACACACAATCAACAATAATTAATCCCCAAGGATGCTTCAGCCGGTTGATGGTTTTATAAAAGACGCCATGACTTTTAACTAACTCTTTAGATTACTTTAAAAATAACCCGATAAAAATAAAGTTTAAGTTTAATCCAGTAAACGTTTTTAAATTATCTTTTGGATTGTTTGTGCTTACATTTCATAACTTTGAATTTAAACCTGTAGCAAATAATATATTACAATTTGCAAACTTCTAAATCGCCTCAATTTATATTATTTGTATATTTTGTATTATGTTACCATATTTATACTGTAACATGTCTACCGTCATGTCACCTTGCACTATTACCGACCGTAAACGATACCGCTATTATTACCGTTAAAATCGACCCCCTATTCACTGTTAATGCTACTGTACACGAGATGTCCCTTATAGACGCTAAGTATTTATCTGTTTGAACGAGGCCAATCAAAGAACGCGCATTTCGCTTGCAATTGAATGTGCCGAACGTATCTTTTATGACAAATGACACAAACACGCATTGTATAAAGGCCAGCAAGACAAGTCCATACCCTTTTTCTCGACTATATTGGCCGACTTGAAGAGTCAAGTATCTCATCTTGTGAATTTCCTTTTTGGTTGTTGGTATGTAGACTTTTTTCTATTCTTTTCATTGCTAGTTACATAATTATGCTTTAATTATAATAAAAAAATCTTTTCTACACAATTCACACACAATTTGTACACATACTATTTGAAAACTAATAAAATGTATCAGAAGCATGCTTTCGAACACGTGGCTTCAATAATTGTTCAAGGTAAGCTATTACTTTTAGACAAAATATAATAATTGATCAGTAAATCGCTAGACATTATATTTTTCGTAAGCTAAAAACATAATTATTGACAAATTTTAAGTTCATAAAAATCTTAGAGCGTAGTCTTTAACCACGTTATTAAAACTTGCTGTAGAGTCAAACAATTAATAGTAGTTATTAAACAAAAACCACTTCACTGTAATATATTCAATGTTCTAAAAATCAATTTTTCACAAATATGTATTTAGTACAAATATATGATTGTTTCAAAGTTTTACTAGAAATAGTTAAATATATACCTTTTTTATTCAAATGACATTAGCATATTGATAATTTTTTTGCATTATAAAGAACAGGACCGGCTTCACCGTTCTGTACATTAATAATTTTCAATATTTTTGACATTTTCAATTTGTTTATTATATTTATGGACGCTGTGTTGGAAGACTTGAAGATAAGACAATTTATTTGTTGAAATTTAGTAATTTGCTGTCCTATCTGAAAAGTCTGTCCAACACCAACGCCCATACCTCCATTATTCCTTCTCACACACATAAAACTTTTAGAAAGATACAACCCTCTAAGTTGGAGCCAAGTTATTGCCAAATTATCGCTAAGTTGGAGTCGAGTTACAGTCAAGTTATCTCTAAGTTGGAGCCAAGTTATTGCCAAGTTATCGCCAAGTTGGAGTCGAGTTACCGCTAAGTTGGAGTCAAGTTACCGCCAAGACACCCCTAAATTTAGAACCCAGTTACCGCTTATGTGTAGACAGTCCTTTAAAACACTTCTGAGCTGTTAAGAATACTATTACATCCCGAGCAGCCAGAACCATTAAAGAAACTTTCATCTCTCCACGAAGAAGCTGAAGCCGCCCTCCTAGACAGCACAGAAACTTAAAGTTAAGTCCTCTTTTTACAACTCCAGTTCATTATCAGCACTTATAGTACTTACATTTTCAATAAATAATCTATATTTTTAAAAAACAGTTTCATTTGTATACCTTAGACTATAAGTCTTAAGGGTGTAGCGTGGTCGGTCTTTATTTCAGGTAGCTTCTTTATTTGTTGTTTAATTAAAATAATTACAAGGTGTTTCTATCTTTCTCACCTTAGTTTTTGTGTAGTTTGTTTGCTTAATCGATAGCGTTCAAAAGATAGTGGCGCCCTCATTACTTATACATCCCAATCCTTCCTATAGTGAGCATTAACTTGGAGTCGAACCACCCCCTGGAGAGGGTCTCTTAGCCGGGATCTCTTTGGGAGAATTTTTTGTTAGTTACAATACTTTTTATGACATTGGTTATTAAATATTTAGATAAAAAATGTAAAAACTAGATATTTTAAATTTCCCTAATATCCCTTCTAAATAAATTTGTTTAGTTATTATCTTCATAATATTTTTTATACCCGTATTAAATTTTTAGTTAATTTGTTGTTTAACATTTAAAACTATTTAAGAACTGCCGTATACCTATTAAGTGTGTCGTTATTGTTAGCTGTTTACAGGCTACAACTGAACACTTTACGATTCCATTTATTTATAAAGGGGTAAAAACTAATTAAAACTCAACATTGAACAAAAACAATATCCATACAATAAACGCGAAATGGACTGGGTAATGTAACATCATTATTGACAACCACATCGTAAAAGCAGCACTTAAAACGAAAATGCTTACAGTTAAATTCAACAAAAAGAAATACAACCACTAACCCCAGTTTTGGTATGTCAATATTCAACCAATTTAAAGGAAATCGAGTAACAAAGAATTTAAAGAATCTTTAATAATTTGTCTATTGAGGAAAATTAATTGTTTCACTTAATTCACTACCAAGTGAGATATAATAGGACAAAATCTTGAAAACAAAACAATTATTGTATTGAAATTGATTGTGTTAATCTTTACTTTGAGGAAGTTTATCTTTCTAAGAACATTAAATAACCGTTCAGTTATTTATTGTTCTTAGTAATTATTGTATTAGTAAGAATAATAAAAAACTCTTCGTTTCAACGTAACTTCCAAGTTTATTTGAAAATTTTAAATCACAATAACGAAGTAAGAGTTAGTACAATAAATTTTATTGTATTAGTATTTAATAAAAATTTGGCTCTATTAAGCTAGCAGGACCAAGCGGCAGAATCAAATCGGACCTGTTGGAATATTTAGTACCCATTCTGTACTATTTTTTTGATTGAAGAAATGATCACATCCACCGAAGGTGATTAGCGACGGTGCAAATTTAAAAATTTAATTCATAATTATATTATTACATAAATTATTATTATCTAAATTTTATGAAATATATGTATGACTTATCTTATAATGTTTTTCCAATTACACTTTTTTCCTAACAGAGTGCTTATATCATTTGATATATTATAGCTGAGTCGATGCTTTCTATTTAGAGGAATTCAATTAAAAAGTGATTTACAGATTGTGCTACACCACAGTTTTTACATAAAGGACGATAGCTGTTACATAGAAGATGGGAATGAGTGAGACTAGTATGGCCTAGACGTAGACGAGAAATCCAGATGATGCTGATGTTCCTGGAATGTTACTGATGCGATGTAGTTTTGAGGATATAATTGTTTAATTGTTTCAATGGAACTTAAGGAATCAGTAAGTATGAGAAAATAGGGGGAGTTAGATGAGTTTATATAGTGGGTGGCTTTGTATAAGGCATATAGTTCCGCAGAGAAGACGCTAGTAGTTTTAGAAAGTTTAAATTTGAAAGTAGTTGTAGGTGTTACTAGAGCAGCACCTACTCCGATGTCACTCTTAGATGCATCTGTGAAAAGTGTCTGGTAATGAGAATAGCCGTTATTTATTATAGATGCTAGGCTAGATTTTATGACGACGGGATTTGTGTGGTTTTTATCGAATTTTCTTAGGTCAGTGTTGATTTCGTGTATATTTATTATCCAAGGAGGAGGATGATCCAGATCTTAAAGTAGGATGTCAGGGAACTCGATGTCCAGATAGTGCACATAACTGCGAATTCTTTTATAATATGGTTTAGCTATCCTTGATTTATTATGAAATTAATTCAAGTATCTGTCGGTAAAAGTGTTTTTATAGATAAGCTTAGAAATATACGTCGTTCATTTTTAAGGAAGTTCTCCTATTTCCGCATAAATACTATCAATAGGAGAAGTACGAAAAGCGTTAAGTGTGATGCGCCGACCAGGACGGGTATTCTCGTAAAACGATACGTCGACCAAGAGCTTTACGTATTCTGTTAGCCAAAGGAATCGCCATGAGAAACGAATAAATCGATTCCGCTGAGCACATTTTGGCATCGCTGTATTTTACAATGTTCCGAACTTATTACTTGACTAATTTGACATTTGTCGTAGTGATTTAACCTCACATCTCTTCTTGTTATTATTATTATTTACGTTATTTACAAATTGCTAAAAAGTGTATATCACCAAATCAAAAAAAACTTTACTTGAATTCCTTGAGGAACATCCGGAATTGGTTACTCATAAACAAACAAACCAATGTCTTTGTCTGATCAATTATTGTACAACAACCTAAATATTCAATTACAAAATGTTTAAATGATAAAAAGAACCTACCTTGACTCTATTATTAATAGCGTCCACTCTATCTCTTAGAGGGAAAAAATAATAATAATAATACTTTATTTAAATACCATAACATTTTAACAATTACATATAAAACAACCAATAAATAAAGTTTGTACACCAATAAGTGTAACACACTTTTTCGATTAAAATATATATAATAATATTATTTATAAAAATATCCCAAAATAACAAATATACCAGAATAAAATAGACACAAATGCAACATAGACTTAATGTAACAATGGATAAATTGATTGTGTTAACCTCTACTTTTTGGAAGTTCAAATAATGAAAATACATTTTTAAGTAAAGGTTTAAAATATTGCATACCTCCTAAATTCACTAATAATATAAAAGAAATTTTAGCCACAGATTCTGAAATAGCTTTGAAAACTAAATCAAATAATTTTATTTATGAAAAAATGCAAATAGCAAATCTTATTAAAGATATAAAACCAAACAAATTTAAAAGTCAAAGTCAAAGTATTAAAAATGACATTTTAGCTTTAAAATCAATCAAAAATAAAGTAGATGAAAATAACCTAATTATAACAAAATCAGATAAGGGTAACTCAACAGTAATTTTAAAAAGAGAAGATTATAAATCTAAAGTGAATGATTTCATAATGTCAAGTAATGTCAAAATTCTAAAAAACGATCCTACACAGAAATTTTCTAACCAAATAAGAGAACATGTAAATCATTCAAATTACCTATTTAATGACTTCGATAAAAAATACCTAGTAAATAAAAATCCTCAATGTCCAGAATTATATGGAACAATTAAATTACATAAAGATTCAAAACCAATTAGACCGGTAGTTTCGTATGTTAACACTCCTAATACTAAAGTAGCTAAAAAATTAAATAGTATCCTAAACAATTATGGTTACACATCTAAATATTCAGTACAAAATTCATTAGATTTGATCAAAAAATTGAATAAATGTAATTTACAAAATAATACTAAATTAGTATCGTTTGACGTAACTAATATGTTCTCAAAAATACCTCCTAAAGAATGTATAGTTCTAGTTAAAAAGCTATTAGATGAAAGAAATATCCATCCAGGTATAATATCAGACATAATTGATCTATTTGATGTATGCATTAGTCAAAATTATTTTACTTTTGATAACAAAGTTTATATTCAAAATGAGGGTCTTCCCATGGGAAGTCCTATTTCTCCAATTTTGGCAAATATATTTATGGATAATTTAGAAAACAAAATCTTTAATTCTAGTTATAAAAACAATATTGTATTTTTGGTATAGATATGTTGATGATGTGTTAGCAGGTTTTGTAGGTAGCGAACAGCAGTTAGATAGATATATTTTTTAATTATATTAATACCTTGCGTCCTAAAATTAATTTTACTTTAGAAGTTGAAGAAAATAATTCAATTAATTTTTCTAGATTTAAGAATTGAAAAAGTTAATAATTCATTAAATTATTCAATATACAGAAAACCTACACAAACAGATGTAACCATACCATATAATTCAAATCATCCACTATCACATAAATTAGCAGCTTATAATTCCATGATACATAGAGCATTTTCGATTCCAATGAACAAAAGTAATTTTAATAAAGAAATTGAGATCATAAAACAAATAGCTACATCTAATGGCTATCCAATACATTTGATAAATAAATTAATTAATAAGAAAGAACAAAAAATGTCACTAGAACTAATATATCCAAAACAAACTAAAGAAATTAAAAGCTATAAAAGTATTACATATTGTGGAAATATTTCCAATGCAATTTCAAAAATAATATCTTCGGCAACATCAACATTAATATCATTTAAAACACAAAATAGTATTGGAACAAAATTGTTAAATGTAAAAACAAAACTACCAAAATTAAAAAAATCTGGTGTTTACAAAATTAATTGTCCAAAATGTAATGCAGTATATATAGGTCAAACACAAAGAAATTTTGAAGTAAGATTTAATGAACACTTAAGAGCATATAGATTACAAAAACCAGATAAGTCGAACTATGCAAAACACCTACTGGAACATCCAAACTCACTTATACACACCAATGACATTCATATACTACACATTTGTGATAAAAAACAAAATTTAGATTTTCTAGAAGAACTTGAAATTAAAAGACATCTAGCAGATCAACAGTTTAAAGTAGTTAATGAACAAATAAATCTTGGAAGTTCTCCACTATTAAACAGTTTACTTTGATTGAGTCTTCATTTTATACATAGATAAGACATTATTATAACATAAATATATTAAGTTATTGTAAAGATCAGCATGATATAGTTTTTTCCTGGTTTTTCTATATCATTGCACAGTTATACTGATCTTAGAGGGAAATACATCCAGGATAATCCCTTAGGGCTAATAACATCTAGGCTTTAATATTGTTATGTCTTATTACTTCCTTACTTGGTCTAGCCTTAACTCCTTATCAACATCAAGCACCTAGTTACAAACAAACAACATGTAATTTCAATATGTCAATCTGACGATGCTAGTGATAGCGAAACAGCTGTAATTGATTTTAAAGCGAATTTTTCAAATAAATAGTGGAAGTTTAGTTTAACTGTGCAGTTATTAATTGTTCTTAATGGATAAATTTTTATAAAATACTTTTTCTCTGCCTTGAAACCGTGGAGACTACCTATAGACTTAATATCATCTGGAAGGGTATTGTATAACTTTGGTGCCATGTAAGTATACGATTTCTGTGTAGTGGTTTTGTACATAAGTGGGAGAATAAAATCTTGTCTATGACGGGTATTATAATGATGAATTGGAAGTTGATTAATTTTTTTATTACAGTGGCATCTAATAGATGCACATAAATAAAACAATTGTCTTATAATATCTAAAATTTTAAGTTTTGAATATAAACTGTCAGAAGCATATAATGAACTCTTTGAGTGTATTAATTTTAAAAATCTTCTTTGCATAATTTCTAATGAATTAATATGAGTTTTAAAAACTGCACCCCATACTAGAATTCCATATCGAAAATGAGTTTCTACTAGAATCTCTTCTAGGTTTTCTACATCTTGCTTTTGAAGTTTATAGAGTTTTATAACATTTTGGTCTGAAAACTGAAATGGGATCCTCTGGAAAAAATCGCTGCCTTTCAACTTCATTTTTCTCATCTAGAATATACCCTCCTATATATGGAAGAGCCATATATACTTATAAAAATTGTAATAAAATAACAAAAACCATTTATTGTACTAACCCTTACTTTGTGAAAGTTCATCTTATTCAGAACATTAAACAACTAAAAGGTTGAATTAACTTTCATTTTATTTTATTTTACAAATAAATAGTGAAAGTTAATTCAACCTTTTAGTTGTTTATTGTTATGAATAACAAAAACCACTCAATTCTACTAGAATGAAGTAAAATACAAACACTAAAATACCTAAAATGACCACAAATTGACTTTAACAATGAAACGAATGTCATTCTATGAGGTATGTGTGTCAAAATTTTAAAGTCGAAGAGCAAAACAGCTACCAAATGGTGTTTTGAAAACGGTCACCGTATGCCATACGCATTTAGACTTCGCTAACCGTTTAACAAACCTGAATACCATTTTTGTCAGTTTGAACACGTGGTATGCGAATTTTACGTCACAATGCGCTCAGCGAGTACGAAACGCTGACCGTGTTTATCTACGAAAATACCCGCCCTGAATTATGTATGGAATCCAGGGGCTTCAGCGTTGATGTAGAAGCGGAGGCATAAGCAATGGCACCGTAATCAATCTTAGATCTAATTAGTGTTCTATAGATAGTAATCAATGAGGCATAATAAGAGCCCCCATCTCGGTTGGCCAAAGTTTTCAAAAGATTCAGTTTTTTATTACAAGAGTTGATGGATGCTCTTTTCAGGATAACTTCTGATCAAGCGGTATACCCAGAAATTTTACGCATGATTTGAAGGATATATTTTTATTATACAGTTTTAATACTGGCTCAGAAACTTGAGTGGATTTGGAGAATAATATTCCCGAAGTCTTTGTTACTGAGAACTCAAAGCCGGTTTCAAGGGTTCATTGCTCAAGACATTCTAAAAATATTTGTGGTATAGCTGACATTTGAGATATATTTTTACCTTTGATATAAACTATAAGGTCGTCAGTATACAAACGGGCTTTCAAAGGCATGTCGTTTATGGCTATTAAAAACAAAGTAGGACTAATCATAGAGCCTGAGGTGTTCCATTTTCTTCAATAATGTTTTCAGAAAAAAACACTTTTACGGAAAATGATCTATTTTTCATAAAGTTGTTAACAAAATAAAGACAATTTCCACAAATACTCCAAGAATGTAATTTTTGAAGAATTTTGATGTTCAATAGGTATTAAAAGCTTGCTTTAAATCAAAGAAAATGGCAATGCAGACTTGCTTCGTTGCAAAAGATTCATTAATTTCGGTTTCTAGATCAAGGATATTATCGATTTCTGAATCCATTTTGTTCCAAAATTAGTAGATTACGCTTTCCAAAATCCAAATAAGACGGGAGTTGGCCTCCCTTTTCCATTAGTTTGCTCATGGAATAAGTTAAACTAATCGGCCTGTAAGAGAAAGGTTGAAGGCGCGGCATTTGATTTTTTAGGAGCGGAATTATTACAGATTTTAACCAGATTGACGGGAACTTATGTTGTTGCTATATAAAGTTAAATAAAGTAAGGAGAATTTTTAGAAATATAGTAGGGATGTCATCAGGTCCGGGAGAGGTATTTTTCAACTCGTTGAGGCAGTTAGTAAATTAGCAGTTACTAAAAAGGAAGGTTTAATGAGGTGTTTTCAAAGGGATCAGAGAAAATATCGGCCTGTTCGGCAGATACTTTATTTTCGAGAAATAAAGGACTATAGTTATTATTAGATGACATTTGTTTATATATATCAGCAGGGACATTTGCAATCCCATAGACAGAGCTTATAATTTTACCATCAACCTGGAGGCTGGAAATAAATGGTGTACTTTTAAGTCCTGAAATAGGTAATAGGTGTATTACTATTTATTTCGGACATATACCGATGCCAAGAAGAGTTTTTAGCTTGTTTTATCAAGAGATGAGTTTTTGCTGTATTTCTTTTGTACGCTATTTTATATTCAATTGTTTTGTGTCGCTTGTATTGCTGCTTTACTTGATCGAATTGCAGTCTCACACTCGGCGTTCCACCAGGGTACAGGCACGTCGTTTATAACCTTTTTTGTTTTACCAATATACAGTTCGGCACCTTGTAGAATGATTCTGTTGAAGTTTGATATGGATTCGTTTATGTCATCTGTTATTTGGAAATTTGATATTGCCTCATCAACATGATTTTCAAATTCATTCCATTTAGTGGCGTCAATCTTCCATTTAGGGATAAAAAATTCCGTTGAGGTACTTGTCAATTAGTTTTGAATTATGATTGGGTGGTGATTGCTACCATAAGTAAATTCAAGAACTTTCCATGTTAGGCAGGAGAATAATAACAGGTCACATGCTTAAATCTATTGCTGAACTTTCCCCGGTATTTATATTAAATCTAGTCGCAGAACAATTTATTAAGAAAATTCAGATACATGTCAGAAATAATGTGTTCAATAATTTGACCTCTATTGCCTATATGTAAGGAGCCCCATATTACATTATTTCCGTTGAAATCCCCAACAACCAAGCGGGGACTAAGTATTTGATCCAATAAATTTTAATTCGGCATAGTTTACTAGGTAACTTGAAGGTGGATATAGTTATATACTATCAAAGGATGTGTAACATATAAATTAAAAATTTAATTTTCTTTTATTTTTCCTTTTTAATTAATGATTTAAAATTCTGATAGTTTATGTCATCATGACATAATCGTCAAATTTTGATTTTGAACATTTATTCTAAATTAACATTTCTTTTAATTTAATTTATTTTTTGTATTTTGGTAAAAATTTTTATAATGTGCGCATTTATGAGGCCAAATATTATTTAACCTCACGATAGTAAGTTTTTAATTTAACTATTATAATATTATGTTAAGAGTTTATTAAAATTTTAGTTTGTGCTGAAGAAGAAAATAAACATTTTCGAAAGCTTCACAAATACAAAGAGTTTACATTAATTGCCCTTTTACATTTGACTGCTTACCTCAAAAAAAACTTTTAATTTCATATATATCAGTAAAGACTACCCTCCTTTATATATGTATATACCTATATATATATAATCGGAATGTTTTTGGGGATGTGGCAATAAAACCAATGTGTACTCTTTTTAGAAACCCGTGTCACCCAACGTGATGGACTCTGTATAACGTATCATAACCTTTTATCAAAATCTCCTAAAAAATATGAGCATTCCGAATTCGGTATAATATACATGGGTTCCCATTTAAAAAATCATATGTTTGTTTTGTAACGGGGTTATACAACACTCTGTATAGTTTAATGTAATTTCAAAATATGGACCCTAAAGATATCTACTATTTTTGTTAATAACATTTTTTGATATCTTCTAAAACAACCCATATACCGAAGTTTGTTTTAAGGTTGGTACACCCTGTATATTACTGAAATATTAACAAAAGCATATGATTACAATACAGAATATTACATTAAAGATTCTTATTATATTTTTAACAATTTAATAAATTACAGTTATAAAAAAATTATATTATTTGTAGTTTGGATGTCGTTTCTTTGTTTAGTAATGTTTATTAAGAATTTGCTTTAAGAGGGGCATTTCTAATTTGGTAAGACTGCCTGAATTCAGTGAAAAATCTGGTTATTTTTAAATTACAAGAATGTAGAGTGATGGCGATAGTGGTTTCAAATTAGTATTTTTATTATAAATTTGAATATTTTTAGAGCTTATTGACTTTCTTCATCTAAGACAGAGATGAAAATATGAATTTTGCTTCGTAAATCTTTGAATATTTTCACGACATACACAAACATTTGACCTTGAGACCATAAACAGATGAAAAATACCTGTATATTTTTTATTAAAAATATTCTATTTGGATGCACTTAGGAAGTTTGTTGTGTTTCATAGGCGTAACAAACTAATTCTTTTTATGATTTAAAATATGGATATGTAAAAAAAATAAAATGAAATAAGATTTCGGCATTCCTTACAAATAATTAATTAATGAAATTTATTGTATTAACCAGAGTTGGGTCGGATATTGAAAAAAGTATCCGGGTACCGGATACGGATACTCAAAATGTATCCGGATCCTTTTTTAAAAAGTTAGAATACTTTCATTTAAAAAGGACATAAATTATTAGTATTAAAACTATGTGATGTGCATGTATTTTTAATGTAATATATAATAATAATAATAATAATAATAATAATAATAATAATAATAATAATAATAATAATAATAATAATAATAATAATAATAATAATAATAATAATAATAATAATAATAATAATGACTTTATTGCTTTATAAAAAATGCAAATACAAATACAATATAATAATAAAAATACATTTAATAATAATAAGCCAACGAAAAACTTTTTCGTGTCACTGCCTGAGCTTTTGATATTGAATTTGGCCAGCGTCGTACCAGCCGAGTTTTCAAACTTTTTAGGGGGTGTACTTATTTGTACTTGCAGGTACACTAAAATAAAAATATAAATATCAGGATATCCTTTATTATAATCCGAAAAAGAATTTCTTCTAATAAATATAAATACAGGGTACAAAGGGGTTCTTAAAAAGAGAGATATAGAAAATATAAAAAATAAATAACGTACTTATGAAACTTTATAACTGATTTATAGGTAAAAACAAAGCTCCATTAGAATATAATAATAGATTATAACGGTGACCAGTACGAAAAATGGAATTTAACATGTTAGACACATCTGAATTAATGGAAGGGCAGTGTTGTGCTTACAGAAGTATCCGGATACTACCAGGCTCCGGTACTAACCCTTACTAATTAAGGTATTTATTAGAATAAGTATATTAATTATAATAAAAACATATTACGGTTTCTGAATGTACACACATCAACATGGTCTAAAGAAAAAATTAAATAAATTGAAAAGTATATAATTATACCCTTTTTAAAATTGAGGTTGAAATGTATTGGCAACAATGCAAAATTAAACGAGGTTATTTTGATGTCTGATCAGAGATTATTGTATTTATTTTCTAATGGATGTATTATTTGAAGGTGTTGAAGTAGATGTAAATTTTTAGAATATATTTTGTGGGGAAAATTTAAATATTTTTCCAAAACGTTTGATGATTATTGCAAAAGTGTTACTATAATGTTTGTAAACATTAACAGGTTAGTCTGTCTTCAATATGTCAGTACCTTGCTAATTATTTACTGCCTAATAAATATCATTTATTTTTTAGAGAGTATTGGACATTCTTAAATTAACAGCCAGATCCATGATTTAATGAAAAATGGAGTACAAAGTAAAGCACACCCTACAATAAAGCTTACCTATAGTTTATTTTTATTTTGAGAATGTGGCGCAAGAAAAAAATATTTCCATGTTTTCAATAACCTACAATAATAACTAACCAATCTAGTATCTATAGAAATACACTTTGTGCACCTATTTTCAAGATACCCAAAGAAGTTGGATAAGCCGACTATCAGCGATTGGCCAACTTTTGCAAGTACTAAACATAATGGTTAATGTTATCGGTATATCTTAATAAAACTAATTGTATCATTTAATTATGGCTATTAATTATATTCCAAAAATGTCAACCCCATACTTTGTGAAATCAATTGAAATTAAAATGTATCCAATAGGATTGTAACTTTAATTTTTTAACTGGTAGGTATCTGTCACACAAATGAAAAAATCTTATTTATTTTATAAAGATCCATATTTTATTTACCTTTAAAAGCACTTTCCATCTAATAATCAGAAGTGATAAGAGGTAAGTTTTAATTTGTTTATATAAGAGGCTTTACTAGGGCATCTCAGAGAAGTGTTAATGCTACTCGTCCTTTGAGCCATCCTTTGTCTACTTTAAATACTAGGATAGACCAGAAAGAATATTAGTATCATTTTCTAAATCTAAAGTATTTGAAAAATGTCCTGAAAATACTATTTTTAGCAATATAGTTTTTCTGGTAACCATATATGTTATTTTATCTATGTTTAGATAATTAAATTGTTAGAGAAATAAATCAATGGTTTTCAAAATGTATCTATGCTACTATTTCCTCAAAAACTTTGGACCTCAAGTAACTGCCACCACTTGTTGTATTCTGTTGATAGTAGGAAGACTGACAAAATTTGTAACTGAGTTAGTAATGTTATGAATTATTTTATTTCTAATCTTTAATTTTTTAGAACTGTTTCCTCAAAAACTTTGGACCTGAAGTAACTGCCTACACAGGTTTTATTCTATTTATAGTAAATAATTAATAATTTTTACTGTTAATTCTAATCTTTTATTTTTTAGAACTCTTTTTTCAAAAACATTGAATCTGGACCCTTATAGAACCCATGGCTACATCAATATGAAACCTATTGTGGGCTACTATGTGTTTTAAAATACAAATCTTTATTTTAGGGTTCAATTACATTTTAAACATTACCAAATAACATCTGCATATTATTAGTAAATAACAAGTAAATGTTTTATGTTTTTCTGTTTTAGGACTCACTTTCTCAATTATATGTACCCAGTTCACCATATTATAAAAATATATGAACTTCATTCTGACATGAATATGAAACTCTTTGGTCTGTTTTATCATTTACCAACAAACTTTTAATGGTAATATAAATAAAGATAACAGACGTATCCAGTATCCAACCCAAATTTGTAAAACTGTTTTAATAAAAATATTACATATTTGACTGTAAATTTTAATTCTTCACATTATCTAAAGAGAAAGCTATTATATTTATGCATATTGAACATGTAAATAAATATTGTAGAAACCCTTACTTTGTGGACATTATTATCATGCCTATTTAGAACACTTAGCTGTTAATATTTACAAATGTGGTTTTAATTTATAAAAGTAAATCCCTTAGGTTGGGTTTAGTTATTTAACAAATAAAGATATAAGATAATGAGTAGGTAACTTAAAAGATTAAAAAAAAGTATAAACAAAAATCGGGTCTCTCAAAGCTCACATTTTTACCAATTCGACTAAAATAAGACAACTGTGTTTAAGTAAAAAGTAATTTAGGAAATAACAACGGTTTATAACACTAAATTCCTTGCACATATCACAGTTGGATAATGCTATAAACGATGTAAAAACCAACGCAAATTGTGAAAATATACTTTAAAATTAATTTTTTTTAACATCTTTTAAATTATAAACGAATATTAATACAGACAATTATATATTTAAAAGCAAAACATTAAAATTAATATATTTTGACGTTATAAACGAGAAATAAGGTTAGGTTGGTTATGTTAAGTGAAGTTTGGATTTGGAGAATTAGAATAGACATACGTCTTTGAAAAAAGCGCCACCAAAACTGTTGAACTAAATTGACAGATTAGTGCAATGTTCAAATTTTGCGTGCAACAAATCTCAAAAAATATACCTTTCTTTAACTTCATATTTTGTTAGTCGCATTCTCTATGCTTTCTTTAGGAGTAAAGCTTCTGGCGTTAAAATTCGTGATCACAAATAATTGTTAAACTTTTTAAAAACATACCATCATTTAAACACCAATATCTCTTATGATCCTCATATCCAATTTACATTAGAAAAACAGGATGAAAAATATAGTGTACCAATTATAGATGCAATCACTTTTATGTAAAGATAATCGACTTTTTAATTTTTGACTTGTACGGCCAATATCCTTTTTTTCACAATTTTTACATGGAACACAATATACTAAATTTGAAAATTCAAGAATTGGAGTTTTATCGTTTACTTTTGTGAATACTGATCTTATTGTAAAACACGTCTTATTTGCAATTTTAATATTCGTTAATGGTTTAAAAATTGTTTTTAATTTTGGTGTCAGTTCTTTTATATATGGTAAAGATACATAATAATTTATAATTTCAGTTGTATTATTTATACAGTGTGTAAAAGCCAAATGGAATAAATTCATTATTTCGGTTACTGTACATATTTATAAAAAATCCCGAAACAACACAAATTTAAATTATAACTTGACATTCTTTAACGTGAAAATGCAACCCCTACCTTCAACCCCCTTAGAATGACAGGTACAACCCCCAATTTTTTAAATGGGAAGTATAGGCTTGTGATATATCATTTGTAAGGTCTCTTCATTCTATATTCAAAAATGTTATTGTTTTTAAATTTAATGCAAAAATTAACATAAAAAAATTAATTACATGTTGTTACCGAAATTCGCTACAATACAATCAAAAACTAAAATGTAATGCAAAACGTAATAAAATGTAGAACACGAAAAAGAACTATGAATGTCAATAAAGTAGATGTTCAAAATGTTCTCTGCGAACGTCTAGGCAACATCCTAATCTCAAATAAAACTGTCTTCTAACATTATTTAACAATCAAGCGTGATCGACCTAATCGCAAGCGTTATTCGTTCTTTTGTCATTTAAATCAGAAGGTTTAGTTTTGAACACATGGTTCTTCACATATCCCCATAAAAAGAAATCTAATAATGTAAGATCAGGTGATAGCGCTGGCCATTCAATCGATCCTCGCCTCCCTATCCACCGATTGGGAATTATTGTATCGAGGTACTGCCGGACATTAAGTTGGTAATGTGGTGGTGCTCAATCCTACTGAAACGATATCGGATTCGCTGGAACTTAAGGGTTACCTGGATCAGGATATAAATTTGCCAACGTTGGAATAAGATCATTTTGAAGTAGTGCCAAATAATTGTTGCCATTCAAGTTGCCCTCAATAAAAAAGGGGCCAATGATATTGTTCCCTACAATCCCTGCCCAAACATTAACCTTTTGGGGGTATTGAGTGTGTTCTTTTCTCATCCAGTGAGGATTTTCTGTGGACCAGTAGCGGCAATTTTGCCGATTAGCATGACCGTTAAGTAAAAAAGTACACTTATCAGAAAACATAACGTCTTCTAATTGGATAATATTGTTATCCAACATGTCCATCATTTGCTCACAAAAAAGTTCTCCTATAAAAATCGTCTTCCATGAGCTCCTGAGTAGGTATAATCTTATACGGATGCAATTTATTTTCTTTTAATATGTTTGCTATCGATGTATGGCTAGCATTGAATGTAGTGGATGCCTGTCTACTCGATGTATGTGGGTTTTCCTGAAACTCAAGCAACACATCTAATTTGAGTTCATCACTCAGTGCATTGGCAGCTGCTTTTTTTATCTGCCTTACATGACCAAACTCGCGAAACTGCTTTTCTATTTTACTTATTTTTCCTTGGGATATAGGCGGTAAATTAGGAAATTTCCCATGAAATAGGCGAGTTACTTCCTGTTGTGTTCAGATGTTATCTCCGTAACCAATCATTTGTAAAACTGTTACTTTATGTATTTCCGTTAATCTAACCATTTTTCAGAATTGAATTGAACAAACTTTATACTTAAATTACAACAATGACAACTTAAATAAAACAACTTACTACTGCTTGTTAAAATAGCGTTGCCACGGAAATTCTTTAAAGTTTTTAATGGTTAGCATCTAAAAACCACATTGCTATGGTTTTTGTTCACTTTCTCATTATCAAGACCTAAACGGGAAATAAGTTTTAAGTATATTGTAATAAGTTTCGAGTATATTTTAGCGAATTTCGGTAACAACATGATATTAATTTTTTTTATGTTAATGTTTGCATTAAATTTAAAAACAATAACATTTTTGAATAGAGAATAAAGAGACCTTTTAAATGATATATCACAAGCCTATACTTCCCATTTAAAAAACTGGGGGTTGTACCTGTCATTCTAAGGGGGTTGAAGGTAGGGGTTGCATTTTCACGTTAAAGAATGTCAAGTTATAATTTAAATTTGACGTGTTTCGGGATTGTTTATACATATGTACAGTAACCGAAATAATGAATTTATTCTATTTGGCTTTTACACACTGTATAATTATTTACAATAGGATTTATTCTATCGATTACTGAAGAACTATTGAATAATATATTTTTTATTAATTTATTGGGATAACCATTATTTAAAAATAATTGATGGAGTATTTTAAAATTATTTTCATAAAATATTGGATCTGAAATCTTGGTTATACGATTTTTCATTTGTTTAATTAAATTAATTTTCATAGAATATTTATGATAAGACCAATAGTTCAATATTCTTCCTGAACTAATTGGTTTTTGATACCAATTAATAGAAATAGTATTATCAATATTTCATATAAATTTAGTGTCTAAAAATGCTATACTTTGTTCTTTATCTTCTTTTTCGATAGTAAATTGTATGTGTGAATCGTAACTATTAAATATGAAAAGAATTTCCTCCAATCCATTTTTTGGTAACGCCAAGACAATGTCATCTACATACATTTTTATAAATATTAAATTAAACGGTAAAACTGGTATCACTCTATCTAATAAATTGTCCATAACATAACATGCTATAATTGGAGAAATAGCAGAGCCCATTGGAGTACCGAAAATTAGTTTATATAATTGATTATCAAATGAAAAATAAGTATTTTCAAAAAAATTTAATTATTTCTTAAAAGTAGTTTTTAGGTATTAAACAATGTTGACTAATTTTATTCCAATTTTTATCAATAGCTCCTAAAGCAGAATCCAAATATACATTACTAAATAAAGAAATAAAATCTAAACTACAAATAACATAATTTTCAGGTAATTGAAAATTATTAAATTTATTAAAAACATCAAAAGAATCCTTTATGTAATATCCTGTGTTGTAATCGTAAGCATTATATTACCCAAATATTGAATATTGTATACTTCGACTACTTCATGTTGTAGTGCTCATAGAATTAATCTGTTATTCTAAGGATAATTTTTAACTTTATTCTTCACGGTTTATTTCCTCCATTTCTTGTGTTTCCTTTTCTTCTTTCGATGACAATGTTATAATCCCTTGGTTTTTTACGTCATTCCTTTGACCTTATAGTTGTTTTTTAAAAAATAAAATCCCGTCTTGTCCCTCTATTTTTCTCCTATATGTGTGTTTTAACTATAAATTTGTTTGTATTATTCTACCCCGTAAATTTTTATAATTTTTATATTTTATACAACCTATATATTTTATTGATGTAATTTTTAATTTTAATTTTGTACGAGTGTATTTACTTTTGCATAATGGGTAAGCTTTTTTTTTTCTTTATTACTTTTATGCCTTACTTATTTTACTAAGTATATGTTGTCCAACTTTATATTTATTATTGTTATAGTTCTTGTCCTTACCTTATTGTATCTTTTATTTTGAGCCTAATGATGGTCTAAGAAGCTCAGATAGTCGCAAATTTTATAATTTTACAATTAAAATTGTTGTGGTTTGACTTGGTGTTTTATTGATATTTTATATCAGCCACATTTGAGTTAGGGATCATTCCTTCGATATTAATTTTAGTTTGTGCTGAAGAAGAAAATAAACATTTTCGAAAGCTTCACTAATATAAAGAGTTTTCATTAATTGCCCTTTTATAATTGACTGCTCATCTCAAAAAAACTTTTAATTTCATAATACATCAGTCAAGACTACCCTTCTTTTAATTAAATATAAATATATATATATATATATATAAAATTAAAATATAGAAAATTAAAAGTTTTTTTGAGGTGAGCAGTCAATTATAAGAAGGCAATTAACGATTTGGCAAAATTAAAAAATATATTACTTGAAAATTCCTACCCAAAAAATGTAATTAATAAATTACTTTTTAATACTTCTAATCCATTTTTTTCAAATGAAATTGAAACAACCTAAAGAAATTTAAGTTTTCAAGTACAAAGTGATACTGATACAAAAAATATCATTACCTACGTTTCTCTTCCTTTTATACCAATGTTAACTCCTAAACTTTTAAAAATTTTTAAGGAATTTAAAAATTTTAAAATAGCTATATAAAATGTTAAAACGGTAGGCAATTTATATACTAAAACTAAAACACCTTTAACTACATCTGAAAGTTCAAACATTGTATATTCAATTCCGTGTAATAACTGTGACAAAATGTATATAGGTCACACCTCTAGAAATTTGTCTGGAAGACTGACTTCTCACAGAAGTGACATAAAAAGAGGTGTTAACTCATGTGCATTAGCTGAACATGTTTTCAGTGACAATCATTCTTTTAATTTTAATCAGGCTAAAGTTTTAATTCGGGAAAAAAATTTACAAAAAAGAGAATTTCTTCAAATGGTATACATAAATAAAAATAACTGAATCAATAAAAGATCGAATATTGATAATTTAAATAATATTTATAGTTATATATTATCAAAGGATATGTAACATATGAATTACAAAATTTAATTTTCTTTCATTTCTTCTTCTTTTCGATTAATATTTTTAAATTCTGATAATTTCAACATGACATAAACATCAAATTTTGAAGTTTTTAAAAAAAAAAATTTATTCTAAATTAACTTTTCCATTTATTTAATTTATTTTTTGTATTTTGGTAGAAATTTTTATAATGTGCGCATTAATGAAGCCAAAAACTATTTAACCTCACGATAGTAAGTTTTTAATTAAACTATTATAATATTATGTTACAAATTTATTATAATTTTGTTTTGTGCTGAAGAAGAAAATAAACATTTTCCAAAGCTTTACTAATATAAGGAGTTTTCAT
>CM068983.1:23814244-23939244 GCA_035357415.1 Ophraella communa
CTTGGGAAATACTCGAACTCTTGACTGATCTGTGTTTCAAAATTGCTCATAAAAAGGTTGGCTATAAATGGTGACAAACAATTACCCATTGCTGTTCCTTCGCATTGTTGATAAAACTGATTGTTATATTGAAAATAATTTCAACACCCAGATCATTCAAGATGAGTAGTTCTTCTAGATACTGTAAAGTTTGTGGAATCGGTACGCTAGGAAATAAAGAACTAACATCGAACGAGATTAAAATTTCCCCATCTTCTAGAAGAACATCTTTAACTTTCTTGATAAATTCTAATGAATTTTTAACTGAAAAACTGTTACATTTTTGGGTAGATTTTCAAACTCGTTCGATAACCATTTTGAAATCTTATAACTAGGTGTACATATAGCTGAAACAATAGGTCTCATTGCCTTCCCAGGTTTATGTATCTTAGGAAGGCAATAGAGCTTTGACAATGTAGGGTTACTTACAGTTAATTTATACTTTAACGAATCGGTGACAAGGTTCTTACAACTTTTGAGAGTGCTCTTCACCGTGGAAATCATTTTATTAAGTGGATTTTTTTGAATCTTAACGTAAGGACCATTCTCGATCAAGTGATCCACTCTTTCGAAATAGTCTTGTTTGTCCATTATAACAACCTTGTTTCCTTTATCAGCTTTTAAGTAAAAACATTCCTTCTGTCTCAAACCTTTGAAAATATTCCTAGTTTTCTTAATTCCCTGTACATTTTTGTTCTTATTTGAAATATTTTTGGAAATTTGATTCTTACAAGCTTCCCGAACATAAACCTTGGCATCATGAGAGAGATATTGAACAGAACTTTCAATATGTCCAATCAATTCACCCAGGTCCCCACGAGAAGGCACGTGTATTGTTACTTTTTATCACCTATAAAGGGTTTTTAGTGATTGAATCGGTAATTTTTTTATCTATTAACTTTTTAATTCAATAAAAAATATATTAATCAAACCAAAATAAGATAGATAAACTTTGATTAAGAACATTTATAGTTATTGTTTATGATTCCCAATATTAACGTTGCCTTCTGTAGTATCGTAGTTTTTCTAAGGAGATTTTTGCGCGACGCTGCTCTAAGTAAAATCATCTTATGCTATCTTTAGAGTAATATTTCAACGTAAGGCGTCTGGGGATAATAATTCCCGACATTTAAGCTCGGATATAATAGCTCGTTTTCAAAACTTGGCAAAAGAGGGTAACGGAATATTTTTTTTTGTTCTTCTTCTGTTTGTTATAAACATAAATTAATTTTTTATTGGTCTTTTTGATGAGGTCGGCTTCATCTTTTTTTTTACGTGTCTAATAAAAAAATTCAGTGAATCTACTGAATTTATGAAACGTAAATAATAACCGGTGAATGTTACATGATTCGTATTTGCACATTGTAAATATACGTGAATTATTTGACAAAAAGAGTAGTAGCAGAGAGAAAGATTAAATATTTTATTCCTCTAATATCCCCGGGTGAAAAAAATGCGAGTTTTTAATCAAAATTATGAAAGCTAACCGGGAAAAAACAGAAAAATGTGAAGTCATAATTAAATATTCAGTTATTTCATCATAATTATTTAACTTTTTTAGTTTGGTTTAGTTTAGGTTTGTACAGGGTGTTTCAAAAAAAGGTAACACCGTCTCTAGGATAGGTAAAAAACAGAAAAATAATTGGGGTTGGCTTAGTGAAATTTTTTTCTAACGCCATCCGTTTTCAAGATAAAGGGCGTTGAAGAAAATGAAAAATTACACATTTCTTACGATTTTGCCGAAACTACCAGCACCATTGCAATGAAATTTTATACGAATATGTTTTGGAAGCTGATATATCCCATGAATTTGTTTTTATAACTAACTCTCATAGAGGGCGCTAGTTACACGATTCATACAACGTATTATTCATCATAACTTTTTTTAGGGTAGAATTATTAGTCAAAACTCCAAGTTAACATAAACATCATTTAATTCTACACCAAAAAGGTACTTTTGGTAAAACTCGATATTATGTACCGTTTTCGGAATATTTTGATTTGAAAATTATGAAGTAATAATCGCTCCTGGTGTAAACTAATGAAAAAGTTCGCTTTTCTCTAAGTTTGCCATGTAAAATTGACATTTATTGATTGTTATGACAATAAGTCAACAATAAATAGAGTTTTGAAACCTTGTTATTTGTAAAATTAGATATTGTTAAACAAAATGTACTCAAATGTTGAATATACCGACATGTTATTAACTTTAGGCGAGTGTTTAGGAAACTCTAGTGCAGCTTTTTCGCGTTATGCAGAAAAGTTTCCTAGAAGTAACTTACCAAATAAAAAAACATTTAGAGCAGTTAAACGACGTTGTCGAGAAACTGGGAATGTAAGACCAAAGAAAATAAATTCAGGTAGACCAAGAACAACAAGAACAATTAATAAAGAAAATATTATTTTAAATTTAGTTGATCAAAATCCAACATTAAGTGTAAGGAATATGGCAAAACAAACAAATACATCTTCTTCAACTACTTGGCGGATACTTTAAGAGCAGCAACTACATCCTTACCATTACAGACAAGTTCAAGAACTCTTGCCGGACGATCTACCGGTTAGAGTCGATTTTTGTGAAACATTGCGAGAAAGGACAGCCCTCAATCCAAATTTTTTTTAATGTATTCTTTTTACGGACGAGGCCACCTTTACGCGACAAGGTATGTTTAACTCCCATAACGCACACTACTGGTGTGATGAGAATCCACAAGCCAAAAGGGTATCACATTACCAACACTCATTTAAAGTTAATGTTTGGGCAGCAACTTTAGGTAACAGAT
This sequence comes from Ophraella communa, assembly GCA_035357415.1. Lineage (NCBI taxonomy): Eukaryota > Metazoa > Arthropoda > Insecta > Coleoptera > Chrysomelidae > Ophraella > Ophraella communa. The sequence continues at coordinate 23,817,067 of CM068983.1, forward strand.
TAATAGGTTATCATATTCTACCAGGAAATTTAAGTGGTGATATGTACCTTGATTTTCTAAATAATCGCTTATTTGAGATATTAGAAGATTTATCGATAAATGAGCAAACATCATTATTTTTTATGCATGATGGAGCTCCACCGCACTTTGATAGAAGGTGTCGTAATTGGTTGAGTAACAATTTTCGGAATCGATGGATTGGTAGAGGTGCATCAGAAGCTCCGATTCATTGGCCTCCTCGGTCATGCGATTTTAATCCTTTGGACTACACAGTCTGATCGTATATTAAGGAAAAAGTCTATGCTACAGAGGTAAATTCTCGTCAAGAATTAATAGACAGAATTAAACGTCACTTTAATGACATCATAGATGATCCTCAATCGTTAAGAAGATTAATGGATTCTTTAGAAAAAAGGATAGACTTGTGTATTCGTGAAAACGGAGGACATTTTGAACATTTACTCTAATTGAATTTTATGTTATGTTCTTTGTCTTTATTTTAATTTTCTTATTGTAAGTTTTTTTAATTAATAAATGTATCATTAACTTATACGAGGAGCGGTTATTACTTCTTAATTTCATAATTTTCAAATCAAAATATTCCGAAAACGGTACACAATATCGAGTTTTACCAAGGGTACCTTTTTGGTGTAGAATTAAACTATGTTTATGTTCACTTGGAGTTTTGACTAATAATTCTACCCTAAAAAAAGTTATGTTGAATAATACGTTGTATGAATCGTGAAACTAGCGCCCTCTATGAGAGTTAGTTATAAAAACAAATTCATGGGATATATCAGCTTCCAAAACATATTCGTATAAAATTTCATTGCAATGGTGCCAGTAGTTTCGGCAAAATCGTAATTTTTTATTTTCTTCAACGCCCTTTATCTTGAAAACGGATGGCGTTAGAAAAAAATTTTACTAAGCAAACCCCAATTATTTTTCAGTTTTTTACCTATCCTAGAGACGGTATTTCCTTTTTTTGAAACACCCTGTATATTTACATGTTATAAACATAAAACAGTATTGTTAAAACTTCAGTAGGATGTTGACTCTTACCCTGTATGGCTATACAGAAAAGTCGAAACTGCTTCAAAGCTACTTTTATCTTTTACAAACACTCCCACCTTGCGTTATTGAATCTAATACTAATAATGCAATCAATATCTTTTAGGTTTCTTTACTAGTCTACCAGATTTCGTTTTTAACACAGGTTCATGAAAATTTTCAACTACGTTGGTTTTGTCTGGAACTGTCAAATCACGCTCAGCTATTTGTGTATCGGGTCTAGTAAAATGTAAAATTTTCTTTTCCAGGCGTTGTACTGGTCTTAACAACTCACAAGTACTAGTCTTCAGCTTCACAATTCATACTTTTCCGTCTCGTCCAGATATAATGTCTATAACACGACCCATCGGCCACTCAAATTTTTTCTTATTAAAGTCTCCTATTAAAACAATATCCCCGACATTAATTTCGTGATCTGATACTACCTTGGAAAATAAAATTAGTTGACCCATGTATTCTGATTTGAATTTTCTATTCAAATTATTTCTCAATTTTAGACGATATTTTATCTTTTTGCTTAAGTTTGTAGCTTCAATCATATCCAAATCAACTACGCCAATTTCTTTTATGTCCTGAAACCATTAGGATCTTCTGAGTGGACGGGCATTTAAAATTGATTCACAATCAATGAGTATAGTTTTTAATTCTTCCAAATCTAGACATGCTTTTCTCAAAGTTTTTCGTACCCACCATGCAGCTGTTGGAGGATTCATTTTCCAATCTATTCTATGTAGTGTTGAACATTTTTCAGCCACATCTGATCAATCGAGTTCCTGCAAAGCATTTGCACATCCAACAAAATTGGTACCACAGTCTGTATACATTGTAGAAGGTCGGCCTCTACGAGCAATAAATCTTCTTAAAGACAGCAAAAAAGCGTTGCTCGATAAAGATGTTGTCATTTCAAGGTGGACAGCGCGATAGACGGCACAAGTATATATGACTATCCAGGCTTTCTGTTTAGATTTAAGGTACAAAGGTCCTGTTAAATCTTTACTCACAATTTCAAACACAGCAGCATCACGTACTCGGTTCTCTAGTAAACATATCGCAGGAGTTTCTGGTAATTTACCTTTAAATCTTTTACAAATGATACAGCTAGCAATCACGGCTTTCACAGTGCGTCTATTTTGGAGTATCCAGTAGTTTTCTCTCAATACACTCATCAGTCCTTGTGTTCCAACATGATTATGTTTTACGTGTTCTTCCAGAATTGAACGCCTGACAACTTCGTGTTTTGAGGGAAGAACATAAGGGAAACGAAGATCTTCTGCATCAGGTCTATCTGAAATCTTTGTTCGTCTAATTAGTCCTTCGTTATCAATAAAAGGGCACAGGTGCTGAAGGTTTTTATATTGTTCTAACTTAAAACTTTCTTTCTGAATAAGACGAATAGCTAATTTTCTAGATGCTTCTAGGTCCTCCACGGACGTAAAATTTTTCTTTTCAATATTTTGCTTCCTGCAATTGTTTACAAAACGTATAATCCATGCAATTAGGTTAACAATTTTGCTAAATTTGGAAAAATATTTGTAATACCATATAAACTCTTTTGTTGTGGTCAAGACAGAAACAACTGATTTTAAGCACCGCGATTTATGACTGTTCCATACATCCTATTAAGGAACTGATTGCACCAGTCGATTCAGCGTTACAAAAAACACCGTTTTCCATAATTTCACCCAATTCAAAAGCCAAAAGTGTTTTGTTAAAAAAATGAGCAAGGCTATAGTCTTGGATTTTTGTCAAAATTCAACAAAAATTTGATTATCCCAAAAATGGTTTAAAACCACTATTTCGATTACGTAGAACACGAAAATCGCGAGTAAAATGCAATATTAGAGCTAATTTCAATAAAAGTTCAGATTTTTTGAATGCGAGTGTATACTTCCCATTCGCACCGTGATTTGTGACTGTTCCATACATCCTATTGAAAAACTGATTGCACCAGTCGATTCAGCGTCCCAAAAAACACCGTTTTCCATAATTTCACACAATTCAAAAGCCAAAAGTGTTTTGTTAAAAAAATGAGCAAGGCTATAGTCTTGGATTTTTGTCAAAATTCAACAAAAATTTGATTATTCCAAAAATGGTTTAAAAACACTATTTCTATAACGTAGAACATGAAAATCGCGAGTAAAATGTAATATTAGAGCTAATTTCAATAAAAGTTCAGATTTTTTGAATGCGAGTGTATACTTCCCATTCACACCGCGATTTATGACTGTTCCATACATCCTATTGAGGAACTGATTGCACCAGTCGATTCAGCGTCCCAAAAAATACCGTTTTCCATAATTTTACACAATTCAAAAGCCAAAAGTGTTTTTGTCAAAAAAATGAGCAAGGTTATAGTCTTGGATTTTTGTTAAAATTCAACAAAAATTCGGTGGGAATGGAAGTGGCTAATGGAGCGACGACCAGGGAGTTATTTAAAATTGTGACAATGGTAATCTAAAGTGACTACAAATGTTTCATGAATTTCTCAATGTTTTTTAAGATTTTAATGTAAATCATGAAGTAAATTAACAATAATATAACTTCTCTATAAGCTTATAGGTCTCAACGAGTTTCGAGTTAACACCTAACATTGTAAGCTTTGTTTTAACCTTTCTTAGGAGATACACCGAAGGAATAAATTTTATATATAAGAATATTTTACAGATTTCGGATGACTAGACTGAAATGACCCGTTCCTAAAACAAATTACAGGAGAATATGTTCCATCGAAAGCGAAAATCGTTTAACATTTATATCTTAAAACTTTCTCGATGGACCAGAATCAATAAACCGTTGGGTAATGTACCATCATCGGAGACTAAAGTAGGAAATCCTTTGACCGATCATCCGGATATAATCACTTTTATCAGCGAAATGGGAAACACTGACGGACAACGCCTGTTTTTTTTCGTTTTTCTTGTTTTACTTTATTTTTGTTTTTCTCTTGTCTTTTTGTTTCTTCGGGACGTAATAACACGCCCGACAAAAAATAAATTACATAATGAATAATAACAAGAGAAAGACTTTTCTTTTGTACCCTTGATTCTGATGCCCGGAAAGAAATTGGTTCTGTTTTTATGTTAGAAATACTGGTCTTTTGCGGAATACAAGAATTGTATTTACATTATTATTTTTATTCAGTAGTACAAAATTTAACATTTCTGTGAAAGAACAACATATAAAAAAATAAACCCATATAACATTTACAGTTATCAACATAAAAAGAAATATATAGAACATAAATTAAATAAGGAACGATAATATTGTACCAGACGATAAAATTTTACGAGATAATGCGATTTTATCGTCGTGTGCGATACATTTTTTTCCATAGCAAGGGTATTTCTATAGCAAAACATCCGTCATTGAATTTAAAAACGTATTTGCGAATAAATAGTGAAAGTTTAATTCAACCGTTGTTTATTGTTCTTAATGCCTAGGTATGCTTCTGATCAGATGGTCAATGTCCTCCTGTGGTATCTCTTATTCGTCGGTAAACACTTCGCATGCCAATAGGTCTTCCGTGTTCTGCAAACCATTCATTTGCAATGGACCTGGTAGAGGAAAAACGGTCCCCTAAGGCCAATAATCTTAGGCGGTCATCTTCACGGTCTGTTGTTCTACGGGAGCGTCCAGAGCCCCTTGCTCTTTGCGTACGGCCTTCTCAAAGCCATGCCTGACAACATCTAACCACGGTATCTACACTTCTTTGCACTCTAACTGCAATTTCCCGAAAAGAAAATCCAGCTTTCCGAAGTCCTACTATACAACCTTTATCAAAATCACTAAGTTGACGAAATCGTACAGGTATCCGTACCCTAGGCATCGTAACCAATCGTAAAGAATGTCAAGAACAAAAATCCGCAAAATTTGGATCATTACTACGGCTACAATATTCATTTTCTAAGTGTATTTCCGAGATATTTTCAAGTTTTTAATTGTTTCTCGCTCCCTAAATAGAATTCAACAGTTTTTAACTATGGTTACTTCAACTTTATGTCAAAACAAATTGAAGTTCAAAAATGCAGGCTTTCTTTTTGAATCTTTGTTTCATTGGACTACTACAGAGTGTGTGGTTCGCTGCTTAATACTAAATGTAGAGTTCCAGGATTTCACTCGTAATATCTTCCACGCTTTCTTTCGTCTTCTCTAAGTCCATGATGTTTAAATCTTTAATTTAACAGCTTTAATTCAGACAGCTGTCATACGTTCATTAAGATTTTAATAACATGTACATTTTAACTATGTATGTAATTTTTATTAACCATTAAACAGGGTGTTTTTTAAGTAATCTAAAATATTATATGGGGCGCTTCGTTACTCAATTTTAAGACGAAAAGTTCATATAAACATGTGTGATAGGTGTTGTCGTTTATGAGATACAGGGTGTTGAATTTATTGTAATAAGTCAGTTCTGATTGTACGTGAAATTAATTTTTCCTGGTGACGCTACTGGTTTTTAGAAGTAATACGCAAAAACATGCTTATTCTAAGTGGCCTTTGAAATAATGTTGACAAGTGTCAAATTTGAAAACCAACGCAAAAATCGTACATTTTTATTTGATTGACTCTGTGTTTAGTTAATAACTATGCCAGTGTTTACTAATGTTGAAATGGCTAATATGCATTTTTTGTACGGATTAGCGAATGGTAATGCCTTAGAAGCTAGACGTACGTATGCCCAGCGTTATCCAAATAATCGTTTACCATGTTCAGATACGTTTACTAAGTTACATATTCGTTTACAAGAAACTGGAACTTTTGCTAAATCGAAGAATATTGTTGGACGACCCAGAACTGTGAGAAATCCCCAATTGGAAAACCAGATTCTTCAAATTATTGACCAACATCCAGAAACGAGTACAAGAAAAGTTGCAGATGAAGTAAATGTTAATAACAAAACTGTTTGGAATATTCTAAAAGATAACTTATTGTATCCATATCACGTTCAACGTGTTCAACATTTGTTACCTACTGACTATCCATTACGCATACAGTATTGTCAATGGATTTTACCTGAAATCGCGAACAATCCGAATTTTGTGGCCAATATTCTATTTACGGATGAAGCCAACTTTTCTAGACATGGGATTATGAATTTTCATAATGACCACATATGGGCAGATGTAAATCCACATACCATAAGTGTAAAACGATTTCAACAAACATTTTCGGTCAATGTTTGGCTTGGCATCATCGATGATTATTTAATTGGACCATTTTTCCTTCCTGTACGGTTAACCGGTGAGACATACCAACATTTTCTAGAAAATGAACTTCCACTTCTTTTGAAAGATGTACCTATTATTATTAGAAGGCGCATGTGGTTCATGCATGACGGAGCTCCTCCACATTTTTCAGTGATTGTACGCGAGTTTTTAAATAATGTTTTTCCAGGCCATTGGATCGGACGAGGATCTCCACACCCGTGGCCCCCTAGATCACCTGTACACAATCCTCTGGATTTTTGTGTGTGGGGATATTTGAAATCGCTTGTTTACACAACACTGATATTAAACGTACAAGATCTTCAAAATTATATCATAATTATATCATAGACGGCTGTAATGTTATTCGTAACAATCCTGGTATCTTCGAACGTATTCGACAATCCATTAGACATCGAGCGGATTCTTGCATTTTAGCTGGAGGTGGACATTTTGAACATTTGCTCTGAAATGTATTATTTTTTCTTTATGTTTAACACATGTTGCTTGTAATAAAATAATAAAAAAATATAAATCAGTAGCGTCACCAAGAAAAATTAATTTCACGTACAACACCCTGTATCTCATAAACGACAACACCTATCACACATGTTTATATGAACTTTTCGTCTTAAAATTGAGTAACGAAGCGCCCCATATAATATTTTAGATTACTTAAGAAACACCCTGTATTTAATCTGTTTTAAATTTAAAATTTTCATTCACTATTCAAATACATTAGACTTAGAAGTAGAATTAAAAAATAAAAAGATTTCAGTGGCTTCCAACTACTGATTTACTAAAGAAAACAATTTTGTTTGATTCTTCAGAGCAAATATATTAAAGCTATTTATCTGACAGGGAACAAAGATTGGAAATTAACGGTGATTTAAAAAGATCTGGAACTTTTGGAGGTCCACGAGGTTTTTAGAACCATTACTTTTTTCAATATATATAAATAGTATCTTCTTAACCACGTCAGGCAGGATAATTATGCAGATGACAAGTCTATTTTATATACAGATTCTAATTGTCAAAATTTAAAAACAAAAGTAGAGAACGATTTTCAAAACACTGCAGACTGGTTAAATTATGTTTACCCTTAACTTCCCATAAAAATAAATTACGAAATCTTGACTCACTGAACATTGAACTTAGTATAATATTCCCAAGAAGATTGCAGATTTTTTGAAACTTGCAAGTTCAGAGATGTACAAGGGGCATTGTTTCCGTCGTTCTTCAGCAACTATGTTCGCAAATTCTGGAGCAGATGTAGTAAAACTTAAACATTTAGGTGGATGGAAATCGTCATCCGTTACAGAATCTTACATTGAAGAGTCAATAAGCAATAAGATTACTGTATCCAAGTGTAAATTTGGCGGACCTGAAAATCAATCCAGTGCAAATTATTTACATAGTTAGATGGCTGAAAGACTGAACTTCTCAAGATTATGTGCCATGGCTAAAATACTTTTGATTTATTTTTTATGGCTTGTTAGACATTGTTTGTAACAGGTACACTACATTACATTTTCAGCTACTAATCTCCATTTCCCATTCTAGTCTATCAAAGCACAGTTTAATAATTCATTCTTTACAGTGTAAATAATGAATCACTTTACAATCTTAAAAATAACTTTATTATAGTTGACGAAAGAAATATTTATTCCAAATAAAATTGATGTATCGCTAGAAACACAAAACAACGTTTACTGTTATCACACCCTCCCTTCTGATGTGTCTACATTATAGACACTCAAGGCGCTGCACTTGACTCTCATCCTTGCCATCAATCTTCCCAAAGAAAAACGAAAGATAATCGAAAGATAGATATGAAAGGCGAGTCATTAGAGACGTTTCATGGAAAAAAAAACACGCTTGTGGTGGTCACTTGAGAGTTGACGTTGCTAAATAGAGTCCATAATTTTGGTTACGATATGTAATATAAAACAGAAAATGAAAATTTCACTTCAAAGGAACAGACCACTTGAAAAAATGTGTTTTATAAGCACTGACAATAGCTGAATCGAACAATTAGGGGATGACTATAATTCTAAATTATTTGCCAAAATAATAAATAACAGATGCAGTCTCTATTTATTTGATATATATATTGAGATGAATAACTAAGCTTCAGTAAAATTAAAATGTAAAACTTACCTCAATATGTAAATATAAAAAGGATATCAGAATAATTTTCATTTAAATATCAGCTACTTTTCTTTATTTCATTTAAGGTATTCAGTATAATATCTTAAATGTGAAACATTTAACCAAATGGAGAATGTATTTGCCGACTTTATCTTGGATAGGATCTTGTAGTATTATTCAATAACAATCAAACAAGTTACAATTCATATAACAAGTTCCAATTCTTGTAACAAGTTACAATTCACATAATTTTCTCTTAAAATTAAAGTTAGAATCTGAAACAAAAGAATATAATTAAAACTATTTATTTAATTCATATGTTTAATAAACAACTGTGTAATTTAAGTAGTTAAATGTTTAAATATTATTTATAAGGTGAAGGTACTTACATGGTGTGACAGGTAGACACTTGGTATTTTTCAATAACAGATATGTATTCAGACAAAATATCACAACTTGAGATATACCTAAAAATATGAAAAGTGTAACAATAAATGTTATCAGACAAAGGTGAAATCAGTGTATAAACTATGAAAGTTACAGTGATAGACAGAGTAACATGATTTAATGATAAAAAACTCATATAGTGAAAGCTTAAAAGACTATTTCAACCACAATTGATAAAGGTTGATATAAGACAATTTAGTTAGTATGTAAATTAGTACATTAAGTTTGTATAATAGTTATAAGATGTAAATCTTTGATAATATTAAGAAATTTCAGTTAAATAAGTACTTATAATAGTTAATAACTAGTTCATATAATAAATGAAATTAAAAGCTTAATTTTTATTTCTTTTAAGTCAAATTAGTATTTAAAAGTTATAATTGGACTATTTTAATAGATTTATGCATAGATTTAGGTTCGTTTTATGTTATTAGCTCAAATTTATAAAAATTCTAAAGTAATTGACATACCTAAGAGTAGCACATTTCAAAATTTAATTTTATAGGGAAAAAATTATCAAAAAATAATTTAAACAGCTTTTTAATGAATGTAAGAAAAATAAGTTTGTATAATAGTTATAAGATGTAAATCTTTGATAATATCAAGAGATTTCAGTTAAATAAGTACTTATAATAGTTAACAACTAGTTCATATGATAGATTAAATTAATATATGAAAGAAAAAAAATATACAACAAAAATAGAATAAACATTACAATATGAAAGTAATAAACAATAAAAAACTACAATATGAGAATAACTAACAATATAAGCAGTACTTAAACGTAATAAATAATAAAATCATACATAAATATGCAAATATGCAATGCAATGCAACCGCATTGCAAATCATCTACCTGGCAGGGACCCATTATATTTTGACATCATTACTTGAACATAGAAGATGCTTATACGAGGTATGTGCAATAAAAAACTATTTATATGTGTACGCATGGTTTTGTAAATGTACCTAAATCCAGGTTGGATAATATAATTTGGTATCATTTCTTTTGTTTAATAAATCTTTTTTGCATGTGATAAACATTTGGACAATATTAATAGTTTTATGCCTAGTTTATGTCAAACAATTTTTCAATTACCATTTAGTGTTTTATAGCATATTGAAATTGAGTTTTCTTGAATCCTACCCAAGGTAAAGAGTCGGGTTTTAAATTAAATAAATTAATAATTCCACTGAGCTAGTAAAATTCTTATAGGGCGTTCAACAATAAAAATAATTAATTATAATAACATTAATAAATTCAAATATCTCAATATAAAAAACCAAATAAAACAAACTATCACAAATTGAAGTTTCTAACGTGGAACTTGATAAATTAATTAATTAATAAATAAATTAATAAACCCTATAAATCAAAACATTACAATATATTGGTTATTTAGGGGTTCTAAAATTGACATTCATATAGCATAATAAAAAGTATGAAAATAGTTTTATTTCATAATTAATAAATAATTTAATTAATTAATAAAAATTATTTAGTTTACTTTTTTAAAGAACTTTTAACCTCCACTAAATTGTCGAAGAATTTGTATTTACTACTGGACACACTTAACAAAAGATGTTAAATTCTCTGTAAAGAAGGCCATAGCAATGGATTTTTGTCTAACCAATTAACTTTGTAATTATTTAATTATATAGAAGCTTTTAAGTCAATATAATTTGTTTATTATTCTTTCATCAATCTTAAAAAGATTGTTTGTCATAACATACTCTCGTAGAAATAATTTGTACGCTAATGCTCCGTTCCCAATTTAAAATCGAAAAAACTTTTTCCTTCTTATATCCTTAGTTCTTTCAATGACAGTTTAATATTCCGGGAACGAAGAATGTCATCGCTCTGATTTCTTAACTAATCCAATACACAGAGGCCGGTAAAAAGTTTTCAACACAGGGATACGGCATTGTTGTAATAATTTAAATAAAATTTTGAAATTGAAAAGTGAGAAAAGTATGCAGTTAGTGTTCAGAGTTAAAACTAAAACAGAAGTTGATACCTCGGTAGGCAGTTGAAAGCTATCCTTCTTTAGTGTAAAAAATTATAATTAAGTCATCAGAAATTTAATATAAGAGATATAGGTTGAAATGTTTGAACAATATTCGCAAATTATTGATATTAGTTCTTAATAATCTCTTTATACTTTTGAATGCTTTGAATGTGTTGGGATATTAATTTCATTAGTTGAAGAAGGTCTTTTGAGAGGTCTTTTGAGGTTATAATTAATCTTCCTCTGTCTTGTTTTGAAGATTATACTAAAATTACATGAACAATTATAGTTTGTCAAAAAAGAAAATAGATTATATCAACTACTGATTGTTGTTATCTCTGTGTGAAGTATGGGCACACAGCGCGAAAATCTGGAGTGAGATTGCATCACACAATTGTCAAAAAGATTAATGTCACTGTAATATTTAGGGTCTTTCATAAAAACCGCCTTTAAATGTATGTAACGCCATCGGTTTTTAAGATCGATAAAAGGCATTGAAAAACAATTTTTGCCGAAACTACTGGCATCATTTTGATGAAATTTAAGATTATGAATTTGGTTTTACATCTAATTACTGGGTATTAATATTATTCAACCCAACAAGAACACAATGGCTAAGGTTTGAAATAAAAAAGAAAACAAAAATAAGAAAAAGTAGAAAAGAAAAAAAAAAAGAAGAGGAAGAAGAAGAAAAATAAGAAGCATTTTTTTAGAACGGACTTACTGGGAATGTGAGACAAAATAAATAATTTCTGGTAGACCTCTACGAGAGTCAGATATAAAAACAAATTCGTGGGACGTAACAGCGCCCAAAACATATTCGTACAAGATTTCATAACAACCGGAAAACGTAGATTAATTTTTATATAATTTTGGGTACGCCACTGATAAATCTAATTGAGGTCTAAGCTTGGAAAAATTCTAAGGAATTCCTCAATATCCGCACTCTTCTTTGTATCTGCCCAAATTGCCAATTTAATAACGAACTGATTTACCAGACACTTCATTAAAAATATTTCGAGTCAGTGAATTTTTGAGGGGCTGCCTATTTATTCTATCTTATGAAAGAATGTCTTAAAGATATTGTTAATATAAAAAATATTTTACAACCAGCAAATTACTATCACAATCAGTACTTAGAATTGGTAGTAAAAGTTTAGCATACGACTTATATGATATAAGATATAACAAAACTAAACAAAAAAGGCAGTTGAGTGTTCCTAATACACTTGGTACACAGGTTAATCAAAAAATAATATTTAATATCAAATAAATAAACACTAAAGATACATAACCTCAATTATTTACCACAACATTTCATTTGAAATGTACTTACTCTATGAGTAACGGATTTTGATAGAAGCTGATTTTTGAATTCCCAATTGATTTATGTATACAGTTTAGTGTTATAATGTATTATTACAGATTCTTTTTTTGTTTTTTTTTGAATGGTGAGTACACTTTTTGTTTTAATACACTCGGAAAATACTATTTTAATTCGACACGGTCACTATTTATACTCTTAATGTCACTGCAAGTTTTAACTGATCAATAGTTATAGTTTTTAATTATTACTCTCTTTTTTAACTACTTAATCAGCACTAGAACTCTTTTAAGGACTTCTTCTTTTTCACTCACTATCTATTGATTCACTGAGTCTCTTAATAGACTGATCAACGACTCATCCAATCATAGACTAATGTCAATGATATACTGACTGACACGATCCATTCTCAAGTCTTTTTTATACCTTTCAAAGTTTCCAGAATTTTCTTCGAGATTCTAATGATGTTCCAGAACACTATATGTATCTCTGTCTTCCCTATATACCACTGACATACTAACACTGTCCACTGTGGAATTTTCTAGAACACATTCAATGTCTTCACTGTTTTCTTTTTTCACATTGTAAAATTAATTTTTAGAAATTTCTAGTGTTTTTATATTGTTTATGTACAAAATAAATGATATTGGCAAAACTACATGATGAAATTATTTCTATGTTGAACGAAGCAATATAAGATATATGTATGATTACAACATGGTTATGGAACTAAATATAATTTGTGATCAGATAACATTAATTAGTTAAAAACATATTGATGAAATTAATTTTAAACAATTCTATATCAAGAATAATAAAAAACTCTTCGTTATAATGTAACTTCCAAATTTAATTGAAAAAAATAGTTTGTTCATTAAAATGACGGCTGTTTCGCCAAGATTAGCATCGTCAGATTGACATATTTGTTTGTTTGTTTATAGCTAGGTACCTGATGTTGTTTAGTTAGTAATAATTCTATATTATATATTGTAATGGATCATTATTACTAATAAAAACAAAACTTACCTTTTAAGCATCCATCATAGCCATTACACTAATGGATTAATAAAAAAAAGGATATGCATAATGAAATACACTTTTCTTCTTAAACCATGTAATTACCCAAAAAGAAGTATTGTCTTGAGTACAGTATAAACTTGATTATATCATAAATTTGGTCATAATATCACAGTAAAAACCACAAAATAAACAATATTCTCTGGTCACAACAGGTTTTCATTTGGACTTAGTAGATACATCTTGTTAGAAAATGAGATGAATCTTCTGACCTAAAAATAATATAATTAGTATGAATTTGTATAAACAAACAGTATCTCTACAGTTACACTAAAACAAAGTAGTATAACTTACATATCTGATAATAATAAACAAACATTATAAGATAAAAGCCAATATAGGGTAGTTAGTCATATTGGAAAGTCAACATGTAAAAATAAACAATACACATTAGTAAATGAACAAAATAGAATTAAAGTTACTTACCACAATAATTTACAAAAAAGGGATATCTTAATAAGTTTAATTGAATCTGCAGTTACTTTTTCTTTAGTACATCTTAAATTTTCAATATTTACTCTTCAATTACAAACATTCAAATAAATAAAGAGTGTATATGACATCTTATCTTGTATAGGATCCATATTCAATTATTGTATCACAATCAAAATTTTCCAATCCATAATGAATGCATTTTCATTATAACAATTCACTTTTCACCTAGTTCTTTTTCAAAATTCTCAGTTTAATCTGAAACAATAAAAAGAAAATAAAAATCAAAAAGTGTTAATGGTTTCCACATGTTTAAGAAATCAACATGTAATTTTAGTTAGTAAAATATTTAGATTAATATTGTAAAAAGGAAGTACTTACAAAATCAAAGTCTTCGATATTGTACAAACAAATATACCAATAGATTGTGAGTACCTAAAAAAGACACAAGATTAATTATAAACATGTAGCAGGTGTGGTGAAATACATTAAACTAATTCCCATATCGACAGTGTTGAATATAATCACATAAACTTTTGATTGAACATTTTAAGAATATATAGTGAAATAGATATTGAAAAACTTAGTTTATAAACATTAACAAATGACAATTTATGTAACAAAAAGTATGTAGGATAATTGAGGAAGTTTTTTATATAAATTTTAAAATGTTAACCTTTGATAACACAGAAAATATCAGCTTATATAAGGTATAAGTAATACAAATAACAAAATCTTTTAAAAGTTTAAATTGTAGTTGTTAGGGTTAAAATAGTAAGTTATCAGTTAAAATAGTACTAGTTAAGTGGATTTAGAGTAATTTTAAATATAATAGCTAGTGTTAATTCAAAATTTGAAAGTCTAAAATAAGTTGACAGCTCAAGGAAGTTGTGTATTTTGAATCTAAAATTTCCTAGGAAAAAGTACTTAGAAAATTATACAAACAAAGTTTAAGCAAATATAAGGATGAGATCTATCTGTACGTTATCAAAGGTATTATCAGAATTGTGAATTTATTACCTGGATTTTCGGAAATGTAGGTTATTTTTTTTCTGAAATTCGAACAGTTGAAATCCGATGACGTCATTTTTTTGTTTTTTTCCAAGAAGCTATAAAAGGCCGGAGAATCCATGATTAATCTCTCTTATGTTTTTGGTAGTAGAGCAGTTAACATCTATTCACTCTCTTATGTTCCTGGTCGCAGAGCAATTAACATCGTATGTATTAATTGATTATCAACTAGAAGAAAATTTTTAATTAATTAAAAGCTGTTTATATTAAAGTAATACATGTAATATTAAAAATACATACAGAAAAGTAATCAGCTATTATTAAATTACTTACCAAAGTAATAAACTGCATAAAGCAAGTGCAGATTCCATAGAATTTTAAAGATTAAATTCGAGAGACGTTTCCAAAACGGAACCATAGTAGCCATCTTGTCAATTTGAATACGTTGTTCCATTTGCGGGAGTAAACGAAGCAGAAGCCGATCTCAGTTTTGTTACGTTGCGCATGACAAGGACAATATTTGAAAAACTCTGTTATACAAGGTACGTCCGATAATTAAGGATTTGTATTTTTGTTTTTAATTATTTGCAATTGTAAATTAATATTTTGTATATCATCTCCATTTTTTCATATCCGAATATTTGTTATTTATTTGTACTGAACGTGTGAAAACCAATTAATAATTTTTTTTGAAGTACTTGACATTAAATTTATTGTGTATTAGTTATTAAACAATATTTAATTTGAATCCTACCCAAGATGAGAGTCAGACTTTAAATCTCAACTTTAAATTTAAATAAACTGAGCTAGTTTGAACTTCTGACAAGGCGCCCAAACTTAAAAGTAAAAAGAAAAAGTAAACTGTATATAAAATTAAATAATATTAAATCATCAAATTCAATTAAAATATTTAAAAAAAAACCAATAAAACAAACAAAAATTTTTTAATTATCATAATCAAACAAATACAAACATATCTAAATAATAAACTTCTTTAGCTGTTAGGTAAATTAAACTATAGCCAAATTTAAATCAGTATAGACAAAATTTAAAACATTATAAATTGACAATACCAACGTGGGATATAAAAAAATAAAGACCAAAATAAATCTAAATCAGTATACCCAAATTGAAAATCATTATAATATATTGTAATGATTGAAAAACAAATTAAATTATCTTACCTTAATTATTAGAATAACCCATGTATTATTAAGAAAAGGATAAATGATAAAAATAATAGTCTTCTGTGAAATGAATTTAAAAGCTTCTTTTATTCTGAATTATACACAGAAACTAAGTACACTGAATAAACTTGAGTCCAATAATCATATGAGTTTGAGAACACTATAATTCAGTAGTCTGTTTGAATCATCTTTATCTTGGTTGTCGAAACATGCATCAAGTCCAAGTTACCTAGAAATCAATTAAAAAGTAAACATATTAAGTCCAATAAATTGTATTTAAGTATCATTAGAAAAACAAGTCTTATCAGAAATATAAAATAGAAATAACTAGTTAAGATTAATATTGATAAAACAAAAATAAAATTGTTATTACAAAAGTATGAATAGGTTATAAATTGTGATGTAGATTTAATGTTTTAAACAAACAATAATATAAAACGGAAACTAGTAATAAATAATCCATACAAACGAATTAAATCACAACTAAATTTGTAATAAAATAATGAAAATACTTACAGATAAAATGGTCTATGATTTCCACATCCATAATAGTAGGTATGGCATTGAGAATCCCAATAGTTGAATATACTTAAAAACATTCAGTTTATTAAATAACAACTTATGTAATGTGAACAAATAAACAAATATGTGATTTAGAAACTCAGAGTGATAGGGTGAAACCATGTTAGAACAGTGAAGGTGCACCCAATTACATGTCAATTTCAGGAAAAAGGTATAAATACCGTGAATTTCATTGTTTTATATGATTTTATAAGGTGATATTCAAATTGTTATAAAAGTAAAATCGACTGATTAGAAGATAGATGTAGAATCGATTATCGATTTATTCAGTAAAATCGAAGTTTTAAAATTTAAACCAATAAGTTCAAATCAAATTATAGACAGGGCTGTATTGTTAATTTTAATATCAAATACACAAGTCAATTTAGTTTTGAACAAACAATTTTGAACCGACTACTGAGTGATAGAGAAAATTTGTATAACATTACAATATATATCTTTAAAAATATAATACAATAGAAAATTATTACCAGTTTCATACTTTTATCACTAGAATCATATGTTATCCTTAATATTATGGTAAAAGTAGCTTTTGTATTAAAATTATTTCACTGTTTTTACAAATTATTACCAAAATAGTGACCGAATATTTAAAATATATAATAACAGTTATTGGATAGAGAGTATAAAACAACTTTAATATTTTAAATGATACAATGCACTGTAAATACTCTAGATACTGGAGATTAAAGTAAAAATTTCCAGTCTTTTCTTGGAACATTGTGAGTGGTCATAATAGTTTAAATTAAATTTAAATGTTAATGTTAATTTTGCGCAATAATTAGGAGGTGGTGAATAAAACTTTTTAAACTTAATTTCATAAATGTTTGTTGAATGAAATAACTAACTTATTTCTGCATAACAACTGTTTGCTATTAGTGAACATTATCTCCATTAAATTATGTAATGAAGTTTTGGGCTCAGTTATGTAAAATAGATGCTTTAATGATGGTCCGCCGAATTACCTATGGGGAATCGATGCCAACCGTGAAAGTCGATAGTGCATGTGTGCATGACTTAAAATTACTGAATTACTGCCCACATTATACTATACAGGAAGACCCATTTATCGGAATGTTTTGTGTCATCAAAATACTCATATTGATGACCGGTAGGCTCATAACCTAAAAGAATTACCCCCTCGTTTCAAAAGGGCCATATTCCTTCTTTTATTTTTCACCTATAAATAAATCAGCTGTCTATCTTATATTTATAACCAGTCTGAAATGTCTGTACCGGTTTAATTGACGAAAAAGCAATAAAACTTTTTTATGTGCCGGTATAAACAAGTTAACGGGCTTTTCCTGTATCAGGAGGATGAGTGTTCATTCTGCAGAATGTTGTTTATGGCCGAATCCACAAAAACAAATCGATACTTCAGTTAGTGCTTGGATATGTTTTGTAGTTTAAAAAAAAAATTAAAAAAAAACCAGAATTAAATAAACATAAATTGATTTCTGATAGACGATTTAATCGGGATGCTTTTATATCTTCATCTTCCAAATCTACGGTTTCTCTAACTAAAGAAAAACCATCCTTAAGTATGTGTATTTTTAATTCTACCATAGCTTGCAATCCTTAGAGGAAATTTTCGAATAAGCTGAAATATTTTAAGCGATTCAAGAGTAGAAGGTGAACATTTATAATGAGATAAGTAGCAAAAAAGTTATTACTTATGGCGTACCCCAGGTATCAGTATTACTGTACCAACTCTTACTCTGTGTCCATCATATTTAAGAAAAAACTTTTTTTAATAAACCGTGGTTTGAAATAAACTAAAATACTTTCTACATAGATGATAGCTTATCATACTAATTACGGCAATTTGAGCAAATTAGTTAATCCTCATGAGAATATAATGTTCTCCACATCCTGAGCACCAATTGTGTCATCCCCATCTTCTTCTTAGGGTACCCCATCCATAAGAACATTGGCGATAAACATGGCACATTTTTTTCTATTTGTTGCTGATCAGAAGAGTTCTATCGAAGTTTTCCCACTCAATTGTCTTGGATTTTTTCACCAGGACGTCCTCTTTTACCTTCCACTATCCCTTGTATGACCAGCCGTATCAATTCGTACTTCTTGTTTCTTAGTATGTGACGAAAATAGCTCATTTTCCTTTTCTTTTTAATTTTAAGCAGTTTTTTATCCTTATTCATTCTTCCCAGCGTTTCCATAATTTTTACCTGCTGTATCCTTGCGATTTTTCGGTGACACCACATCTCACAGCTAATGAGTCTTATTCTCTGTTGCCTTTGTCCTCCATACAACAGGATAACTGAGTACCCTTGTTCTTGTTCTTGCTGACCACCATGAATTTTGTTTTCTTCGTATTCAGAGACATTCCAATATTTCTCACAACATTGCATAATGCTACCAACCAAGATGTGTAGTCCTTTTTGCTGTCAGCAAGGAGCATTGTATTGTCTACATATCTAAGATTATTCAGGCGTATCCCGTTACTTCTACCAATGCTTCTTTAAGCAATTCCCATATTTTGTATTATCGCAATTTTTTTTATTTTTTCCCTTACCTAAATGAGCTTTTACTATTCTTCTCTTCACAGCATTTATTTGTTTGTTTTGTTCTTTGTCTTCTGATCCTTTAAAATTCCTTTCAGTTCATGTATGAATGAACTTGAAACATCTCAAATGTCTGACTCTACGTTTAAAGTGTTTTTGATCCATTTAAGCGTGTTGTAATAAGAGTATTTCAGATACTTTAATTACAATTGGTTGTAGATCATCAGTAATCAAAGATTTACCATCCTTATAAAACAATGTCAAGGTTCGTTATATCCATCAGAAGATTATTCTGTAAATCTTTAGAGCAACACTGCTATGTTGACACGTCTTCTTACCTTCTGAAATAAAGTGGAAGTGTGTGTCCTCATTTATAGGCTCGTCCTTGGATTCTGTAGTCTACATGTATTGAGAGGGTTATGGTTTTACTCCTCTATTATTTTAAACCAAAGCCTTTATAATACAACAGTATATATGCTGAGGTATCCTTAGCCTCTTGGCGTTCGTTCATACGAATATTGTTTATATTTTTGTTGAGTTTACAATGTCCTGTCAGTAGCTCAATCAGAATTCTAGTTGATCGCCCATTTTGATGGCTCTTTAATAAGTTCATATCTGGCACTTTATGTTCCACAACTTTTTATACTAGCACATAAGGGTACATTTAAAGTACTACGTACAGTTTACAATCAATTACCGCAAGAAACAGCCTTCGTTTGTGCATTGTGCAAAAATATACATAAATTTGCACTAAAACGCTCTAACTATAATGAAAATTCGTTTGGTATCGGTATTCCCTATACCTAAATCCAACCATTTTTGAGATATTTCATTATCTTAGTTAAAAAATAACAACACTTAATGATTTCAATATTAGTAAAGTGTAGGCAATGATTTTCATGATTTAAGGTGATATTTTATGATTTTTTTATGTTATTACTTCTGAAAAATAACCAATAACATGAGAGGAATATTAATTGTGGATATCATTAAAAGCGTTGAATAGGTTTTTTGTATTAATTTAATTAGATAACTTACAAAATAAAAATAACCAAATGTAATGTACACAAATACATTTTTATAACAACTGTTCAAAATCACTCCCATTTTTGGTCTAATGAAAATCCACCTGTCAGTAGAGAACGTTATTTCCAAAATAGTTGGAGTTTTAATGTTTTTTGTGCAATAAAAGATCGGGATAATGAAATATCTCAAAAGTGGTTGGATTTAGGTATAGGGAATACCATTACCAAACGAATTGGCTTAAAAATATACATCGGAAAATGTAATAAAATACAGGGTGTTCTACTTAAAGTAAGCATCCGCAGCCCTTGGAAATGCTCCAACAATATTTCAAGCAGAACTATTAGCAATAGAATTCTGTGCCCAAGAGTGCCTAAGAAAAGGCCTCAACACAGCAAGAATATTTATTGCATCTGATAGTCAGGCTGCTTTGAAGGCTCTGAAGTCCACAACCTATGAGTCAAAAATAGCCTGGAATTGTAAACAATCCCTTAAACAACTGGCTAGTCGCAACAAATTAACGTTGCTATGGGTGCCAGGGCATAAAGGAATTGTCGGAAATGAGATTGCCGATAGTCTCGCAAAGGAAGGAGCTTGTGCTCCTTTTATCGGACCTGAACCATTTTGTGGCATATCAAAAAGCCGCATAATGGAAGAAGTTCGAAAATATGAAAAGGAACTCAGTGCAGCCTACTGGAAAAATGTTCCAGGCCAAAGACAGGCAAAAAGGTTATTACGACCCTCTGCCCGCTACGCGAAATTACTCTTAGAGCTTCAGAAATCTGATCTCAGAGTAATCACAGGAATTCTCACTGGACACTGCTCACTCAGATACCATCTCTGCAAAATGGGCATATTGGACAGTGGGACATGCAGATTCTGCGATGAGGCAGATGAGACGTCAGAACATATTATCTGCAATGGACTAGTTTTGTAGGATCATATTAATCAAAATGATAGCAATATATATTTAGGATAAGATACCTACTTACTTATATTGGTATTCATTTTGCAAGTAATTTTTCTCATTTCGTAAAATTTAGCAATAAATAATTAGTAAGTTTTAAACGTAGCGCCAACTAATAACCAATAATGAAGTGTGTTTAAAAGTCAACGTTGTCACAGTTTAGCTACGTTCGTTTCAAGTATTTTCAAAGAACTAGCGGCACAAAACACCGTGTTCTGTGACTAACTGATTGTACCAGTTGACAAGATATATGACAGGAGAGAAAATCGTGTTTATCTGTAATAAACAAACAAGACCCCTATTCTTGACGGTGATAGAATAGAACAGCCAATAGAAAGTGGGCGTGGTTCTATTGAAAATGCCAAAACCGTATTCTTGAAATTCGTTCTCTCACTGTACCGATAGAAGGGTTGCTCCCCGAGAGAACTAGCGGTACAAAACACCGTGTTCTGTGACTAACTGATTGTACCAGTTGACAAGATATTGGTTATTTTATTGGTTCATCTATTGGTTATTTTTGAAGGAACCGCTATAACACCAAGAGAAGGTGTTAGGGATTTTAATTTTCGAACCAAAAATAGTATAGAAGTAATTTCTTTCATAAACCAAACACAACCAAACAACAAATTAAACTAACGAAAATGACAGAATATTTTGTTTAGTGTTTTACTCCTTATTTGATAAAGTGTCAATCAGAGAACAAAAATATCGATATGTTTATCTCTTTTTAATGACAACAAATAAGAGAGAGAGATAAGTTTCTCGGTTAATATTAAAGCATATCGACAACATCGCAAATTTTCTACCAATCTTATTGAAACACGTCACTTACCACTTATGACGTATGTAACCATTAAATTTAAATTTCAAAAGCCGATTATAGCTAGAGGATTAATTTTATAAAAAAATTATTTGTACAGTTGAACCACTAAAAATCTATTTTATAAGATGCAAATATTAAAAAAAATCACTAAACTAGTCCATTGCAGAGTAATTGTTCGGCAACGCCATAAATATCTGGAACAGGTATTCCTTGATCCTGATCAGATTACAAACCTAGCTCCAAAACGGATAATGGACTTTCTTAGAAGCCTAGACCTTTTGGACTAAAATATAGATGTAGGGTATACACAAAAGATCTTATAGGTCGCAGTGTAGTAGGGTCAACTGGGCCAATCGACCCCTTCTGCAATCTACAATCTACAATTTAAAGTAAGCAACTTATAAATGATTTAATTTGTGCATGTTGGCGGCTAAGTTTAAAACACCCAGTATGAAATACCAATGAGTTGGACATATGAAGTTAACGGGCAAGCCCTTGTTGTTACAATTTCACCACGTCACTAGCTTCGATATTAATGGAGACATCGTTATTTAATGTGGACTAGGATTTTTTTAAAATTTTGAAAAAAAAACGAAATATCTCTAAAATACTTCATTTTTGGTATAGGACATTGTGCACAAAGTGTATCTAAAATTTGATGTAGTAATCGAAAATAAAATAAAAAATAGAAGTATAAATCATCCATCTCTCAAATGTGACTAAACAATGATTGAAGGGAAATACAAAATCAATGTCACAGATTTTTATTTTTAATACAATAGCAACTAGTTTCGGCCTTTTAGAAGGCCATCATCAGGCTTAGCGTAAAAATTGTTAAATTAAGTTCCAAACCATAATTGCTTAAACAATAATGCTTGAGTAACAACAAAATAGCTAATATGGTAAAATTATTAATAAAAAATTGTGAAAAGGAAGAACAGGTATAGTAATTAATATGAATAAGTCTAAAGGTAAGATATATTAGAAAAACTATATGCAAAATGGAAACTGTGTATTATTAACTAAAAGTTGATAGAAAGAAACATTTCTATGTAAGAGTTTGACTTATACTTCTTCAACTAGTCGCTATTGTATTAAAAATAAAAATCTGTGACATTGATTTTGTGTTTCAAAATAAAAAATATTAAATTCTATTTAAAATAACAAAGTTGACGTCTATTTCCTGTATAACTGGAAGTGCCACATTCAGGACAACATTATATTTGAACTCATCGTTATCCAAAACCTACAGCTTCGTAATTTCAGATTTTTAACATAACTATATCCGCCATTACCTATCAAAACTTGTGGCGCCACACCCTATAGTGGAAAGTATATATAAAAGTGGATAAAAAAATACCAAATCCAACACACAGTATATATGGCGATAATTCATGGATTTTCTTTATTCGTGAAATATTCCAAAATTACCAGTTACTTTTGCAATCATAATCGATAATATTCTATCCATCGGTTTTTCAATTGGTCTTGAATTAACAGTATAGTTTCATGAAGTACCCCAACCACCAATTTCACCAAAAATCTTTTTCCTTCATCTGTTTGTTTTTGTTTTTCAAATAGATATAAGCGGTTCGTTAATCTAAAATCTAAATCGACTCATCAGTGAGGGAATTTCCACTGTACATTATTGAATTTTTTTTATTTAACAGAAGTAATCTATTTCAGTCGTTATTAGTTAACAAACTTTGACAAATAAAAACGAGGGGTATTTTGTTTTTTTCGCCGTTAACCGGTTAACCGTTCAAAAAGTTTCGAGAACACATATCAGGATTACGCATCCGTATAACGGGCAAGGCAGACCCAAAACACGCCACCGATATTTCCTCCACCAGCGGTAGCAATTAATAAAGCAGAAGAGTAGTCTTTACCGACTAGTTAACAGACAAAAAAATAAACTTTTGTTTATAACAATTAATAACAAATATAGAAACAACTATTTTACACATTTTTTAATTGAATCGGTAAGTGGAGATAGGGATTATTACAGATTTTCCTTGTTTTTAGAAAAAAAAAGAAACTTTTTAACTTTTTCGTGTTATTATTACGACAAAACCTAGTACAAAGAGGGTTGGATGAAGGAGGCTGGAAGTAGTTCACCGCTAATCTCTCATACCAGTTTCCGGGAGGGGGTTTTCCACCCGACACGGCACGTCCCAATGAATCATAGGGTGTCTCCAAGGTGCAAGGTCTGTCACAGGACTCGGGCTTTTTAAGTTATAAGAGCCTTATGACCGAACAAATTTCGGGATAAGCAATAAATAAGGATCTTGCATGGGAACCCCAATATTTGCTCGCGGATCAAACGAAATAGAGGAGTAAACCTCGATAAAAAACCGGAAGCATGGGGGAAGCAGCCATGTTGGGTGAATTGAGCAGCGGTAGCTACTGTGTCCGGAGGCAACCGTGGAAAAAGCCTAGAAGAGTAAGTCAGTCATAAACGGTGCCACTGGGATACCTGGTGACCTCTCGGAGTACCCAGCGTTACCAGCACAAGCGGGCTCTGTAGTGGTGGATCGTCAATTCCCAGTTACTCGTGGGATGTGGTATGGAAGAAAAAATAGAAAAGGAAGTAATGGAGGAAGAAAAGGAAAGAAAGAAAATTTTTGGGAAATCCAGAAAGGTAAAACGTGTGCCAGATAAAGCGGAGTCAGGTGAGTGGACGGTGAAGAGGAAAGAAGTATCGCATTTGGAGGACAAGGAGCAGAAAAGAAAGCAAAAAGGGAAGAGAGGTGCGGAACGAGAAATTGGAAGGTGGGAAGATTGGGGGAATGTAGAGGACCTGAAAGGAATGGTAGAACGGCTGCAGGAAAGGGTGAAACAATTGGAGGAACAGAAAGAGGCGGTTGAAAGGAGGGTCAAGGAGTTAGAGAGGTTAAAAGGTAGGGATGTTTTTAAGGAGAGAATGCAATCAAGATGGTACATAGGGCAAAAAGACTGGGAGGGGTGGAAGGATATAACAGATAGGGTTTGGGATGGTAAAAAGGGGTAGGGCATAGAGGTTAAGGTGGGATCCTGATGGGAAATGGGGAGGAAATGGAGTGGATCAAGGAGGCAAGGACTATGCAGAGAAAAAGCCCGAGAAAAAAAGAATCTTGAGAGTTCTTAATTTATCGAGTAAAATTACTTAATTTATAGAATATGAGTCCTAATTATTTATAGCACTCCCATATAACACTATATAAATGCACTTATTTCTCTGTTTACTTACTTTCCACGCACTAATTGTTCACTGTTAACTAAGACTGTTCTAGCTTCAAAAACTAAGTTTTAAATATAATTTTTGATAAAAATAGAGTTAAACCACTAAATCTACCACGTAGAATTTAAAAATGCCATCAAAATTTCACAATTCTCAATAATTTCGAAGAAAATTGACTACTTTTGCGTTTTGCTGTACTACTTCACCCCCGATAGTTTTCCACGCAGATCTAACACTGCTCTACTTCTACACATTCTATAGAACAACTAATTGCACCAGTCGATTCAGCTTTCCAAAAAACTGTCTTCCTCAAGCGTGTATCGCCTTTTATATATCGTCCTAGCATCTTCTCGAACCTGATACTTTTCAGTTTAAAGGGCCAAATATTCTAGTCAGACATCATTATAGAAGAAGATTTCTTCATTGTTTAAAGTTTTGAACAGGGCCGGCTTCTAAACTTAATGACTTTCTAACTATACTTTATTTAACAAACTACTAGAATAAAGAAAAAGGAAATATTCTTTAAACGTTATCCTCTCACTTTCTTGAATAGTTGGCCATGCTATTACTTCAGAAAAAAAGTCTATATGTTCGTCAGGGATATAATGAATAATCTTTTCAAGATTGGCGAGTTTATTACTGTTGATAGGAGCATGTCCATTGCTGTCGGCAGATAAAAGTAATTCTTCCTTGCCTTTATGGTAGCAACAATTATTTCTGACAGAAGCAGATAAGCATTTTCTTTTCACCTGTAAATAAAGTGACGATGATCACTGATAGCAAATGATTTTTGGAAAATAAGGCTTTTTAAAATATCTAACTCACCAATATTTAAATGTTATTTTGTTATTAGTGTAGATTATTGTTGAGGTACGCAAATTCGGTCATTGTTTACGAACCTAGGAATTTGTAGTTCTTGCCTGAATAGTCAAAAGTCTTGGCAGGAACGATCGTATATACCCTTCTATATTCGCAACATCTGCAGGAAGTACAGTAAGTAGATTGGCTTGGTAACCATGTTTGCATCTCATATCAGCAGGTGTCAAAAACTGAGCAGCTTTCAAAACCTGAGCAGCTAGAAGTGATGATAGTGTGAATACTACCTTATTTGACCTAGCAAAAATACTAAAGAATATATTTCTGCAGTATTTTTGTTCGTGAAAAAACTATATTAAAAGACGACTGTTGTCTAGATTCGCTGCTTATTTTTTAGCCTTCTGTTGTAAAGCAACTGAATAATATTCCCTATAATTGGTGAGGTTCAAAGACGGGCATGCCTGGGCATCACGGAAGCGATTATGAAAGATCTAATGGAAGCATTAGAGGTTTTATTAAACTTACCACCTTTGCAGCTTTGTCAATAATACATATACTGATGCAAGCTTAGGCTTCAATTAGCTGTAATCAAGGTACCGACCAAAAAAAGTTAGGAAATAAAAAGCAAATATTGGTTTAAAGCTACCCTAGACCTTTTGAATCTAAGGTGTAACTTTGATAAGAGTTTTTAAGTAAAGATGCCGAAAAAGAAGAGTGGAAAACCTGTAGAAAGGTTAAAACTGTTGTGGGTTATGTGGCAAAAAGTCGAGCATTGCGTGGAAAGAATGTGACTAATTAAAATCCTATTTTTAAATATAGGGAATACTAGATATTCTTATATTATGAATGTTAAATATTTATTATTAAACTAAATGAAAAATAAATGAACAAAAAATTTTTTATACGGCTGCTATGGAATGTGGTGCTTTTGACACATTTGACAGAACTATTAAGTAACGTATTGCTATCAACCGTGGGAAAAAATCTACCTCACGGGTCTTTTCCCACACCACCACACCATTTAAATAGGAATTCACCAAAATGAAAATTAACGTAGTTGGTTGCTTGTTTGGTTACTGTTATAGCAAATATTAATATTATCTACTAAAAATTTGTTACGAAAAAATGAAACACCAGGAATCTCAATACAAAATTGCAGTAATGTAACAATTAATTACAATATTAATTTAATTAGTTTTTTTTATTAAGCATGTGCCATTTATTTTATAACCAATAATAATAATAAAATGTTATGAATTCACTTCTTTATTTTTATTATTATTATGCAGCCGTAAAAAAAAGTATAAGACACTTTTCCACCTTGTTGCACAATATACTATTATCATTTTTAACCTAAAATTATAAAGTGAATTATTTGTTCCAGTTACCAACTATTGGTGGAATAAACTATCACCCTATCGGCGAAAAACTCCTACCTTCACTATACGTCAGCTTCCTAGTTTGACCACAGCTCCATCCATCAAGAGTTGACCTTACGAACCCCTTCCATCAATCAGCTACACTTTTTTTTTATTTGTTCGTATGCTTCAGCTTCCACTATCGCTCTTTTCGAGTTAAGGAACATCAATACCAGGTTGCCATGCTCATCCCTTAAAACTTGATATTCTAATAGATTTGTCAATTCATCTTTTAACAAAAAAATATCAATCTCCTCCAAACCGATCTCCATACGATTTATCTTTAGAAGGACAAGAGAGCAAATAATCAAAAATCTTAGAACAAAAAGAAACAGGAAGGAGTCTGTCATATATTAACTTAAATAAAAATTTGCGACGGAAGTCGGCCATCTTGAAGCTCCTTGTATGACTCATTGTTTATGTTTACAGTATGCTGTCAAAGCAATATTTGCATATAAATGTCAAATATTAGGGCATAGGCGTATCATTCGGTTTTTACAAACACAAAATGATTTACAACACTAAATGTATTCACATACTTGATTGGTTGGAATTTAATAAAAATAAAGACCCTAATGTAAATTTAATTTTTTTACGGTACGGCATTGGAAGCGGAAATTAAAATTGACAGTTGGCCGCCATATGCAAGCTCCTTTCTGGACTCAAGGTCATTTTGCATATACTCCTTCCTGTTTCTTTTTGTTCTAAGTCAAAAATGATTATATCGTTTACACTGTTTTAATGTACGAATATTTTAATAAGAATTAATTATACAGAGTGTGGATAAATTAAAGAACAGTTTTATTTATTTTAGACAAAAATCCGTAAGTTGATGTTTAATTTTAAAACAATTTTTTTAAATTATTTGTAAAGTACAAAGAGAAAAAACCTGTCAAAACAAAACTTATAAAAGTTTAACTCTTAACAGATATCCACTGATTAAATAAATTAGAAATAATCAAAAATTAAAAAAGATTAGAAGGGTGTTTCTTAAGTAATCTAAAATATTATATGGGGCGCTTCGTTACTCAATTTTAAGACGAAAAGTTCATATAAACATGTGTGATAGGTGTTGTCGTTTATGAGATACAGGGTGTTGAATTTATTGTAATAAGTCAGTTCTGATTGTACGTGAAATTAATTTTTCCCGGTGACGCTACTGGTTTTTAGAAGTAATACGCAAAAACATGCTTATTCTAAGTGGCCTTTGAAATAATGTTGACAAGTGTCAAATTTGAAAACCAACGCAAAAATCGTACATTTTTATTTGATTGACTCTGTGTTTAGTTAATAACTATGCCAGTGTTTACTAATGTTGAAATGACTAATATGCATTTTTTGTACGGATTAGCGAATGGTAATGCCTTAGAAGCTAGACGTACGTATGCCCAGCGTTATCCAAATAATCGTTTACCATGTTCAGATACGTTTACTAAGTTACATATTCGTTTACAAGAAACTGGAACTTTTGCTAAATCGAAGAATATTATTGGACGACCCAGAACTGTGAGAAATCCCCAATTGGAAAACCAGATTCTTCAAATTATTGACCAACATCCAGAAACGAGTACAAGAAAAGTTGCAGATGAAGTAAATGTTAGTAACAAAACTGTTTGAAATATTCTAAAAGATAATTTACTTATTGTATCCATATCACGTTCAACGTGTTCAACATTTGTTACCTACTGACTATCCATTACGCATACAGTATTGTCAATGGATTTTACGTGAAATCGCGAACAATCCGAATTTTGTGGCCAATATTCTATTTACGGATGAGGCCAACTTTTCTAGAAATGGGATTATGAATTTTCATAATGACCACATATGGGCAGATGTAAATCCACTTACCATAAGTGTAAAACGATTTCTACAAACATTTTCGGTCAATGTTTGGCTTGGCATCATCGATGATTATTTAATTGAACCATTTTTCCTTCCTGTACGGTTAACCGGTGAGACATACCAACATTTTCTAGAAAATGAACTTCCACTTCTTTTGGAAGATGTTCCTATTATTATTAGAAGGCGCATGTGGTTCATGCATGACGGAGCTCCTCCACATTTTTCAGTGATTGTACGCGAGTTTTTAAATAATGTTTTTCCAGGCCATTGGATCAGACGAGGATCTCCACACCCGTGGCCCCCTAGATCACCTGGACACAATCCTCTGGATTTTTGTGTGTGGGGATATTTGAAATCGCTTGTTTACACAACACTGATATTAAACGTACAAGATCTTCAAAATCGTATCATAGACGGCTGTAATGTTATTCGTAACAATCCTGGTATCTTCGAACGTATTCGACAATCCATTAGACATCGAGCGGATTCTTGCATTTTAGCTGGAGGTGGACATTTTGAACATTTGCTCTGAAATGTATTATTTTTTCTTTATGTTTAACACATGTTGCTTGTAATAAAATAATAAAAAAAATATAAATCAGTAGCGTCACCAAGAAAAATTAATTTCACGTACAACACCCTGTATCTCATAAACGACAACACCTATCACACATGTTTATATGAACTTTTCGTCTTAAAATTGAGTAACGAAGCGCCCCATATAATATTTTAGATTACTTAAGAAACACATATCTATTTTGGTTATGTTCATTTTTGTATATTTTTTATTATTCTTACTAACTACATTATTTGTGATTCTCTAAAAAATCAAAGGGATTATCCTGGATATATTTCCCTCTAAGATTAATATAACTGTATATGGTATAGTTTTTTCCTGCTTTTTCCTGCTGACACCTTATCAAATTAGGAATTTGCGCTCTATAGAAAGCTGTTCAACTTCGCTAGAAGTACTGGCATTCTAGATTTCAAGTACTTACATTAAGGCATACACAAAAGTTCAACAATCTAATTTCTAAGTTCTACTGATATTTTTCCATGTGTCTTTCTCAATTTGCTTTACTTACTTCTTTTATCATTTAAACCCTTTTTATTATTATTACAGTGAAACTTAAGTCATTGGTCAACTGTCAAAAGTGGCCAGCTGTGCTAACAGTCAGTTTCAAAATTTCCCAAACCGATGATATGGAAATTCCCATGGTATTTACGGATACCTTTATAATGCGACCGCGGCCAAATAATCTCAAATTTTTAAAGCCCATTTCAAAAAATTTCCCTGTTGATATCGGCCAAAATATTTTAGTCTATTTGTTGATGGAAATATCCAATATTATTAGATTTTTAAATAGGTATCTACCTACCTAAAAAGGGATGAAATTGTCTGCATTATTAGTAGCTCGGTCTTTCTGTTACATACATATTTCGTTAGTTTAAAACTTTCTCCGTGTTCAAAAGGTTCTTAAGTTGCTATAAAAATATGTCGCAAAAGAGGAAACGTTTGTCGCTAAAAGCCAAATTAAATATAATCGCCGAAAGTGAAATTTATGGTTTATGTCAGCGAAAGTTGGCCGAAAAATATGGGATTGGAAAAACTCAAATTAAAGATATTTTAAAAAATAAAAGTGAGTTAAAAAAGAATGTTGAGGAAGGTGTTAACTTGGAGCAAAAACGAAAGTTTCCGAAATCAGAAGGATTGGCAGTGGATCAAGTCGTCTACAATTGGTTTTGCAAAGCCAGAAATAAAGCAATTCCAATATCAGGGCGGGTATTCTCGTAACCGAAAACGGTCAGCGTTTTATACTCGCTGAGCGCATTGTGACGTATAATTCGCATACCACGTGTTCAAACTGACAAAAATGGTATTCAGGTTTGTTAAACGGTTAGCGTAGTACAAATGCGTATGGCATACGGTGACCGTTTTCAAAACACCTACCATTTGGTAGCTGTTTTGCTCTTCGACTTTAAAATTTTGACACACAGACCTCATAGAATGACTTTCGTTTCATTGTTAAAGTCAATTTGTGGTAATTTTAGGTATTTTAGTGTTTGTATTTTACTTCATTCTAGTAGAATTGAGTGGTTTTTGTTATTCAGAACAATAAACAACTAAAAGGTTGAATTAACTTTCACTATTTATTCGTAAAATAAAATAAAATGAAAGTTAATTCAACCTTTTAGTTGTTTATTGTTCTGAATAAGATGAACTTTCACAAATTAAGGGTTAGTACAATAAATGGTTTTTGTTATTTTATTACAATTTTTATAAGTATATATGGCTCTTCCATAATTGGAATATTCTGGATGAGGAAAATGAGGTTGAAAGGCAGTGATTTTTTCCAGAGGATCCATTTCAGTTTTCAGACCAAAATGTTATAAAGCTCTATAGACTTCAAAAGCAAGATGTAGAAAACCTAGAAGAGATTCTAGTAGAAACTCATTTTCGATATGGAATTCTAGTATGGGGTGCAGCTTTTAAAACTCATATTAATTCCTTAGAAATTATGCAAAGAAGATTTTTTTAATTAATACACTCAAAGAGTTCATTATATGCTTCAGACAGTTTATATTCAAAACTTAAAATTTTAGATATTATAAGACAATTGTTTTATTTATGTGCATCTATTAGATACCACTGTAATAAAAAAATTAATCAACTTTCAAATCATCATTATAATACCTGTCATAGTTAAGATTTTATTCTCCCACTTATGTCCAAAACCACTACACAGAAATCCAGATGATATTAAGTCTATAGGTAGTCTCCACGTTTTCAAGGCGAAGTTAAGGAATTTTCTTTTCCATACAGACAGAACACTTATTAATAATTATTTTTAAACTAAATTAAAAGTATTTTACAAAAATTTATCCATTGTTACATTAAGTATATGTTGCATTTGTGTCTATTTTATTCTGGTGTATTTGTTATTTTAGGATATTTTTATAAATAATATTATATATATTTTAATCCAAAAAGTGTGTTACACTTATCGGTGTACAAACTTTATTTATTGGTAGTTTTATATGTAATTGTTAAAATGTTATAGTATTATTATTATTATTTTCTCCCTCTAAGAGATAGAGTGGAGGCTATTAACAATAGAGTCAAGGTAGGTTCTTTTTATCATTTAAACATTTTGTAATTGAATATTTAGGTTGTTGTACAATAATTGATCAGACAAAGACATTGGTTCGTTTGTTTATGAGTAACCAATTCCGGGTGTTCCTCAAGGAATTCAAGTAAAGTTTTTCTTTTGATTTGGTGATATACACATTTTAGCAATTTGTAAATAACGTAAATAATACAGAGAATAATAATAATAATAATAACAAGAGATGTGAGGTTAAATCACTACGACAAATGTCAAATTAGTCACGTAATAGGTTCGGAACATTGTAAAATACAGCGATGCCAAAATGTGCTCAGCGGAATCGGTTTAGTCGTTTCGCATGGCGATTTGTTTGGCTAACAGAATACGTAAAGCTCTTGGTCGACGAGTCGGTCAGCGAGCTGAACGCTCGCCGTTTCGCTTAGCGCACCAAAAACGTATCGTTTTACGAGAATACCCGTCCTGGGCCGCTACACAAAGAAAAAGCACTCGAGGCAGCAAGCAGTTTGAAGATGGAAAATTTTGCAGCATCAAGTGGATGGTTGAAAAGTTTCTGCAAGCGTCATAATATAACGTTTAAATCAATTTGTGGTGAGTCTGCAGAGGTTGATATTAAGGAATTATTCTCCACGAGATGTATACAATGCTGACGAAACAGGACTATATTACCGTGCCATGCCTAACAAGACATTTGCATTAAAAAATGAAAAATGTGCAAGGAAGAAGGCAGTAAAAAAACGTTTGACTATTTTGCTATGTGCAAATATGGAAGGTGAGGAAGAAGATCTATTAGTAATTGGAAAAAGTAAAAATCCCCGCTATTTTAAGGGTAGTCATGTTGATAAATTACCCGTAGAATGGGTTTCTAACAAAAAGGCTTGGATGACAACAGAAATTATGTCAAGATGGCTGCATAAATAGAAAAGTACTTCTATTCCTGGATAATGCCACGTCACATCCTAAAGTTCCATTAGAAAATGTTAAAATAATCTTCCTGCCACCCAACACCACATCACATTGCCAGCCCTTAGATCAAGGAATACTAAAAATTTTCAAATTTCAAATTGATTTACCGAAATTTTTTCATTAGAAGACTTTTAGCGTTTAACAGTGGATGTGATTTCGAGAATTATGACAAAAACAGACATTTATCCAATGTACTTATCTGGATTACAGCTGCTTGGAAAAAGTGTTTCTAGCTACAGTTAGGAAATGTTTTTCTAAAGCCGGCTTCTCCGAAATTATCCAAGAAGATCCACATTTTGATGATGAGGATAATATACCCCTTGCCCATCTTTTCCGTACAAAATACAAAATTTTAAATTTGGATGAATTTGCTTCCTTTAACGATGATACACCTACAGAGAGCGATAATGATGAAAAATACAATTCTGACAATAGTGATGTGGACGAATGTGAAACTCCAAAATTCACTTTATCTCTAATATGAGCGAAATGTGTGAAAAATTGAGGGACGTAGAAAATTATTTATTGTGCAAAAATAATGATGAAATATTTATGGATGTGTCTCGAATTTTACTTAAATGTGAAGCTGAGGTTCTTAAATCAAAGCTAAAGAATGTAAAACAAACAAAAATTGACACCTACTTTAAAAAAGCTTAACATCTTTTTTTTCCTAGTATAGTATGTATCTAGTTTTATGTTTTGTATTATGTAGTACATATATTAAAGTAGTTTTAGTAGTTTTTCGTTTATGTATAGAATTATATTTGCTTTAATTAAAACAAAAATCCAAATATTTTTTATTTGTTGACTGCAAAACCTGACAATAGCTGCCACCTTTATATAACGGCCGATAGTTCTTTTTCATTTTTAATGTCCGTTATTGACAGGTTTTACTGTATAACTATAGCTTCATTTGCAAACCGACAGAGACTTGGTCGATAGCCATAAGTAATTGTTTTTTCTTTAGAAAACGGTCACTACTAAGAGTTTCTATTACTTTTAATAACTATTAATATGATTTAATTTAGCTTTAATTTTAATTTTATGATTTATTATAGTTTATTTGTTATTATCCCACAATTTATTATGATTTAAATTTAATGATTATTATTATATGATTGTTTGTAGTAAATTTATCAATATCCCGACTTAGTTCTATTAATTTGATGATGTTTTAATTGATTTTAATGATTAAATACTATTTAATTTTATATTGAGTTTACTTGTTCTTCTGTAATTCTATTTTTGGGCTCCTTATCAAAATTTTAACTTGCTCAGACTATTTGTTTTGAACTTTAAATTTAAAATCTGACTCTTATCAGGGTAGGATTCAAACTAAAATCTTGTTTAATTATTGTAATACAATGAATTTAATTTCAAATGTATCTAAAAGAAATTATACAAATAAATTAAAACAAACACTATTAACTGGTTTTCATATGCTTATTACACTTAAATGGATGAATAACCTGGTATGAAACGAATGAAGATGATATACAAAAATAAATCAATTTACAGATACAACAAAATAAAAACACAAATATAAAACCTTAACTATCGGACGTACCTTGTATCACAAAGTCTTTTGAATATTGTCCTTGGTCATGCGCAACGTAACAAACACTGAGATCGGCTTCTACTTCGTTTACTATCGGAACGGGAAAAGCGTATCCAAAATGCCAATATGTCTACCACACTTGGATGTATCAATGACGCTTGAATTTAATCTCATAAATTCTATTGGAATCTTGATATGTTTTGTACAATTTATTACTTTGGTAAGTAATTTAATAATAGTTGATTACTTTACTGCATGTATTTTTAATGTTACATGTATTAATTTAACATAAACAGCTTTTAATTAATACAAAAAATTTTCTTCTAGTTAGTACTCAATTAATACATACGATGTTAACTGCTCTGCTACCAAAAACATAAGAGTGAAACGATGTTGATTGCTCTACCATCAAAATCAAAAGAGAGTGAATCATCAAATTTCTGGCCTTTTTATAGGCTTCCAGAAAAATGACATCACAAAACGGATTTCAAATGTTTTAACATACAAAATTTTGCAACACTCTGGAAAATCAAGGTAATTAAATTACAAATCTAATATCCTTTATAACTTACAGTGAACTCTCATCTTTATATTTACTAAAATTCTCTTAATATAATTTTTAATGGACTTTTTGCTATGAAATTTTGGATTTGAAAGAGACAAGTTTCTCAAGCTGTCATTTTTTTAAGACTTTCAAAATTTGAATTAAAACTATCATTTATATTTAAAATTACTATAAATTCATTAAACTAATCCTAATTTAACTAAAATTTACTATTTTTAAACCCTAACAACTAAAATTTAAACTTTTAAAAGATTTTGTTATTTGTATCTCTAACATATTATATAAGATAAGAGTTTCTGTGTTAAAAGAGGTAAACATTTTAAAATTTATATAAACAAATTACTCACTTATCTTACATGCATTTTGTTACATAAAATGTCTTTATTAGTGTTTGTACACTAAGTTTTTTTTTAATAGTTATTTTACTATGCACTATTATTAAAGTGATCATGTCCAACACTATTGATATGAGAACTAGTATACTATGTTTCACCACACCTGCTACATGTTTTTAATTGTTCTTGTGTTTTTTTAGGTACTCATGATCTATTAGTATACTTGTTTGTACAATATCGAAGACCACAATTTGTCTTTTTATGATTTTGTAAGTACTTTCTTTTTAAAATATTAATTTAAATACTTTACTAACTAAAATTACATGTTGATTTCTTAAACATGTGAAAACCATTAATACTTTTTGATTTTTTATTTTCTTTTTGTTGTTTCAGATTAAACTTAGAATTTTAAAAGAGAACTAGGACAAAGATGAATTGTTATGTGAAAATGTACTTATTATGGATTGAAAATATTTAATTGTTATGGAATAGCAAAATATGGATTCTATTCAATATAAAATGCCCATTACATTCTTTGTTTATTTTAAATGTATGTCTTGTGAAAATTATGAACTTGGAAACTGTAGAAGTACAAAAGAAAAAGTAAATGCTAATTCTATAAAACTTATTAACATATCCTTCTATTGTAAATTATAAGGTAAGTTCTATTTATTAAATTATTAACTATTAGATATCTATCTCACTATATTAGTTCTTTCATGTAGTTTTACTGTATTATAAATAATCCATATTTCTCATTATAAATGGACATCCGGTATATAGCATAACAATCCTACTGTAGTTGCTGTGTCTTTCTTTTATTTGTATAATAGAATACGTGCACTTTAATATAAATAATTTACATTTCTACTAGAGTGGTCATCACGACACACATAAATTTTGCAGGATTCGTTACAGCATTGATTCAAGAAGAGAATTTTGCTTTGTTTATTTCCATTAAAATTTCATACACTTTTAACTGATGAATGTGTTAAAGTTTAACAAAAACAAACTGAAAATACTTTCTGTAGAGTTATTTTTTTTTGGGAGGGCCAAAGTCAACAACCGCCTAGTCAACCCCCACGATATATGGGAAGTTAAACGTGTTGCAGATCACATGAAATGAATTTCCTGTTTTTAAATGTCCATCGAACGTATATATGTTTCGGTGTAAAATGAGCTTTGCTTTTGATTTATTACTCGCAAAGTATTCCGAGTTTTTGAGTTTCGTAACCCGGCCAAGCTCTCACAACAGTTTTGATTTGACTTTCGCTCTGTGTCATGCCGTTAA
Organism: Ophraella communa; assembly: GCA_035357415.1. Taxonomy (NCBI): domain Eukaryota; kingdom Metazoa; phylum Arthropoda; class Insecta; order Coleoptera; family Chrysomelidae; genus Ophraella; species Ophraella communa. The sequence continues at coordinate 23,854,042 of CM068983.1, forward strand.
TGCTTTATGCATTATTGACTTTTTTTTTGGAAAGATATACGTCGACAGGCCGAATTTACCTTTGGAGAATAAATTTTAAAACGCTGGCGTAAAGGTTTTTCAAACAAACAGTAGGTAATTTTATTTAAAGTCCTCTTAACTTTTAGATAAATTCGATTCTTAGTTAAATCTCTTGGAGAAACAACTTCGTACATTAATTTAGTAAATTGTAAAACTGGTTGCGGACTATTTCTATATAGTGTAAGCACAAAACCTCGAAATATAATATAGTATAACTTGATTAAACTTTACCAGAAATCCGAATATTCTACATCAGCCACCCACAGCGTTTAATGATAAGTTGCAACAAGTCTCCACAATAAAAATCACAAACTAAAGCCAGAGAAATTCAAATCCACGTAAATATGATAGTTGCTGGACTAGAGGATTAATAAACAAGCGTAGAATCAACCTACGTCTACAAATAACTTAATTTTATTGTTTATCTGATAATAAAAGATTTAATTATAGAAAAAAATGTATTATATAATCTTACTAAAAATTTTTGTACAAACTCTTTTGAGGAAAATATTGTTTTCGCACCGTCAATAAACCCATTTTCATTTCCAACTTGGATTAAATAAATTGTCCAAAATGTAATGCTGTATATATATGGGTCAAACACAAAGAAATTTTGAAATAAGATTCAATGAACATTTAAGAGCATATAGATTAAAACAACCAGATAAGTCAAACTATGCAAAACACGTTCTTGAACATCCACACTCACTCATACACACCAATGACATTCAAATATTACACACCTGTGATAAAAAACAAAATTTAGATTTCCTCGAAGAACTTGAAATCAAAAGACATCTAAAAGATGAACAATATAAAGTAGTTAATGAACAAATAAATCTTGTAAGTTCACCACTATTAAACTGTTTACTTTGATTGAGTCTTCATTTTATACATAGATAAGACGTAATTACAACACAAATATATTAAGTTATTGTAAAGATCAGCAGAATATAGTTTTTTCCTGGTTTTTCTATATCATTGCACAGTTATACTGATCTTAGAGGGAAATACATCCAGGATAATCCCTTAGGGCTAATAACATCTAGGCTTTAATATTGTCATCTCTTATTACTTCCTTACTTGGTCTAGCCTTAACTACTTATCAACATCAAGTACCTAGTTACAAACAAACAAAATGTAACTTCAATATGTCAATCTGACGATGCTATTTCGATAGCGAAACGGTTGTCATTACATTTAAAGTACTTAAAGAATAAATAGTGAAAGTTAATTCAACCTTTTAGTTGTTTATTGTTCTGAATATTTTGTCTAATATACTGTTTAAAAATTTTTACTAACCTCTCGAACAGCAGAAACAGATATGAAAGGGCCACCATTGTCTCGTTCTCTTTCAAAAAATTTATCAAAGAAGCTACCAGTTCTTTGCAGCGACTATTTAGTTGTTCTGTCATTTTTTCACTTAGGAACACTGTTTTTGTTATTAAAAGAACAGTTTTTTTATATTGCAAAATAACAACAAGAAAGACTAACACAAAAACCACAAACAAAATGACAAATACAAAACTAAATATACTAATCGGTGACAACGGCAACGACGCGACTTTTCAATCACGGCTACCAACTTTATGTAAACAAATTTAAGTATGTTATATTGATTTATTAAATGGAACATTTAATTCGAAAGTTGGCAATTAAGACGAAATTGGTGACGTGAATCAAATTTTGTTTTGCACCATACTATATAAAATGAAGCCTTCATCAAAGTCAACAGGGTATTGTCACACTTTGAGAAAGTAATAAATCTTTTTTTATATATTTTTGCTGCCAATATCAGAAATTTCTCGGTAATTGTAGCCTGAGGATACAGAATTTATAATACACCTAATGGTTAATTATCACATAAAAACATTACATCCTGTGAATTAACCCAGAAATTTATAATCCCCTTTATTAATATTTTTCCAGCAAAAAAATGTAAAATAAAAAAATGTAATTACGAAAAAATCCCTTGTTCAGTTGAATCAGAACCGCGTTAAGACCATTGTTGAATTGTTTCAACAGTTTTTCATCCATTCCGAAATGAAATTATAATTTAAAATTAAAGAAATATGCAAATCCGTTAGAAATTAGAAAAAGAAACTCCACAGCTGTTACAATTTCCGAATCTGATAATTTAATAACAATGAAAAATTGCAAACTAATATTCTTCGTCTTTTGTTCATTTCCATATTTCACTTTTTCAAAAGTTTTGCTTTCAGAGGCGCAGACATAAAATTATTTCAATAATTTAAAACTACCCTCTTTGTGTGTATTGAACATTCTTGCTGTTTTTTCGACACCAACATAAATCAATGGTTTCAAATTTACGCAAAGTGCAGCATTCTTGGCGGACACAGTATCTCGAGTAATTTGTACGGCTAGTAGAATGGCAATAATATATCTACATGGCTCGATGCACTCTAATTCTTGCCACGACGTCATAAATTAATCCCCCTGTATTTCGGCAGTGACGTATAGTCTTCTTTTCTTATAGTCAAGTGTCTAGCACCTTTTAGACGTGTACTTAAGAGGCACATGGAAAAGTTTGCCAGTTTTCATCAAAAATCTTCATAATCTTTAGAATTAAACATTTTTTGTATCAAATTGTGAAAGTCCTTCTTATTTAGAACAGTAATTAACTAAAAGTTTAAACGAAATTTCCACGTTATATTCGAAAAATATGTTTTTAAACTTAATTAAAGATGTTTCCCTAGAATTAGCAATTCCACAGAGTAAAGGTTAGTATAATAAATTTAACTAAAAACCAATATTGATATTTTTTAAAATATGGTGGTAGCGCTCGGGAAATAAAGACTAAATTTCTACATAAATATAAATACATTTTTTTTAATAAATAGCAAAAAAGTGATTGTCATAATTTAAACTTTTAAACATTAAAGTATAAATTTAGAACATTAAAAATTAAACTTTAAAAAAAAAACTTTAACTTTTCATCCAAAAACCTGCTTTTTTAACTTAATCAAAAACTGGAATCAGAAATATAAATTATTTTTTTTAAAAAATGGTGGGAGCGCACGGATACTCCTAAATATTTATTGATTGATTTTTACTCTTATTTTATGGTCCATTCAACAATATTACTAGCATTTTAACCTTTAATGGTAATAATATTGATTTACAATAGTATAAATTGTATTTGTGATAATTAAAACCTGGGATATTTAACTATTAAAAAATGGTGAGAGCGCACATAAAATTAGATAATTTTAATTACTAATGATTTTATTAAGGATAATAAAAAACTCTTCGTTTTAACAAAACTTCCAATATTTATTTAAAAATTGCTTTTTTAAAAGACTCAATGACAGCCGTTTCGCTATTAAGCATCGTCAGATTGACATTTAAGTTACATTTTGTTTGTTTGTAGCTAGGTACCTGATGTTTAGGTAGTATTAAGGCTAGACCAAGTATGGAAGTAATAAGACATAACAATATTAAAGCCTAGATGTTATTAGCCCTAAGGGATTATCCTGGATGTATTTCCCTCTAAGATCAGTATAACTGTGCAATGATATAGAAAAACCAGGAAAAAACTATATCATGCTGATCTTTACAATAACTTAATATATTTGTGTTACAATTACGTCTTATCTATGTATAAAATGAAGACTCAATCAAAGCAAACACTTTAAAAGTGGAGAACTTCCCAGATTTATTTGTTCATTAACAACTTTAAATTGTGGATCTGCTAGATGTCTTTTTATTTCAAGTTCTTCAAGGAAATCTAAATTTTGTTTTTTATTACAAATGTGTAGTATTTGGATGTCATTGGTGTGAAAGAGTGAGGTTGGATGTTCAAGTAGGTGTTTTGCATAATTTGACTTATCTGGTTGTTTTAATTTATATGCTCTTAAATGTTCGTTAAATCTTACTTCAAAATTTCTTTGTGTTTGACCTATATATACAGCATTACACTTTGGGCAATTAATTTTGTAAACACCAGATTTTTTTAATTTAGGTAATTTTGTTTTTACATTTAACAATTTTGTAGCAACATTATTTTGTGTTTTAAATGATATTATTGCTGATGTTGCGAAGATATTATTTTTGATATTTTATTGGAAATACTTCCACAATATGTAATATTTTTATAACTTTTAATTTCTTTAGTTTGTTTAGGAAATATTAGTTGTAGTGCCACTTTCTGTTCTTTTTTATTAATTAATGTATTTATCAAATGAATTGGGTAGCCATTAGATGTAGCTATTTGTTTTATGATACAAATTTCTTTATCAAAGTTAATTTTGTCCATTGGAATTGAAAATGCCCTATGTATCATAGAATTATAAGCTGCTAATTTATGTGTTATAGGATGATTTGAATTATATGGTATAGTTACATCTGTTTGTGTTGGTTTTCTGTATATTGAATAATTTAGCAAATTATTAACTTTTTCAATTTTTATATCTAGAAAATTAATTGAATTATTTTCTTCAACTTCTAAAGTAAAATTAATTTTAGGATGCAAGGTATTAATATAATTAAAAAATATATCTAATTGTCGTTCGCTACCTACAAATCCTGCTAACACATCATCAACATATCTATACCAAAATACAATATTGTTTTTATAACTAGAATTAAAGATTTTGTTTTCTAAATTATCCATAAAAATATTTGCTAAAATTGGAGAAATGGGACTTTCCATTGGAAGACCCTCATTTTGAATATATACTTTGTTATCAAAAGTAAAATAATTTTGACTAATGCATACATTAAATAAGTCAATTATATCTGATATTATTCCTGGATGGATATTTCTTTCATCTAATATCAGATAAGTCAAATTATGCAAAACACCTACTTGAACATCCAACCTCACTCTTTCACACCAATGACATCCAAATACTACACATTTGTAATAAAAAACAAAATTTAGATTTCCTTGAAGAACTTGAAATAAAAAGACATCTAGCACATCCACAATTTAAAGTTGTTAATGAACAAATAAATCTGGGAAGTTCTCCACTTTTAAAGTGTTTGCTTTGATCGAGTCTTCATTTTATACATAGATAAGACGTAATTGTAACACAAATATATTAAGTTATTGTAAAGATCAGCATGATATAGTTTTTTCCTGGTTTTTCTATATCATTGCACAGTTATATTGATCTTAGAGGGAAATACATCCAGGATAATCCCTTAGGGCTAATAACATGTAGGCTTTAATATTGTTATGTCTTATTACTTCCATACTTGGTCTAGCCTTAATACTACCTAAACATCAGGTACCTAGCTACAAACAAACAAAATGTAACTTAAATGTCAATCTGACGATGCTTAATAGCGAAACGGCTGTCATTGAGTCTTTTAAAAAAGCAATTTTTAAATAAATATTGGAAGTTTTGTTTAAACGAAGAGTTTTTTATTATCCTTAATAAGATGGACTTCCAAAAAGTACGGGTTAGTACAATCAATTTAACTAATGATTTTCTTCATTATACAGTTTATTTTCGACAAATTAAGTTAATATTAGTTTAAAAATATAATACCCGGTGGTAAAATTCTAAATTTTATCTATATAAGTAACAATATGAAAGATTAATAAATTTATTTTAAAATTTGGTGGAAGCGTTTTTTTGCTTCAGTTAATTAAGTAAGAAGAATCAAGAAATAGAAATACAGCATAAAGAAATAACGTAAAAACAACTAAAACAAAGCTGGTTGACAGCTGTATCGATAAATTATTATCGTTAGATTGTCATAATTACCTTTGATAAAAGATAAGAAAATAACGGAAGTTAATATTGGAAGAACAGGACAAACAATACAAAAGAAATAGGTCTCACTATGAACTAACTACATCAAAACTAAAATCTGTAAAAATTGCGACTCAACAAAGAAAACTTAAGAGCAAAAATCAACAGATGAGTTAGACTCTTTTGGGCAGCAACTTTACTTTTACACAAAGATCAATGGAAAGACAAATTTTAAACTGATAGATAAAAAGAGAAAGAAGCAGATAAGAAATAAAACGAAAGTGAGAAAAGATAGGTATAGTAAAATTAGAACTGGAGAACCTGGAAGTGGAGGAAGGCACTAAAAGATTTTCGACAGATGACGTAAAGAAGAACGCTGGAATTAGATGGATGAACAAACAGAAAATAGTGAAAAAGACTACTGAGAGAACAGTAAGTCCTAAGATAAATAAAAAAAGCTAATTAAGTAGGTTGATGTAGATAAATAAACATAGAGGTAAATAAACAAGATGAAAACGGAATCAGAAATGATTTGAGGAAATATAGTTACAAAACCTACTTAATAATAATAACCAAAGTGCTTAATGCATTTTTTGGGGGGTTGTGTTCTGCAAGTTTCTAGTTGGATTTAAATTTGAGTTTAAATTTAAATGAAAAATTGATTAATTATAATTGCAAATTATCACTAAAATTATAATATTTGTTACAAAACAGCTTCCCAACGATAAAGGCTAGTTTCTGTTGGAAAATTAGGTATTTATTTTAACAATTTCTGTGGAAAAACAATAGAAAACAATTTATATTAAATAGTATATAGGTGTTTTTTCCCAAAAGACAAAATAATAAAATATTTTATTGAGATCAACATACATTTTTTTATATAAACAAAACCAATATATAATCTCAATAATATAATCAAATATATTTAATAAAATAAATTATTTGGGCCCAAGAAAAACATTAAAAGAACTAAGTCTATCATTGTACATAGTCGGTATATCATTGGTAGTCAGTCTATGGTCAGTCAATCAAAGATTAGTGAAAAAGCAACAGTTCTAGTGCTGACTAAGAGTATAAATAGTGACAGTATCAAATTAAATAGTATTTTCCAAGTTTGTTAAAGTGGGAAAAACAATTATACCCCACAATAAAACTAACAATTATCAACCAAACATCGACAATTCTTCCAGCGGTAGAAGTCAGGTTCTATCCAAATTCCCTTATACAGCAAGTACAGATATCTTTCAACCAATGAGAAACATCCATTACACAAGTTAAGGTCAGATTATTTTGAAAAACATTTTAAATTATTGTATTAGTTAGTTTAATTATATAATTTAAACCAAAATAATTTATTTGATATTTAATAATTAATGAATTTTGATAATAACTTACTCATCATTTGGCACAATTTCCACATCAAGTATGTTCTGGTTCATAAAAGCACTTTTCTTATTTTTCATTCATTCGTTGAATATATTACTGTTTGAAATTAGCCATTTACAATAAATTTGTAATTATAATAAATTAATTTTTCATTTAAATACTTAACAATCCAACTAGAAACTTGCAGAACATAACCACCATGAGAAATAGAAAATGAGACTATGTTAGAATATTTAAATAATATTGATAACAAATATCTATAAATGAATTAATTAAACTATAAATAATCATTTAAATCATAGTATTCGTTACAATACCTAATCTAAAAATCTAAAGCATTGATTAGTTCTTAAATTTAATCTTAAATATTATTAAATTTGTACTGATACAAATTTGTGGTTTTTATACGTCTCAAGGCTGACGCCTCGCTCTAAATGTTTGCTTTCCTAAAAACATCTTCATTCATATGGCTGTTTACGCTTTAGGATCTTTTTGATCCCTTCCCTACATGCCCCGTCTTCCTTTTGCCATAAATTCTAATAAAACGTCTACACTCATTTTGTATGTACTTTTTTTTCTTACCGTGTCGATGATACAAAGAAACAATAAAAAATGCAAGACCGGAAGCTAAGAAGGAAACAATATCGTTTTGGATGATAAGAAGGAAAACAAAAATTGAATTTCGCTTTTTAGGATATGTTGATGTATATTATGTGTAATATTAGCAAATGAAAATGAAATTGCAAAGGGATTTCTTTTTTAATAATTTTATATTAGATCATAAATAAATCATATTTGGTAAATTGGTGCATTTAAAAATTTTAATAATACCAAATCAATTTTAACTAATTTAAAAAGTATTTTTGTCAGCTCAATTATGTTTTAATTTGGTATCACTATGAACGAAGCACTGCGTGCCGAGCGAAGCGAGGTTCGCAGCACCAAATCAATCCAAACTATTTTAAAAATCGTTGTAGTGTACTATACATTTTCCTTGGAGCATTTATCAAGAGTTTTCCATGAGTTATTTTAAATGATCCTTTTTTTTCAAAAATCAATAAAATAATTGTATATTATTATTATTCTACTCTCTTCATACCATGTGTACTACAAATTTCAACGCTTTTTCTTCTGGAACTCTTTTCCAAAATCATCGACACAAACATAACACATTTTATGAATCCAACATTTTGGTGCAATATTACGGTTTTTCCATTGAAGCTGTAAAACTGATTGAATAATATATTTTTTCTAAGCCCTATCTTTAAAGTACCTTGTATTTCACTAGTTTGTAGCTCTTAAAACGGCTGTTTATGGTGAGAGTGAAAAAAAGTGAAAAAGCGTTAAAAAAAATGCCATAACGTTAACTTTATTTCACGCTTGCCATAAGCCGATGTAATTGAATAGTGCAATTCATCCACACATTTACTGGAAAAAATATCAAGTTTGCTTTGACTTTGACAGTACATGAACTATAACTCATTTGACGTTAGTTTTTATAAATAATCCGATTTGTCTAAGAGAATTCAGTAGTTGTTCCTATTATTACAATGGATAGTGAAGATTCCGACTTTGAAATAATATGTACCCCCGAAGAAATTATAGAAAAGGCAAATGTGGCCACATTAAATTTGCTGCCGGAAAAATCCAAAGAAAATTATATAAAAGAGTATGACACTTGTATCAAATGGAGAAACGAGAACAATATTCATAGCTTTACAGAGCGAGTACTGTTAGCTTTTTTTGAAGAAAGGTCTAAAAAATTTAAGTGTTCTACATTATGGTCCAGCTATTCCAAACTAAAGGCAACCTTAATTATTAATGATAACATAGATATAAGTAAATACTCTAAGCTAATAGCATTTTTGAAACGAAAGTCGGTTGGGTACAAACCTAAAAAATCTAATACATTCTCAAGAGAGGAAATGAACAGATTTTTATTGAGTGCTCCAGACGACAAGTATTTAATGTTTAAGGTAAAAGTTTTAAAAAATTAATTTGTTTTTTGCTTACATTATTTATAAATTTGTAGGTAACATTAATATTAGGAATAGCCGGAGGTTGTCGACGAGAAGAGTTGTATAAAATAAAAATCGATGACATTGAAAATAAGGGGGAATTTCTACTCGTCACGATTCCAGATTCAAAAACTCATACAAGTCGACGTTTTACAGTTATTGGAGAATACATTACAAACATTAATTTTATACATTTATTCCAAAAGTATGCTAATCTGAGACCGAAAAATGCAACCAGCAACCATTTCTTTTTATCATATAGAAACGGCAAATGTACAAAACAAGTAGTTTGTATAAATACTTTTTCGAAAATTCCATCGCTAATTGCGAGGTATTTAAATTTACCACATCCAGAAGAATATACAGGTCACACGTTTCGACGAACTTCAGCATCGCTTCTAGTCGATTGGAGACATTCTTCAATTAAAGCAACATGGAGGATGGAAATCTACTGCTGTTGCCGAAGGGTATGTGAACAATTCTCTCAATGCAAAAATGAACTGTGCTTCACGAATTTTACAAGGATCTAATGTCAGCAGTTTTTTTAACCTACCTTCAACATCCAATGAGAATCAAGCCGACACGAATTTGACTCTTCCAAATATTCACTATTTAAATGAGAATTAAGCAGAGATGAATTTAAATGTTCCAAATATTCACAATTTAAGTGAAGCTTTATCAATGAATCAAACGGAAACAAATGTGACTGCATCAAAAATTCACATTAATCAACCAAACAATTGCGTTTTCAATATTCACATAGCGAAATAATACTAAAATACAATATGTAGTTGTTAATTTTTCTTAATTATTGTGCACTTTTTCCAATTCATTCTGCATTCATTAGTTGTAATTTACTGAAGGAGTTTAATTAAATTATTTCAAATTTCTATTTTGATTTTATTATTTGTATAGGGCTGTAGAAAAAATATTGTATGCAACATATGCATAAAGTGTCTTTTTTTCACTCATGGAATTTCCGCACTCGCCTGGCGGCTCGTGCGGACAACTTTTCCATTCGTGAAAAAAAGTACCACTTTATGCACTTGTTGCATAAATTACTATTATATCGTCATCAGAGAGTTAAGGTGCGTTCTCACTAGTCAAGTTTAATTGATCAATTTTTGTTGATCAATTACACCACCAGGATATTTCCAGAAGTATTCTAGAAAATGATGTCCGCATCCAAGTTAAGACGCACCAGGTATGCGTGGGGTGCTCACCGATGGCATATTTGATTTAAGCGACCTAAAAAAACCAAAAAACCCCGGGTGGCGAGTTTCTCTCTTTCCTGGTATGAATAAGTTCGGGTTAGTCCCACGGAGATGACGTTTCGTTGGCGTTCCTGAACATTTTTTCACTTATTACACTATTTTTGTTCTTAAAAGAACAGTTTTTTATTATTTCAAAATAACATCAAGAAAGAATAACACAAAAACCACAATAAAATGACAAATACAAAACTAAATATACTAATCGGTGACAACGGCAACGACGCGACTTGTCAATCACGGCTACCAACTTTATGTAAACAAATTTAAGTATTTTATATTGATTTATTGCTACGAATAAAGAATAAAAAGGAAGGAGTATAATACGATTTGAACAAAGTCCGCAATGGTTCTTGCATATGGCGCATTAGGAAAACTAAAAATGAAAGTTGTTTATAGTCAACTACGTTACTTAATGCAATTAAATAAAAGAGTAGTTAAAAAATTTCTAAATAACTTTAAAAAATAAATTGTCTACGTAACTACTATATTTATATTAAAAAATAAAGGGACGCCTATGGTAACAATTATAAAGTTATGTAGTTGTCATTGGGAAAAAAATTTAATGTAAAACATTATTTTTCTTTATTAAGTTTTAATAATACAAATAAATAGACACTTACCGATGGAAAGTAATTCCCAAACGAGAATTTTTTGGGGTTTTAGAGCATCCACATGAGGCACAGCTAACCATTTTACTTTAAAATCTTTATCACATAAAAAAAAAAAAACTAAAGAGTCACTACACTAGAAACACATTACACATCTACAAATTATTACACTATATTACTAAAAATACATATAACCACTAAAAACTGAAATTAAAATAAGAAATAACATGAAAGAACCAAATTTATCAAATCTCAAAATTGAAATGAGTCATATTTGGTTCTTCAATATGGCCGACTTCCGTCGCCATTATTTGCTACTTTAAATATGACAATCCTCTTTCCTTATTATTCTCTATTCACAGATTTATTGAATGGAACATTTAATTTGAAAGTTGGGAACGATGCTTGGCAATTAAGACGAAATTAGTGACGCATCAAATTTTGTTTTAAACCAACTATATTTGTTTTTGATATTTATCGTGTTTCAAAATACTGACTTATTCACTAATTTTACCATCTAAGCAGTCAAATTCTACTGAATGCAGTAAATGAACTGTTTTATTGAAAATGTTTAGAGCATCTTTTATTTTAAACCAATTTGTATTTTTCTCTTTAATCCACATTTTTTTGGCTTTTTTAACTACTTTTTGTGCTTCTTTTGATTGATTTTCACATTTTATGTTTACATAATTAGGTATTAAATTCTTGAAATTTATGGTACTAACCCTTACTGTGTGAATGTTCATCTTATTCAGAACAATAAACAACTAAAAGGTTGAATTAACTTCCACTATTTATTCTATAAATACTTTAAATGCAATGACAGCCGTTTCGCTATCAAAATAGCATCGTCAGATTGACATATTGAAGAAAAACAAAATGTAACTTCAATATGTCAATCTGACGATGCTATTTCGATAGCGAAACGGCTGTCATTGCATTTAAAGTATTTATAGAATAAATAGTGGAAGTTAATTCAACCTTTTAGTTGTTTATTGTTCTGAATATTAAATTCTTCTTCAGATATTCTTGGTTAAACCAGATGTTTTAGGATGCCTTACACCTTTTCTCATGTAACTTCTTATATAATCGGGTTCATTCTTAGCTCGAAGATGTTTTAATTACATTTATTGTACCAACCCTTACTTTTTGTAAGTCCATCTAACTAAGAACCGAAATTACATGATTATAATTTGTTTAGTGATACATTTGCACTCGGCTTGAATTTATTATCATCAATTATAATCTGTACGTTCCCCAATTTTGACGTCCGCGTGCCGAATAAAGGATCATCCACTATCGGTATTCACTAACATGCTCTTGCATCACTCCTGCAACAATACCCTCTATTTGAGCAGCAGCTTAACACGAAAATTCTTTAAGACTTTCTCTCGCTATTCAACAGCTACCAACCAAAGACCCTCCAATAATGGATTTTGATTCTGTACACAAGACCAGGACTAGGGGATTGCATTCGCTGTTTGGTTTCCGACACTGTTTCTTTATTTTATTTGGGAAGGGGGTGAGTTGTATGAAATATGACGCGAATCCTTTCTTCGGTTTCCGACTGGGGTGTGAAATGGTGTTTTTTTGCAATTATATAGCCGGAGGGGAATTATATCGCGTCTTAGATTGTGTCTTTGTGGAACTAAGTGAAATAATGCGGCGATTTAACACATTTGACAATAAAGGAAATTCCTTATGCGGAATCTCGTCAAATTTGGCGATATTTTTATTGGCTTCTTTTTTTAAATAAAAATAATAGCGAGTGAGCATATTTATTTTCCCAAATTTGAACTGCTTTTACCTTCTAAACATACGGTACTAACCCCTTACTTTTTGGAAGTCCATCTTATTAAGAATAATAAAAAACTCTTCGTTTTAACAAAACTTCCAATATTTATTTAAAAAATTGTTTTTTTAACCTTAATGACAGCCGTTTTGCTAGACTTAGCATCGTCAAATTGACATATTGAAGTTACATTTTGTTTGTTTGTAGCTAGGTACCTGATGTTTATTAGGTAGTATGGAAGTAATAAGACATAACAATATTAAAGCCTAGATGATATGAGCCCTAAGGGATTATCCTGGATGTACTTCCCTCTAAGATCAGTATAACTGTGCAATGATATAGAAAAACCAGGAAAAAACTATATCATGCTGATCTTTACAATAACTTAATATATTTTTGTTACAATTACGTCTTATCTATGAATAAAATGAAGACTCAATCAAAGCAAACACTTTAAAAGTGGAGAACTTCCCAGATTTATTTGTTCATTAACAACTTTAAATTGTGGATTTGCTAGAAGTCTTTTCATTTCAAGTTCTTCAAGGAAATCTAAATTTTGTTTTTTATAACAAGTGTGTAGTATTTGGATGTCATTGGTGTGTAAGAGTGAGGTTGGATGTTCAAGTAGGTGTTTTGCATAATTTGACTTATCCTGGTTGTTTTAATCGATATGCTCTTAAATGTTCGTTAAATCTTACTTCAAAATTTCTTTGTGTTTGACCTATATATACAGCATTACACTTTGGACAATTAATTTTGTAAACACCAGATTTTTTTAATTTGGGTAATTTTGTTTTTACATTTATCAATTTTGTACCGATATTATTTTGTGTTTTAAATGATATTAATGCTGATGTTGCCGAAGATATTATTTTTGAAATTTTATTGGAAATACTTCCACAATATGTAATATTTTTATAACTTTTAATTTCTTTATTTTGTTTAGGAAATATTAGTTTTAGTGACACTTTCTGTTCTTTCTTATTAATTAATGTATTTATCAAATGGATTGGGTAGCCATTAGATGTAGCTATTTGTTTTATGATATCAATTTCTTTATCAAAGTTAATTTTGTTCATTGGAATTGAAAATGCCCTATGTATCATAGAATTATAAGCTGCTAATTTATGTGTTATAGGATGATTTGAATTATACGGTATGGTTACATCTGTTTGTGTTGGTTTTCTGTATATTGAATAATTTAGTAAATTATTAACTTTTTCAATTTTTAAATCTAGAAAATTAATTGAATTATTTTCTTCAACTTCTAAAGTAAAATTAATTTTAGGATGTAAGATATTAATATAATTAAAAATATATCTAGCTGTCGTTCGCTACCTACAAATCTTGCTAACACATCATCAACATATCTATACCAAAATACAATATTGTTTTTATAACTAGAATTAAAGATTATGTTTTCTAAATTATCCATAAAAATATTTGCTAAAATTGGAACTTTTGTTAAAACGAAGATTTTTTAATTTAAGCATTTTAGCATTAGTTTTGTTTTGGTTGGCTGTGATACTGAAGCAATTGACTGTTAAAATCAGAGTTAAAAAGTAGTATTTAATCACAAAAAATAACAATAAGTCAATAGAGTTACATATAAATTTGTAAAAAACTTGGTCAAAATATTATGGGTAAAACTGTTAAATATAAAAATAATAATTATAATAATACTCAGAAGTCTTAAAAACAGTCTTAGAAAACTCAATCTTCATAAAAACACTTTTATTTACTTTCAAAAAGCAGCAATTTTAAATACATGTCACACTGTTTTAAATATGTAATTTTTGAGCCTAATCCTATTTGCGTTTACGCTCGGGATACGTAAATATTACCAGCAATTGCTGAGTAAGTGCCTAAGTCTTTTGATAATAATAATAATAATACTGCTTCTGTTTAGATACAACTTTTTACATGTTTATTGTAGTGTAGTGTAGTTTTTTACAGTCAGGGTAAGTTTTATATGAGAATAAGATTATTATCTCTCAAACAAAACTGCTCTTTCATCTATCTTTTTACAAAAAAACTCTACATATTATAAATAGAATAAGAATAATAAAAGAAAGGAAAAACCAATTTCAATGTTACAATGAAATTGATTGTGCTAACCTTTACTTTGTGGAAGTCCATCTTACTAAGAACAATAAATAACTAAACGGTTGAAACGGTTCGAAAAATACGTTTTTAAACAGTTTAAACAGAAAGAAGAATCTAACTGAAATAATTATCAAACAGACAACTTATGTGGTGTTAAATCCATTTGTTCAAAAAATTTAAATTTGTACAATTAATCGTATTTGTGTGTCTCTGGCCTCATGCTCAATTTATTGACACCTTAATCCAAGAGACTTACAAATCAAAAACAAATATTCTTTTTTGTTGTGCGCACTACTAAGACTCAAATGTGTTATAAATTACTCCAATCTGATTGGACGAGTGTAAAATTTCCAGCATTCTATTTCCTCTGCGAAACATATTTTCTCATATTCCTGTAGTTTTCTCTATGAAATGAAACCTCTAAACATGTTTTTGGTTTGATGAACGTTTTTTTGTTGTTGTTGAGAACCAGCGTTGTATTCAACGTAACTGGAAATTAAAATTTTGATGAGATCTTTTCATTTGAAAACGAGTGCGTAGCGGTTATGTCAATACTTAAATATACATGGGAATGAGCATGGAAAGTGTTATTGTTCCTAGGGATGTGGGATTCTATGAAAAACAGCATTATTTAAATATTATACCCAAAAAGATTTTCACCTACTGTACAGGTTACATTCGTTTTGCAGGTAAAGTAATTTTTGTCCGAGGTAATTTTACATTTTCAAATTTACATGTCAAAAACTTTAGATATTGTTATTAAAGTTAGGTATGGTTGATGAAATCACTCGAAAAAGTTTTTTTTTGATTAAGAGATAGATAAATTAATTAAATCTACATCTAATGATCATCCATTGCAGTTTATAACAAAATATTCATAGAGAAAAAAGAGAAAAAGTGTCAATAGAAATTAGGTTTCGTAAACAAATTATAACAAATTATAATTAAAAGCGTTCAATGAAACTCTAACTGCCAGATGCACCATTTCTTTAGATTAGGATTAGATTTTCAATGCATCGTGATAAGATTTAGCGATCCACGACGATGGTTTGGCAACATTGCATTTTAACCAGATCTGAGAAAATTAACCCCACTTTTTTGAAAACTTGAAAATAAACAACACAATTCTAGAACGTTACTACGATATTTTATAGTTTTTTGGCAAAAGCAAATTTTGGTAGTTTTTTCTGCTATCGTCCCTATCAGTCATTAAGACTAGCCCTACGCCCTACAATAAATAATGGCCACAAATCAGCATGAAAGAACACCAAATTTTTCGCCAGGTGAGAAAGAAAGCCTTTTCAATTTGTGTGTCCGGTAAAATATAATTTGTTGTTGTAAACATTCGTCATTCTAGGGTCGAGTTAAACCAGTTTAATCTGTCAAAAATCAACCAGAGTATAACAAAAATTTCATTTAGGCCGGATTAAGAGGATCATCGGAATTAAATGAGTACGGTACATCTGGCGGTAAGGCGAAATGAACTACTTTTTGATACAGGAGCTGACTGGGCATAGGTCAAAAGCAGGATATCTTCACAAGGTTGAAAAAGGAGATACTCTAGTGTGTGAAAGGTGTGAAGTTGGGAATTATGTGAAGCAAGTGGTCAGAAGAATAAGGAAGTATTAACCAAATTGGATAGTAAACTTGGGGAGGCAGTATATTGGAAAAATATGGCGATAATGAGTAAAACACTGTTCGAAAATCACAATGTTGTAGCTGGACCAATAAAATTATTTGAGCTACTGGTTTCGGCAAGTTATTACCATTATCAGGTAAATGAGCTTTACCCCTCGCAATTCATCTATATTTTGTTCGCGTTCAGCATTGTATGTGTGGAACTTGTAGTGTTAACTCTAGTATGTAGCGAAATTGGGAAAACATTAAAAACGTTTACAAATCTGTCAAAACCAAATCTTCAGGAGAATCTTCATCCTAAGCACCATTGTTCCACTGTAATGTTGGATAATAGATGCTAGAGTAGGTATCTTCAACTCTAAGAGTTCATTCATATCTCAAATGTGGTTAGAATCCTAATAAAATGGTTCAATAAAACTCTAAGTCAAAACCACAAACAAACTTATTGTGGTTGTGAGAATATTAGAAACTATAAACAGAAGGAAAAATTTTATTTTTTTCTACATGTCTTATATTTATTTTAATTTTTATCTGTTAGTTTGTTTGAAAATGTTTGTAATTTTATATTTTATGTTTTAATTGTGGTCCTTATATTTATATTTTTTTAATTTTTACACCAAGCCTGATGATGACCTCAATGTTAGGCCGAAACTAGTTGCTATTATTGTTTTCCATAATAGACTTTGGGTTTTTCATTTGGTTTTATAAATAAAAGGAATTTTGATCAAAATCTAACTAATACTAAATATTAAACCTAAATATGATGCAAATGTGAAAAGGAAACGAAAATCATATTCTAGTAGTTCCGAAAATATTTCAAAAACTTTATTGAAATAAAGGTATACATTTGCCTCGTAGCATTTCACTCACTATTCATCACTGATTTAACAATAGAATTCAGACTTTTACCAAACTTTTAACAACTAAATTCAAATATTGATGTTATCAAGAGCTGTACATGGTCTATGAGAAAAATTTATCAAATTTTTGCTGCTTTATATAATTTTTCCTTGGCTACATGTATCGATGCTTCATAATAAACTACTTCTGAATTTGTACGTGAAATTATTATTAAACCAAATTTCTTTTTTAATTTAATGTTTTTGAATAATTTTTCCCCCTGTATACAAAAATGAATGTTTATCTTATGAATTTGACCTATTTCAATATATTCTGTAACAATATTATGCGTTGAGCGTCAATTTGTGATATTTATTACGTGATTTTTAATAAAACAACTATTAATCTAAATTTGATCTTTAATGTTCATAAAAAATATATTTTTACAAACAAGATACATAGGTTTATCCACACAAATACGAAAAGATATACATGCCACAGCTAGGGGTGGATTATTTCATTTTCTCTGACTCAAGTTCAATGTTTTAATTCTTTTAGAAATTATTAAGGGCGCCACTGAAATCTTTTTATTTTTTATGATACTACTGAAGAAAGTTGTTTTAAGCTGAGTTATTTAAATAAGTATCATAAGATGTCAGAAAAAGCTGTCTATGAAGAAAAAAATAAAATAAAAATGTACCAACCGATAAAAGATAAAGAGATTTCCTTGGTGCGTCTGAAAAAAATTAAATTTACATAGGTAATATTTCGCTAACAAAAAATAATTACTATGATACGACAATGATTTTGATATTACGGTTAAGAAATGAAGAGTGAAGGGTTGGTCTGGTGAACAGTCCACCAATGTAGAACCAATCAGTGGTAATTCAGTGGTAACTCAGTAGCAATTCTGAGGTAAATTTGTAGTAAACTTGTAATGTCTTTGAAATTTGTAGTGTCTTTGATATTCCAATGCTATGTGTAACACCAATGACAATAAGAGAATCAACCGTGGCATTGAAGGTATTGGATTATGCCACATTAAAGATCGTGTATAAAGTTTGAATTACTGACAGGAATCGTTTGTAATAATTAACATGTTAAGAACTCTATACAATAGATGGTGTTAGCGTTAGCCATATAATTAATTTAAATATACTACGTTTTTAGTTAACATATGTTACAATTCATGAAATAAATTTTTGAAATTGTTTTTTACTCTCACTTTTAGTTTGATACAATACTCGTTATCGTCAAAAACAGTAATTTTTGTATTGTTCTTTGACACTGTTGTTTTTCTGAGGGCGCCACTGTTCGCTACCACTTTCTACGTCAACCCTTCTGTTGATCTATAGGAAATCGCACTTATTCGATCAAATAATCGTTACTTGAGTCAACACAGATATTGTCCCATTCATACCCTTCATGTTATCTGGTAAATAATGCAGGAATACTTTGCTAGAGTCTAAATGTAACATTTAGTATATATACGATACCGACATTACATCAATAAATTATCGAACAATATTTATTTTGACAGTGAGATTTGTTCCTGATAAACCGTTTCTTGAAACTAAAGAATGAACGAAGTCGAGTTTAAGCCCCGAAATACTAAATTTGTTGGGTGACTGTCAGTGGTCAACCAGCATGAAATCAAGTTGAGAGAGGACATTTCTCAAACCGCTTTCGAAACCGACCGCAACTCCTGTGACATGCTACGCTGAATTTGTCAAAAACTTTAATTCTACATTATTCAAAATTTTGGATGTCCGCCTGACGGATTTCAACTAAATAATTCGTCCTTAAAATAAAAGGAATGAGATATATGGGGGTTTTAATAAAACAAGAAAACGTACCTGGGTCTTTACAAAACAATATTGTTTACCGTACGTTAATAATTAAGTATTATCTACGAAAAATGCTTCATGTAAATAATTATATACAAAAGTCTCTTTAAATTTTATTTTTTCACCCTCATTCTACCCGAATTGTGCAAAATTTGCATTTGAATTGTTTTTAAAAAATGGGTAATCATCATTCGTATTCAGTTTTATTAAAAAAAAATAAATTAGACTTTCTTCTAAAGATTTGCAGTTGTAACTTGCTGTAATATCGGTTTAATGTGCTTTACACTCTTAGACACAGAAATATCTACAGTATTTTGGAATGAAAATGTATATATAAGGATATTACTTCTTATTCAGAACAATAAACAACTAAAAGGTTGTATTAACTTTCACTATTTATTCTATAAATTGCAATTACAGCTGTTTCGCTATAACTAGCATCGTCAGATTGACATATTGAAATTACATGTTTGTTTGTAACTAGGTACTTGATGTTGCTAAGTAGTTAAGGCTAGACCAAGTAAGGAAGTAATAAGACATAACAATATTAAAGCCTAGATGTTATTAGCCCTAAGGGATTATCCTGGATGTATTTCCCTCTAAGATCAGTATAACTGTGCAATGATATAGAAAAACCAGGAAAAAACTATATCCTGCTGATCTTTACAATAACTTAATATATTTGTGTTATAATTACGTCTGATCTATGTATAAAATGAAGACTCAATCAAAGTAAACAGTTTAATAGTGGTGAACTTCCAAGATTTATTTGTTCATTAACTACTTTATATTGTTGATCTGCTAGATGTCTTTTGATTTCAATATGGTATGGTTACCATACCATATCATTCAAATCATCCTATATCACATAAATTAGCAGCTTATAATTCTATGATACATAGAGCATTTTCAATTCCAATGAACAAAAATAATTTTAATAAAGAAATTGAGATTATAAAACAAATAGCAATATCTAATGGCTATCCAATACATTTGATAAATAAATTAATTAATAAGAAAGAACAGAAAGTGTCACTACAACTAATATTCCCTCAACAACCAAAAGAAATTAAAAGTTATAAAAGTATTACATATTGTGGAAATATTTCTAATACAATTTCAAAAATAATATCTTCTGCAACATCTGCAATAATTTCATTCAAATCACACAATAATGTTGGTACAAAATTGTTAAATGTAAAAACAAAATTACCTAAATTAAAAAACTCTGGTGTTTACAAAATTAATTGTCCAAAATGTAATGCTGTATATATAGGTCAAACACAAAGAAATTTTGAAATAAGATTCAATGAACATTTAAGAGCTTATAGATTACAACAACCAGATAAGTCAAACTATGCTAAACACGTTCTTGAACATCCACACTCACTCATACACACTAATGACATTTAAATATTACACACCTGTGATAAAAAACAAAATTTAGATTTCCTCGAAGAACTTGAAATCAAAAGACATCTAGCAGATCAACAATATAAAGTAGTTAATGAACAAATAAATCTTGGAAGTTCACCACTATTAAACTGTTTACTTTGATTGAGTCTTCATTTTATACATAGATAAGACGTAATTATAACACAAATATATTAAGTTATTGTAAAGATCAGCAGGATATAGTTTTTTCCTGGTTTTTCTATATCATTGCACAGTTATACTGATCTTAGAGGGAAATACATCCAGGATAATCCCTTAGGGCTAATAACATCTAGGCTTTAATATTGTTATGTCTTATTACTTCCTTACTTGGTCTAGCCTTAACTACTTAGCAACATCAAGTACCTAGTTACAAACAAACATGTAATTTCAATATGTCAATCTGACGATGCTAGTTATAGCGAAACAGCTGTAATTGCAATTTATAGAATAAATAGTGAAAGTTAATACAACCTTTTAGTTGTTTATTGTTCTGAATAACATGAATTTTCACACAGTAAGGGTTAGTACCATAAATATATTACTTCTTACTGTTCTGACTGCTCCAGTAGATTTTTAAAAAGGAATACTACATAGAAAATTTGATCTATTTTTTTGTTTTACAAAAAAAAATGATTAAAAATTACTTCCCTACTTTCTTTGATAATATCTGTATGCTTTCAATAGAACAAATCGCAAAAATTTTACTGATTTCTCGTCTTGAATGCTTATTACATAAAAAATTTTAGTTTCCATGCATTTGATTTCACCTAGAAAGTAAGGGAGAACCGCTACTGGATTAGCTGGAGGATAAAGGCACTTCACTTCCTCTACTTTAACTGCGTGGGCAATGAAGTCAATGGTTGACCTTACTACTACCCTCTTTTGAATTTTTTTGTTGTTCTAGCAAATGATTTTCTGCATTATTGAACGAAAACCGAATACGACAGACAAGGGTTGTGGGATAAAGAAAACATTAGTTCAATCTCTGAGTAGGTAGATGGATGATTTAATTGGAAATTTCTTGTAAAAATATTTTTTTCGCCACAAATTACAAACATCTTTAATTTTAGGGAATGGGGGAGTTCTAGGTTCTATTAAAAACAACACATGTACAAACCGGTATTAAAGCTTTCATGTTTTTGAAAACAAATGTTAATACTGCTTTTTTATTAATTTCTCCACAATATTTTCTAATTACTTAAGTCGTTTTTACCAAACACCATTCGTATTAAATCCTATATAATCTTACAGTATACTAAGTGACTTAGAAAATTACGAGGAAAATCATGCTAGTTATCATTTTCGCGCGAAAACCAGATTTTCAGTAAAATTATTATTTTCCAACAAGTTCCAACCAAAACAGCAGCTGTAGTTGTCTGAGTCGTGTGATCACGCAGCACCGGTCCCCACTTTAAGTAGGTGGAAGGGCAAACCGGTAGGATTTTTGTGTCCCCCCCGCAATCCGTCCCTTACTTATCAAAAATTGTATAAATTAGACGATTTTGGCATTTTAAGGGAGTACCAGTTACAGTTACAGTTTTGCCTGAACTAGTGCACCAGTGAAGACCCCGAGACTGACCGGAACCAAGGTAAGCACACCAAACTATCTAATTAATGTTTGCCAGAGTAACTTGTTAAGATTTTTCTTTATATGCGCTGCTTACATGTCATCCTTTCCTCGCTCAACACCATCATGGGTAGTAAACTGGTGGTGCACCTTCCCTAAGTTCCCCCTCATCATGGGTAGTAAACTGGTGAGGTTATCCTTTTTCTGCTCAACACCATCATGGGTAGTAAACTGCTGGTGCACCTTCCATAAGTTTTCCCCCTGTCATGGGTAGCAAACTGACGGGTTTTGCCCCTCCACGCCATAGCGGTCGCGTTTTGTTTTACTATTCCGTTGCATTTTTCATATTTTAATTGGATAATTTAAAAATAATTTGGTAACTCTGGAGATCTCCGCTTTCATTTATACCGGGTGGTGAATGGTCGGACGCACCATAGGAAATCCAATGGAAAATCATAAACTCTTAAATTCCTGCTTCCCAAATCATTTTAGGTGAAAACTCAATAGGAACTTTTCTTTAAAGAATTAAATACTGCATCAGATGAGACTATTAAAAATATTTTTCAGCTTTTGGTAGTTGAAAAAATTGACCAATTTATTTACCATTCTTGTACAGCATCAAGACAGCAATGATATGTCAGGATGACGTTACCTTTAAAAGCTATTATCAAGATTGTCATTCTATTATTCAATTAGTGACAACAATAAACGTAAAAAATGTCGTACACCGTTTCAGAACGAGTAGAAATTGTAAAAATGTTTTATTCCGGCAATAGTACGCGCACAGTAAGTGCTTTATTTAGCGCGAAATATCCAAACCGCCCGATTCCAAGCCATACTACAATTGGAAGAATAATCACAAAATTTGAAAACACTGGCACATTGCTTCCTTTATGCAAGTGTAACAAAAATGACCAAAACATTCAAATAAATGTGTTTGAAAATGAAAATACCACAAATGTATTATCTGCAGTTATTGAAAATCCCAGAATAAGTTCTCGAGAAATCGCACAGCAGTTCGACATGCATAATTCAACTGCATTAAAAATATTAAAAAAGAATAACTTCCATTCTTATAAAGTTCAATGTCATCAAGAGTTGCTTGAGGGAGATTATGAGAGAAGAGCAGAGTTTTGTTATGAGATGCTGGAGAGGGCGAATGCAGACCGAAAATTTTTAAAAAATGTTTGTTTTACAGACGAGTGTACGTTTATGTTAAACAATGAACCCAACGTGCAAAACTGTAGAATTTGGTCAACTAAAAGGCCTGAAATTGTTGTGGAAACTCGTACTCAATATCACCAAAAAATCAATGTTTGGGCAGGAATACTGGGGCATCATCTTATTGGACCTTTTTTCTACGAGGAAAATCTAGACTCAGGAAGGTTTTTGCAGAAGTAGCTCCCGAAGAAGAAGAAATTTGGTTTCAAATGGACGGTTGTCCTGCTCACAACAGACGTGAAGTGAAAGAATTGGTCAATAATTGTTTTAATAACTGTGTGATAGGACCAAATTGTCTTATTAAATGGCCCCCAAGATCTGGAGATCTTGCCCCAAATGACTTTTATCTCTGGGGAGATGTAAAATCCAAAATTTACGGCACGGCAAGGTTTCCAGATTTAGAGGCATTAAAGACAGGCATCCGAGAAGAATGTGCAAAAATAACGCCTCGCATTCTAGCAAATGTTCGACGAGAGTTTTATGATAGATTAGGATATTGTTTAGCCCAAAACGGTGGTTTATTTGAGCATTTATTGTAATTTATTTAGCGTTTGTATTTATTTAACAATAAATAACTTTGTTTCCTATTTTTTTGACTATTTGAATGATTTGACATCTAAATATTTTAGTCATTTTGACATTTTATTGCTGTCTTGATGCTGTATAAGAATGGTAAATAAATTGGTCAATTTTGTCAACTACCAAAAGCTGAAAAATATTTTTAATAGTCTCATCTGATGCAGTATTTAATTCTTTAAAGAAAAGTTCCTATTGAATTTTCACCTAAAATGATTTGGGAAGCAGGAATTTAAGAGTTTATGATTTTCCATTGGATTTCCTATGGTGCGTCCGACCATTCACCACCCGGTACCTATACTTGTGTGTTGGTGTGCTGAAGCTTGAGTTTTCACCGCTTTTACCGCTTTTCACCGCTTTTATAACCGTAGCTAGGTCACAGTTTTCCGTTTTCCGTAGTAGACGGCTGGGTACCGTCGATTTAGATGGCATTTCATGTAAAGTATGGTAAAAGTAATAGTTTTGAGTTTCTTCTAGCGTTTACCGAAACAGTTTAACTGCATGCCCATTCCTGGTATCAGGAATGGAACAGTATTGTCTTTAGTGACGAGTCTCGATTTTGTTTAGGCATGCACGATGGTCGAGCGAGGGTTAGAAGACGACGTGGTGAAAGGAGAAATCAACGGTTTTTTGTTGAAATGCATGTTCATTAAACTGTTTTAGTTATGGTTTGGGGTGCTATAGCTTATGGTTCGAGATCATTTTTAATCTTAATCAGAGGTAACATGAACGCGCAGCGTTATATCCAAGAAGTTTTAGAACCACATCTTTTAGCCCATCTTAACACCCTGGCAAATCCAACTTTCCAACAAGATAATGCCCGATCACCTGTTGCAAGTGTCACAATAGACTTCTTCTTATAGCTGAATTTTGGTAAAAAACTGATTTCGACGTTGAAACTTGGAATTGTTTGTAGACGACTTACGTACCTGCCAGGATGTTGTAACTGATGGAGCAGTTTCCACGCTGTGATCTATTGAGGCTCAGTTCCTACTTGGGGATTCGTCTTGTCGATTAGACGAAGCCTATTGCATTTTAATGAGGCTTAAAAAGCGGTATTAATAAATTTTGTCTGATTGCATGTGATAATGACAACGTTATGTCACTCAATTTTGATGACATAAGGAAGCTCATTATGGGACTAAGTACCATAATGAAATTCAATAAGGAAAACATGTAATGGTTTGATCAAAAAAGTTTATTCAAAATGCATAACTATGTACAAAACTATTTATTATAAATGGTAAAAGAACAATGGATTCTACAGTTTTTACATCAGTAGTTAATGATTGTTGGCAAACTTGTAATCCTTTTTGGTTGTTAGCGCCAAAAATTGCTTCTCATATTTTTTTATTTTGCTCTTTCGAATTTTCGATGTAACCTTCGGCGACAGTATTGCTTTTCCATCCGCCATGGCGTTTTACGGTACACAGATCAGCTCCAGAATCAGCCAAAAATGAAGTAGACGATCGCCGAAAACAATGTCCGGTATATTCTTCAGGGCGAGGTAAATTCAAGAAAGTGGCAATAACTTTTGGCATTTTACCAAAGGTATGTATTCCGACGGGTTGTTTTGTGCATTTCTTATTTCTATAAATGACAAAAAAACGTAGAAGGTTTGTGTTGCAAGGTCGTATTTTCACATATTGTCTGACAAGTTCTACCATATTCAATCCTGGGATATTCCCCGAAGTTACAAAAAATTCTCGCATTACCTTTGTTTTTGTATTCGGATATGTAATTCTAAAAATGGATCCTTCATCTCCTTTCAACAAGCATATTTGTCAATTCTTCTCTTCTGCATGCTCCACTTAGTCCAATTATCATGGCAACTTTATTAAATAAGTATGTATCATCTGATGCTTCCGTTAAAAACTTTGTAAGATCTTGTTTAGTAAAAATTTTGGATTTTTTAGCTCTGTAACCTTCTGATTTACGTTTTAGTAATGCAACCAGCTGTAACTACTTACTAATATCGACGTTTTTTCTTGTTGATAAAATACTTCTTATCATCGAATAATGCGATCAAAAAAAAGATGGTTTTTTTTCCTTAGATAAGCATTCAAAGTAAGCCAACAATACTTTTTCATGAGTGATATTCTTGATTTTTTTAGCAGAACACCATTCTTCGTACCGATTAAACACCATTTCATATACACTCCGTCATTTTTCCGGCAAAAGGGAGTCCACGATATTTCTCGACATGTCTTCCAAATCAGAAGGTAAACTATCAGCTTCAGAATCACTCATTTTTTAAATTATATTAAATTCTACCTGACAATAATTATTGAGTTTGACAGCGATAAATAAATATTGCCGTTACAACCTGATGACGTTGTCAAGGAAATGGCAAAGCACAGCTCACTCACCTACTAATATTTGAAACTACACAATACTTACTCCTTTAAAAATAGTTGTCATTGTGACATGTCGAAAATGCAGTTTTTAATTTTTCGAAAATGTATTGATATAAATGCCATCAGATAAAATTTTGTATGTAATACGAATCATAAACAATCATGGCACACGTCGGCTACACCTCGCCCGATAACATTCACGACTTGTACCATAATGATCGTCTTTATTATCCTTATTACATAAATAACTATTTTGTATATTTTTCCATCAAAGCTCTATCGTTAGGGATGATATGTTTGTTTGTACAAAATTCGTTTTATTTTGGATATGATTTTGCCACTATTGGTTGATTTTATTTTAGGTATTTACTAGAATTTAACCTAATTTGACTCTAAACAAAGTTTTTTTTACCTTCTTGCTACCCGCCACTGGCATTCAGTCGTCCAATTACTGTGATTGAAGCTTCCTGTTCTACATACTCAAGGAGAATACGCCAAGTAATTATTCAAAAACATTGCGTTGCACAAAACAGAGCTCCAGTGAAACTTTGAGTACGGCTAGTTACTCCCTTTTATAAACATCCCCCGATTTTAAGCATAATTGCATCCAGCTGATTAAAAAAAATATTTATACCGGAGTAGAGAAAGTAAATATTTTAAAAAAATTGATTGTACTAACCCTTACTTTTTGGAAGTCCATCTTATTAAGAATAATAAAAAACTCTTCGTTTTAACAAAACTTCCAACATTTATTTAAAAAATTGCTTTTTTAACTATAATGACAGCCGTTTCACTAGACTTATTGAAGTTACATTTTGTTTGTTTGTAGCCAAATCATTTGATAAATAAATTAATTTCTAAGAAAGAACAGAAAGTGTCACTACAACTAATATTTCCTAAACAAACAAAAGAAATTAAAAGTTATAAATTGTGGAAGTATTTCCAATAAAATTTCAAAAATAATTTCTTCGGCAACATCAGCATTAATATCATTTAAAACACAAAATAATATTGGTACAAAATTGTTAAATGTAAAAACAAAATTACCTAAATTAAAAAAATCTGGTGTTTACAAAATTAATTGTCCAAAGTGTAATGCTGTATATATAGGTCAAACACAAAGAAATTTTGAAGTAAGATTTAACGAACATTTAAGAGCATATAGATTAAAACAACCAGATAAAGACATCTAGCAGATCCACAATTTAAAATTGTTAATGAACAAATAAATCTGGAAAGTTCTCCACTTTTAAAGTGTTAAAGTGTTTACTTTGATTGAGTCTTCATTTTATACATAGATAAGATGTAATTGTGACACAAATATATTAAGTTATTGTAAAGATCAGCATGATATAGTTTTCTCCTGGTTTTTCTATATCATTGCACAGTTATACTGATCTTAGAGGGAAGAACATCCAGGATAATTCCTTAGGGCTCATAACATCTAGGCTTTAATATTGTTATGTCTTATTACTTCCATACTTGGTCTAGCCTTATAACTACTTAATCAACATCAGGTACCTAGATACAAACAAACAAAATGTAACTTCAATATGTCAATCTTACGATTAGCGAAACGGCTGTCATTATAGTTAAAAATGCAATTTTTTAAATAAATATTGGAAGTTTAGTTAAAACGAAGAGTTTTTTATTATTCTTAGTAAATATTTTATTTTTTATTATTTAAAAAATTGATCCATTATTCCATAAAAATTGCAATACACATATCCGCCTCTAAAAGGTTTCATTCCTCATAACGTCATCCTTTATTGTCCATTCTACATATATATATCCACTCTTTCGGTTTAATACAGTAAGGGGATCCAGGTGTAATGCTACTATTAAAGTAAACGTTTCAATCATAAGAGCAACACAAACGTGTCCATTTTGAATATTAAAGCAGTTTCTGTCAGTAATGTCTCCATAGGAAATGCTCCTTTATGTTCTTAACCGAACAAACAAGATACTTTCAACTGGTTATCGTTTTCATATACATACAAAATATTTCGTGAAGGGATAGTTTCGGTTTATTAACTGTGTTTTAAAGGGCAATAATACAGATGATGGCTCGCTCGAGGGATCTAAAAGTTATGTTTTTTATATACAAAGAGAGAAAACCAAAATTTTCAATTTATAAAAATATACACAGTTCCAAGGAAAATAGGGAATATGTCTTTATAGTGAACAATATTTTTGATACTTTTTTTAATACAGACAAATGTTGTAACGAGCCACTCGATTTAATTAAATTCCATTTGCTCGATTGTATTTTTGGTCGCATATATAGAAGGATTTTCCAGAATTTTTATTTTTATTAAATAGACTAACCTGGCGTCTTCATGTCAAACCTTCCGTCGAATAATTGACAATGATAAGCTTTATTGTCGAAAACATTTTTAAAATTTGTGGACAAAGCTGTTTAATAAAAAAGAAAATCACATAGAACTAAATAACAAAACATATTAAAACAGTAATACAAAAGTATCTACAAGTAATAAAACATATAAACAAATATAACTTTACCATATAAACATTGCAAAAGGTCAAAAGGTCAAAAATAAATGTATATTTTATGTATACATTATATAATGAGAAAAATAAATTATAAATAATATAAAATAATTTAAAATTTTAATTTAGTCAAAATAACAACAAATAACAAAATAAATAAATATCATAAATTAACCTTCCAGTGCGTGAGATGGTCTGCATACAAAGCTCTCGCTACCAAGTATAATTTTAAAGCGTTACGAAATGCGGTTATTGATTATTTCAAAGGGTACATTGTTGTGCATTTTCTTAGCGTTATAAAAAATAAAGCTTTTGATTAGTTCCGTGCGAGGTTTTGGTAATACTTTGCACTTCTAAGAGGGTAGTTATGAGATGATCTGTTTGAGACTTCAGGTAAATGTTTTAGAATTAGGGAAATTAATTCATAGATAATAGGGATGAAAGTGTTAATATTTTATGTTTTTTAAAGAATTTCCTACAGTGAGTTTTACTGCTTAGTTTCAGTTTATACTGAATAGCTCTCTTTGGTAATTTAAAAATACGTTCAAATTGAGTCACACAACATGTACCCCAAAAAGGAAGTGCATATCGGAGATGCGACTCGAAGAGGGTAAAATAGACTGCTTTGGAAGCTGACAGGTGAAGCTCCCTAGATATTGTTCTCAGCGCGTAACAAGAAGAGCTTATTTTTTTGACAAAGCGTCAATGTGTACATCCCATTTTAGAGAGCTGTCAACGACTAGTCCCAAAAATCTCACAGAGTCAACGACCTCTATAGTGGAATTATTCAACATAATAGGTTGAATTGCAGATGTGTATGGTAAAACTTTCGTCTTAGAAACGTTCAAACACATATGGTTAGAATCACACCATGATTTGATGATAGTTAAGTCAAGTGAAACGATTCTATGAAGTTCGATGATATCCGGGTAATTCCAAGAAAAGCTACTGTCGTCTGCGAATAGACAAATTTTACCGCCAATGCTTAAGTTAGCAATATCATTGATAAATAGCAAAAACAATATAGGACCCAATACCGAACCTTGTGGAACTCCATAATCTATTTGCTTGCATGAAGAATTTAAATCATTAACTCGTACAAGCTGCAGTCTCTCACTAAGAAAAGACTCAAACCACTTGATCGAAGTGTCTCTAAATCTATAGTACTGCAATTTTCTAAGTAGTATTTTATGATCCACGCAATCGAAAGCTTTTGAGAAATCACAAAATATTGTAGCTGTAGAGTGTTGATTGTTTAAGCTAGAATAGACATTATTAAAAAGACAAAACATTGCATAATTTGTGCATTTACCACTTAAAAATCCAAATTGATTTTTAGCTAGAATTTTGTATTTAACTAAAAATGGAAGTAGCCTTTTTTACCAACCTTTTTTTCTTGATAAACTTTTGTTAAAAAGGACAAAATGTAGTTATAATTATATAAGTCAAAGAATTGATTATTGTATTTTTAAAATAAAACATAATATGTTAAAACGTGAAAAATTATGAAAGGAAAAAAATTGTTCTTTAAAATTGGACACACTTATTGATTCATGCCGTTAATATAGAAGAAGTCTCCTGCTCTTCATTATCAAGCGATTATCCTCAGTTTTTAATTAATAATATTACAATTTTAGACAATAAATAACAGATTTGACATTTTGGCATTCACTAATCAGTTTTGGATAATTGGACAATTGTAACGTCGATTACGGATTAAAATTTTCGCTTGAATTTCTTTTCAGCCATGAATGTTTACTTCAAACTTCTGTTGACAAGGGTGGATTAGTCTTGTAAGTAAATCTTAACCATGCTGCTTTCGGTTCCTACCTTCTCCTCTTAACCCTTAACCCTAGGAATTTTGCTAAAACCACCTGACTGATCGATCCCAATTTTTGCACACTATTTCAGTACCATATAACCTATCCTAAGAAAAATTTTGGAAAAGTTCAGATAAATATTTTAAAACTTATTAACAATCTATCTATTCTCTCGATAATATTTATTCTCTATATCCAATTGTGTAAGATTTGTTCGAAACTTTTCATCAAGTATTCAGATGCATTTCTATTACAATAGTTGGGTTCCTGCTCATATTGGAATTCATGGGAATGAAATAGCTGACCTAAAGGCAAAAAATGCGTCTACATCTGCTGTAAAAATTCACATACTAAAGATGATCTTAAATAAAAACTAAAGATAATTATAAGACGGCAGATAATTTGTTATACAAAAGCAATCAGATTGAAAGATTTACAGCTTAATATTAATAGTTCCAGTTTTCCTTTCCCGTCCAGAAAAAAGTTAATAATTATAAGGAGCCTGAGAAAATGGCCATTTTAGATTTATCCATATTATATCCATGTCCATCATATACTGAAACAATGTCCACAATATCTCCAAGAGGCTCACCACAACAGGAACACAGAAAAATTTTAAATTTGCCAAGTCAGTTTAGGATATTTTTTAATATTACAAAAAAAATTGTGGAAGTTCATCTTACTAAGAACAATAAATAACTGAACAGTTAGAGCTTTTTCAATTCCAATGAACAAAAATAATTTTAATAAAGAAATTGAGATTATAAAACAAATAGCAATATCTAATGGCTATCTAATACATTTGATAAATAAATTAATTAATAAGAAAGAACAGAAAGTGTAACTAGAACTAATATTTCCAAAACAAACTAAAGAAATTAAAAGCTATAAAAGTGTTACATATTGTGGAAATATTTCCAATGCAATTTCAAAAATAATATCTTCGGCAACATCAGCATTAATATCATTTAAAACACAAAATAATATTGGAACAAAATTGTTAAATGTATAAACAAAATTACCTAAATTAAAAAAAATCTGGTGTTTACAAAATTAATTGTCCAAAGTGTAATGCTGTATATATAGGTCAAACATAAAGAAATTTTGAAGTAAGATTTAATGAACACTCAAGAACATATAGATTACAACAACCAGATAAGTCGAACTATGCAAAACACCTACTTGAACATCCAAACTCACTTATACTCACCAATGACATTCATATACTACACATTTGTGATAAAAAACAAAATGTAGATTTTCTAGAAGAACTTGAAATTAAAAGACATCTAGCAGATCAACAGTTTAAAGTAGTTAATGAAAAAATAAATCTTGGAAGTTCTCCACTATTAAACTGCTTACTTTGATTGAGTCTTCACTTTATACATAGATAAGACGTAATTATGACACAAATATATTAAGTTATTATAAAAATCAGCCGGATATAGTTTTTTCCTGGTTTTTCTATATCATTGCACAGTTATACTAATCTTAGAGGGAAATACATCCAGGATAATCCGTTAGGGCTAATAACATCTAGGCTTTAATATTGTTATGTCTTATTACTTCCTTACTTGGTCTAGCCTTAACTACTTATCAACATCAAGTACCTAGTTACAAACAAACAAAATGTAACTTCAATATGTCAATCTGACGATGCTATCTTCCAATATTAGAATCAGTGAATATCACCAAGAGCTTCTAAGAGTAAAATATTTGATGGATAACTTGATTAACAGAAACAAAGAACAATAAACTAAGCGCAGACCACAGAAAAGTGAGGTTACAGATAAAAAATTAAATAGAAAGACGCCAGTTAATAAATTAGATCGATCAGTAATTGTGACAGTAAGTATTTTATAAAGTGCCTCAATTCTCTAATGAATATCTCAAATATTCAGTATCTAAAACGTTAAATATATTGGTTTTATCAAGAAGGGTTTTATTCAATCCTTTCGAACACGCGCTACCCGAATTGGCGAAACAATAATCTCTCAGGGCTGCAATTAATTCTTGTTGGGCTAATTAAAATATGGAATTGCCCACGTGGGAATTGAAATGCCGCAGTTTCAGTTTTCTCTAGATTACACTTTACTTCCTCGGTATCTGCCTCTAATGAGGTAAAATCAGATTATTATTATTAATTCTCTTCGTTCGGTCGGTTTACTAATTGTTATTTTACGTTTTTACTGTATTGCTCTTTCGCTTTTATGAGATTTTTTTAATTAAAACTCTTTTAATTGAGTCATTTATTACGGTATTCTGATTTATACATAGACAAAAGATTCATCTGCAATTACCGCAAGATGCAAACTGCCACTGCAACTTGTTTTTTTCCAGTTTCATGTTCTGTGATATTCGTGAGTATTCAGTGAAAAAATTATTGTTCTTAACATGCATACAATGCAAGTATAACCTATAGTTCATCGGGACAAAGAATTTTTGTAATATTATAATGATTTGTCAATCATATATTTATGCTTTTATTAGAGATAATGGATTTAGAGAAGAGCTTTGAATGAAAGCGTGGCAAAACACTAGTTTGCGTTCAAAAAGAGATGTACTAACTATCCTAATAAAGTTAGCCTTAAAATTTCATTCTTTAACTGTTTCTCGTTCAGATCAGATCGGCTCCCAATATTTTAGTAGTGCAGTAAATTTGCTACACTTATTGCTACACAAAGGTAAATTATCTAAATAATTGTAAATGCTCTAATTTATCTGTTTATCTATTTATAACAAAATTATTGGTGCAAGTCAGCAGGAAATTAGGGATACAATAAAACACCCTAAAAAATCCTTAATCTACTGTATTGAAAAACATACAGTGTGTAAAAGCCAAATGGAATAAATTCATTATTTCGGTTACTGTACATATTTATAAAAATCCCGAAACACGCCAAATTTAAATTATAACTTGACATTCTTTAACGTGAAAATGCAACCCCTACCTTCAACCCCCTTAGAATGACAGGTACAACCCCAAATGTTTTAAATGGGAAGTATAGGCTTGTGAGTTATCATTTGAAAGGTCTCTTCATTCTCTATTCAAAAATGTTGTTGTTTTTAAATTTAATGCAAAAATTAACATAAAAAAATTAATATCATGTTGTTACCGAAATTCGCTACAATATAATCAAAAACTAAAATGTAATGCAAAACGTAATAAAATGTATAACACGAAAAAGAACTATGAATGTTAATGAAGTAGATGTTCAAAATGTTCTCCGCGAACGTCTTGGCAACATCCTAATCTCAAATAAAACTGTCTTCTAACATTATTTAACATATCAGGCGTGATCGACCTAATCGCAAGCGTTATTCGTTCTTTTAAGTCATTTAAATCAGAAAGTTTAGTTTTGTACACATGGCTCTTCACATATCCCCATAAAAAAAATCTAATAATATAAGATTAGGTGATCACGCTGGCCATTCAATCGATCCTCGCCTCCCTATCCACCGATTGGGAAATATTATATCGAGGTACCTACTGCCGGACATTAAGTTGGTAATGTGGTGGTGCTCCATCCTGCTGAAACCATATCGCATTCGCTGGAACTTGAGGGTTACCGGGATCAGGATATAAATTTGCCAACGTTGGAATGACATCATTTTGATGTAGTGCCAAATAATTGTTGCCATTCAAGTTGCCCTCAATAAAAAAGGGACCAATGATATTGTTCCCTACAATCCCTGCCCAAACATTAACCTTTTGAGGGTATTGAGTGTGTTCTTCTTTCATCCAGTGAGGATTTTCCGTGGACCAGTAGCGGCAATTTTGCCGATTAGCATGACCGTTAAGTAAAAAAGTACACTCATCAGAAAACATAACGTCTTCTAATTGGATAATATTGTTATCCAACATGTCCATCATTTGCTTACAAAAAAAAGTTCTTCTATCAAAATCGTCTTTCATGAGCTCCTGAGTAGGTATCATCTTATACGGATGCAATTTATTTTCTTTTAATATGTTTGCTATCGATGTATGGCTAGCATTGAATGTAGTGGATGCCTGTCTACTCGATGTATGTGGGTTTTCCTGAAACTCAAGCAACACATCTAATTTGAGTTCATCACTCGGTGCATTGGCAGCTGCTTTTTTTTATCTGCCTTACATGACCAAACTCGCGGAACTGCTTTTCTATTTTACTTATTGTTCTTTGGGATATAGGCGGTAAATTAGGAAATTTCTCATGAAATAGGCGAGTTACTTCCTGTTGTGTTCGGATGTTATCTCCGTAACCAAACATTTGTAAAACTGTTATTTTATGCATTTCCGTTAATCTAACCATTTTTCAGAATTGAATTGAACAAACTTTATACTTAAATTACAACAATGACAACTTAAATAAAACAATTTACTACTGCTTGTTAAAATAGCGTTGCCACGGAAATTCTTTAAAGTTTTTTAATGGTTACCATCTAAAAACCACATTGCTATGGTTTTTGTTCACTTTCTTATTATCAAGACCTAAACGGGAAATAAGTTTTAAGTATATTGTAATAAGTTTCGAGTATATTTTAGCGAATTACGGTAACAACATGATTTTAATTTTTTTTATGTTAATTTTTGCATCAAATTTAAAAACAATAACATTTTTGAATAGAGAATATAGCGACCTTTCAAATGATATATCACAAGCCTAGATATACTTCCCATTTAAAAAATTGGGGGTTGTACCTGTCATTCTAAGGAGATTAAAGGTAGGGGTTGCATTTTCTCGTTAAAGAATGTCAAGTTATAATTTAAATTTGACGTGTTTCGGGATTTTTTATAAATATGTACAGTAACCGAAATAATGAATTTATTCCATTTGGCTTTTACACACTGTATAATCTTCATGAAGGGATCGTATAATACACTCACCAACTTAAAATTCTATCCATTCAAAATATGGAATTATTTTAAAATGTTCTAACTTCCGAAAGCGGAGGCTGATTTCTTTGATTTTTTTTGCAGCTTGTAGATAAAAATCTGTACTTTTAAGCTTATTATTTTGACGTCTCAAAATAATTTCATACTTATATACAGGGGAGAAAATAAAACAATGTTTTCCTCTACTTTTGACTCACCCTGTAGGTTAATTCTGCTAGTAAATGTTAAAATAATAAACTTAAAAGTACATTTTTTTATTTACAAGTTGCAAAAAATTCAAAGAAATTATCCTCCGCGTTCTGAATTTAGAGCATTTTTAAAGAAATCAATATTTTGAATAGAACGAATATTAAGTTGGTAAGTGTATTTAATGATAATCTGCTTCAAAATCATGTATCTTAATTTTAATACATATTTAAGCTGATTAAATATTCGGCTTGAAAAATCTAATTCAATTCAATTTTTCATGAAATTTATGTTCACTTTTGGTTGAGTTTTGCCTGATATAAAAATATATGTCCATAAACGCCTTAAATCAAAGATTTTCCTAACAGTTTCACACAACCAAAAGAAACACATAGAAAATCCTTTGTTTTGCTTTTACGACTTTACATACATTTCGCGTTCAACGTATCAGAACTAATATTATGCCTCACAAACGTATTAAATAAGACGTAACTAAAAAAAGAAGAAGGAAGTGAACCCTTCAGCGAAAATCCCCTTTATACATTTTCTCATATTAAGTCGAATAAATATCCAGAAAAGCTGTAACTGGCGAACTTGCCTAGATAGAAGCCGTAATGTAATTTCGTTCTGACTTTGATAGAATTGGATCATTCTCTTTTCTCTCTCGAAGATTCAGGCCCTACCATGAGCATTTTCAGTAATTTCTGGAGGAATCGCGACATCATTTTCCAGAAATGGCGGTAGTAAATGTATAAGTATCTTATCCAAGCACATTATATTCCCAAATTGATGTCTTTTAGTGTGAGGATTCCCACTAAACAGAGACGAAGCTTTTTTTTGAACTTCTTTTTAATGCCATAAATGTGGTAAAGCGAAATATCTCTATGAATTCAAACGACCCCGTTTAGCTCGGGAATTATTACTACTTTCTAATTACCCATAACATGTAATAATATTATGACGTTGGGCGTCAATTTGTGATATGATTTAAATGTTGAGAGTGAATTTATAAAAATACAGCATCCGCCAAAAGAAACAGTACCGAAAATAAAAATAAAAATTAATTTTTAATCTCTGTAATGTAAGTGTTCAAAATGTTCACCATTTCGACGCAAACAAGCTTTATAAAAAGTGGTTGATGGAACTGCCGAAAAATATTTTGTATTCTTTCCCGTAGTTAGGCAATATTCGCCGGCGGATTTTCCGAATGAAATATTTTTCCTTCATTATGCCCCAAATGTATGCGTCAGGTGGCGTCAGATCAGGTGAATGAGAAGGATATTCCAAGTCGGTTCCCCGAGAAATTATTCTATAATCGAAATGCTGACGGAGTAAGTCTAAGGTGCGCACAGCTGTATGGCTCGTTGCACCATCTTGTTGGAACCATTGTGTGCGAAACTGTAGATTTCGTGCACGGCAAAAGTTATTTAGATCTCTTACAAAAGGTATAATAAATTTTTCTCTATAACGTTCTTGGTTGACAGTAAGTGGATTTTGATCATCATCTTCAACGAAATAAGGACCAATCATTCCATTACCAGATACCCCATGTTCTGATATTTTCTCAGACCTATATCTGCTCTTCGAGTCCTATTTTCCTGAGGAAGTCTAGGACATCATCGGGCTTTGTCATCCAACCACTAGGAGGATTATTTATTAGTCCTATACTTCCAGCTGGAGCGCCTGTAAGGAAACTGTCGTAATATCTAGCTCGTGGGAATATAAAAGCTGGTGGTAAACTGTTTCCATCTGCACTCACGATGGCACACATAGTTACAAGGGTGCCCCTTTCCGCGGAAGTTACTTGACCCACTTGCTTAGTCCATTTTGCAGCAATAATATTTGGCGCATCTACAACAGTGGTTATACCTGTTTCATCCAAGTTAAAAATTCTATGTGCGGAGAAAGTGTATTTTTCGAAACAGCGTACAAGATTATCTTGAAACTCGGTTAATGCAGTCTGGTTAAATGCGGTAACACGTGACATACTTGTGTTCTCAGGTCTTCGGAGACTTAGATTGCTATGGCGTTTCATAAATCCTTGGACCCAATCTAACCCTGCCATTTTATTGGTATCCCAACTAGGTGGATATTTTATAATCATAGTTTTTGCATAGTCAAATGCCAACACCCTTAGATTGTTATAAGATAAACCATATTGTAGTTTAGAGCAGGTTAAAATATATTTTACCAACATGAGTTCCTGATCTTGATTAAAGACTTGTCGAAACGTATGTTTAGAGGAAAACACCTGCTCCCTAGGTTGTTTTTTTAAACGATAAAACAGAGCCGTATGTTTCACGCCGTAAACTTCTGCAGCTCTTCTTAAAGACAATTTGTTTTCTCTAACAGCAGCTATCGCCTTCTCCATGTCTTCCTCAGTAAATCCAACTTCCTTCTTCCTTTTATATTATCTCACCATCGTAGCTTGTAAATCTGGAAATAAAAATGCTACTTGGAAAGCGTTTCACAACTATAATGGGGTACCTTTGAACAATGTTCAACAGTACCCCATTCCAGAGTTCAAAGGTACCCCTTGCGCCTACACTTAAATTCAACAACGTTTACTAAAAACACTCTAACCTCAAAAGTCACATAATTTCACAAAATGTTCTACTTACCTAGGCTAGTTAACTACCCACTGCAGAACAAATGTCTTTATTATAGTTTAATACTGAGCCTAATTTGTTTAGGTGGTAAATATTAGAAGAAAAATGATTAAAAACAAGGGTTATTCGTATTTACGTTACAAACAACATGGAATGCGCCGCATAAAAGAGTTGATTGCTTGAACTGTTTACTTCAACCACGTGTAGTTTAAAAATGATCGCGTCTGAGGTGGGAAATTTGAATACTGTTTAAATGTGCCCCACGTTCAAACGTGCCCCCTTCTCCCCTACACTACCAGTGCCACGAAATTTTTCAACAACAGCTAACATCACACTTTTACCAGGAGTAATAAGAGCACCACTGAAATCTTTTTATTTTTTACGATACTACTGAGGAAAGTTGTTTTAAGTTGAGTTATTTAAATAAGTATCATAAGATGACAGAAAGATGTCAGAAAAAACTGTCTATAAAAAAACCGATAAAAGATAAATAGATTTAATGAAATTGATTGTGTTAACCTTTACTTTGTGAAAGTTCATCTTACTAGAACAATAAAAAACTGAACGGTTAAATAGTGGAAGTTTAGTTTAACCGTTCAGTTTTTTATTGTTGTATAAATAGATTTGATTTTCTTGGGGCTAATAAAAATAAAGTTGATAATAAGTTACGAAAAATAAATAATTCTCAAACAGTTCTTTCAAACGACTTATTCTAATACAGTTGTAACGATATAGATAAATATAAATTTATATAAAAAAGAAAAATACGTGAACAGTAAACTTGATATATAACAATAAAACTTATCTTTTAATACCAGTTGACGATCCTTCGCCGTACCTTGGGGTCGCTACGGCACTGTCTAGGTGGTTCAAAATGTCTATGGATGATCTAGAGTTGAGGGATGATCAATTCTTAGAGATGATCAAGTAAAAGATGTTCAAGTTTAAATAATGTTCAAGTTTACGAGATCTTCAAGTTTAGGGGATGAAATGTTCAAGTTTCAGATGTTAAAGTTTACTGTATAATATTCCAACTTTCTGTATATGACAGCAAACCAATAGAAGAAATGAGACTGGAGATAATTAAAACCCTTGAACCCGATAATGGCAACTCATTAGCACACCTCGTAGTGTAGCTACTTTGAACTTCCAATTATAATTATAGAGACCGTATTCATTATTTTATTATTAAGAATTCTTTCGGAAAGATGGAGCTCGTGGTACTAATTTAATTACCTACATATTTAGGATACCAGGTGCTTAAAATGTTAGCAGATACTGTTACAAACAGTATAAAGTTAAATAAACTTGAATATACACATCCAAAAAGTCAAAAGATATTTTAAAAAATGTATAAATTGATGAAAACAAAATTTTACTTTGAAGAAACCACAGAATAGAAATGTAGAACGTACAGTCCCATATTATAAATATTAAGTAAGAGACGAAGAGTATTCTTAATGATTTTGGTTTAGCATTGGAGAGTAGAGGTAAGAAACAAACTTTTATGGAAATAATAGCGAAAAACAGTCGAGCGGAAGCGGTAAATAGTAGATGGCGCGTGGGTAGCAAAAGGGTAAAAAAAGTTAACCTAACAAAACATCCGTCTGTAGTGTAAATTTATAAAATTAACAAGTTTTTGAACTGCAGTGGTAAAAACAATAACTTCTTCTGAATTCTCTGTGGATTTCATGTTTTAAATTTTTCGGTACATTGTCTGCAACATCATAAATAACTTATGGGTACTTATTTTTTCAATTATGCACATGTAGAATTGTAAATTTTCCTGTTTTCTTTAGTATTTTCTTTAGTACCAGCTCCTTAAAATTCGCTA
The DNA here is from genome assembly GCA_035357415.1 of Ophraella communa. Classification (NCBI taxonomy): domain Eukaryota; kingdom Metazoa; phylum Arthropoda; class Insecta; order Coleoptera; family Chrysomelidae; genus Ophraella; species Ophraella communa. Next base: position 23,894,328 of record CM068983.1, read on the forward strand.
AAAGCAAATATATGACAAACTAATGAAAATAAACAAACTTTATGGAGTGTTAACAAAAATTTACACTCCAGCTACAGTGGCGCCTTCCTTATTTGAACTTATTCTATCCCGAAGACCAAAAAAAATCTGCTACAGTTATTTTATTTTTAAATTAGTAACTATTTATTATCTTACTGATAATGGAATCATTTTTTGGTGGAATATAGTTCATTTACTTATGCGATCTCGCCAAAATTTTAAAAATATTTCCGTAACTAAATACAAAGCTCAATATTTTTTAAATATCAAAAAGTTGCGTACAAAAATAATATTTTGAATATATGTTTCATGCTATCAGTAAACTACCTATATTTATAACAAATTGTTTTTATCGTTTTTTTTTTTATTTAAATTAAAGTGTCTCAGCTGCTAAGGCCATTGACACACAACGAAAATATATATATATATATACAAATAGTAGTATATTTTTGCGGGAATGAATTGAATAAAAAAAATGAAGATAATGGGTTAAGCCCGCTAATGCAGCCGTAGACACGTGTTTCTGTCTCCTTAGACTTCATCAGTACGGCATAGCTAAGGAGAATATTACCATCATTCAGTGTTTTTTTGGTAATATTCTCCTTAGCTATGCCGTACTGATGAAGTCTAAGGAGACAGAAACACGTGTCTACGGCTGCATTAGCGGGCTTAACCCATTATCTTCATTTTTTTTATATATATATATATATAAAGAACAATTAAAAAATGTTTACAAATGTAACAAATAGGTCCAATTTACAACTTGCGACACATTAAACACCGATTTTATTCCGTTTTAAACTGAACTATACATTTTAATGTTTTTCAGAAACTTTATAACGGCACTAAACTTGTTCGGAGAAAGTACATTCTTGAGCTCTTCATTTAGTCCATACAATCTTCGGGATGCTGCATAGTGGTTGCATTCGACTAGGACATGTTGGACGGATAGTTGAGTATTGCATTTCTCACAGTTTGGGGGATTTTCGGAGGCCATGATATGCCCATGAGAAAAGCGAGTGTGTCCTATTCGTAATCTTCTTATAATCGACATCTCTTTTCTGTTCATGCCTGGCATCTTGGGTGATGGTACATTGGGTTGTATTGTAAAGAGTTTTGTATTGCATCTACTCCAATGATTTTGCCATGTTCGCAGAGTTATTTGTTTGACGTTGTACTTGAGGTCTTGGTAGAGTTGGATGTTTTCTGGTGGCAAATCTGAGGTGCATGCTTGCTTTGCTGCTTCATCTGCGTTCTCGTTACCAGCAATTCCGATATGTGAAGGTATCCACACAATGTTAATCAGCATACCTGAACAGAAAAGGTTGTGGCAAGCTTCGTGAATGAGTTGCACTATTGGATTTTTTGAAAAGGCGTCTTTTATAGATTGAGTTGCAGACAGAGAATCAGTGCATATTGTTAAAGTTTTAATAGTTTCTACTGCAGTCTCCAAAGCTTTAAGTATGGCATACAATTCTGCAGTGTGTATAGAACAGGTTTCGGGTAGACGAAAAAGTAATTTATTTGTTTCTGAAGTAACAGCACATCCAACACTTTGTTCATTCTTAGAGCCATCAGTGAAAATAACCAAGTCGGGTTTTTGATGATAAAGTAACTCCCTAATGCTTGTTTGTAAAGGAGACTAGATGTTCTTGTTTTGTCGTTATGTAGGCTAAAAATATTTCCGTATAACTAAATACACAGCTTAATATTTTTTAAATTTCAGAAAATTGCGTACAAAAATAATATTTTGAATATATGTTTCATGCTATCAGTAAACTACCTATATTTATAACAAATTGTTTTTATCGTTTTTTTTAATACATGTTATATTTTATTATAATTGTTATATTGTTTATTTTATTTTTTTTGGGTATATTGTAAATAAAGATTAACTTTTTTATCGAATTTTGATTTATTATTAACCAAAGACAAAACAAAATTACAGATTTTTGTAATATCCACTTCAATGGTCGAGCAGTATATTAATAGTTAATTTAATATATTACTTTTTTTTGGGTTTTTCCAATTTAGTTTACCATTTCCCGTACTATCGAGCTCAATCCATCAAACCTAGTTAGAGTCGCTCCGTGACAAAATAAAAAAATAAACTAAATCTGGCGACACTGTCATCGGGAAAATAATAAGAAAAATCATGAAAGCAACCGTCTAGTGATTGATTCGAAACGTCAGGGAAAGATTTGTCGTTTTTGTTTGATAAGGACTTTGGCAGAATTTTTTAGTTTTATGACGATTCACTTTTGTTGTCAAGATGGTCTTTTATTGGCCAACTTGGGAATTGATTGAAGACGAAAGAAAAAAAATACCAAAAATATTTGTTTTATGTGCAAAACAACATAATACAAGGATACAATATTATTTGTAAGATAAGAAACAATATTTTATTACTGCAAAAATGATTTGAAGTTATGTAAATTATGTCAGTTTGTTAAAGAAAAGAATTTACACATCATGTATATTTAAGTGACATAAAAATCTCCAGTTTAAGTTTATTTTATTTTTATAATAATAATAATAATAATAATAATAAACGACTTTATTCAAAATATTTTGACAAGAATTTTGTTTTCAAAAAAATAATATAGAGTAATCATGCTCAACGTGGCGAAGTCTAGCTAAGCTACTCCTACTTAACCACACTAAGCATGTTAGGTAACAAGGGTGTATTCAAACAAGCATCATTTTTGGTCTTTAATCAGATAACATTTATATTTGTATTTAAACTTATTAATGTTAAATAATTTAAACTGCGCAGGAATAGAGTTGTATATTTTGACAGCATTATAGGTAAAACATCTTTGAAACATAGCAGTCCGATACTTTGGTAATGACAATTTATGTTTGTTGCGAGTATTTCTATTGTGAATAAGAGAGTGTGGGATTAATTTATTAATTAGTACTAGAGGTTTAGAGTTACTGACTATTTTATGTACAAAAGTACCCAAATGTAGTTTAAAACGATTATTCATATTCAACCATTTACAATCATTAAGTTTATGAGAGATATGTTGGCCTTTTCTAATCGAGAAAATTAGGCGGCAACAGGAGTTTTGTAAAACTTGAATGCGTTGTTTATCGCGTTGTAAAATCTTGTAAAGTACTTACTGAAGCATAATAAGTAAATGATAAAAATTTCAAAATGATTGCATTGCTTTAAAGCCCTTTTACTTAAAATAATATGTGAACACAGTCCCGATGTGTTATGCATTCTCTAACGCGCCTAGGCATGCTTCTGATCAGGTGGTCAATATCCTCCTGAGTGTTCATAAATTGTTCAAATAATGATGTATCAGTAGTCTCTTCATCAGCATGACATGAATCATCCTCTGTTGTACTTAACTCAATATTTGGACAATACTGACCTCGGCAATTGGTACACGCAGGTGAACACTGTAGTCCTACTTTTCTACGGCCGCATTTGGCACTACAACCTTTCTTGCAATTGCAAAAAATTGTATTAAGGAGTTTTTCAGGTGCAGGGGGAAGCAAAGTTGTAATTGGTTCCAGAGTATTATTTACTAATTTCCAACCCCAGTCTTCAGGGTTAAGTTGATTACCTTGCCATGTCTGTACTTAATAATATACCCGATACAAGTGCTGAATAGTAGATGCCGATGTTGGAGGAAAACAAGATAGCTGCACTGCTTCTTGTTTCGGGTATTTTTGACAAATGTTAAATATCTGTACTTATCAATACAATTGATTTTCATTGGAGCTCCATAAACTGCAAGAAGAAATCGAATCCCTTTCGTAATATTTGCCTGAGGTGGAGAATCAACGTCCGTAAACACTTTCGCACAAATAATTTTAAAATTGAATTTTTGCCCCTTCTGTACATTGCTGATGTAGTATCGCAACCGGTTATCGCATGCAAAAATAAAATATAGTTTTGGCATTTAGGGACTGACACTCCTTTAAATATATATTTTCTGAATAGAATGTATAGCATATACATAAAAAAGACACAAACAGGAATTTTTACTTGCTGAATGTGTGTATACGTGGCTGATGTGTGCACATTATATATAACGTGACTCTTAGAATCGTGATATCTGAGGAACGGTATTACTTATAGAAAAAATTATAAGGACTATTTTTGTAGAGAATTTTGAGATCTACATATTTGGTCAAAGGTATTTTTTCAAAAAAACTTACGGTTTTTGAGAAAAACTCAAAAAACCTAAAATTTTGACCTTTGACCCCGAATAACTTCTGAAGCACATATAGGACAGATGGGGACTTTTTAATTTTTCATTTTTATAGTAAAATAAAGGTATTTACCAAAAATCAGCTCTGTCGGAATTTTTGTTATTTCATTACTCTTTTCAAGTCTAAATTGACCGGACTATATGTTGAAAGAAGTCTATAAAAGACGGGGTTCTAAAACTTCTTGGATATAACGCTGCGCGTTTATGTTACCTCTGATGAAGATTACAGGTGATCTCGAACTATAAGCTATATAACACCCTAAACCATAACTCCAACAATTTGATGAACATGTCTTTCAACAAAAAACCGTGGATTTCTCCTTTCACCACGTCGTCTTCTAACCCTCGCTCGACCATCGTGCATGCCTAAACAAAATCAAGACTCGTCACTAAAGACGATCCCAAAGTGACGATTCTCTGCACCACTCAAGGCGATTACGTCAGTGTTCTGGAGTTAAAGGAAGGACCCAGTGTGGTCGGAATGAAAACAACCCAAAACGTCTTATTCATGGGTAAACACTTCGCATGCCAGTTCTTCCGTGTTCTGCAAACCAATCATTTGCAGTGGACCTGGTACTGGAGAAACGGTCCCCTAAGGCTAATAATCTTAGGCGGCCATCTTCACGGTGTGTTGTTCTACGGGGGCGTCCAGAGCCCCTTGCTCTTTGCGTACGGCCTTCTCGAAGCCATGCCTGACAACACCTAACCAAGGTGTCTACACTTCATTGCACTCTAACTGCAATTTCCCGAAAAGAAAATCCAGGTTCCTGAAGTCCCACTATACCCCTATCAAACTCACTAAGTTGACGAAATCGTACAGGTCTCCGTATCCTAGACATCGTAACCAATCGTAAAGAATGTCAAGAAAGAAACAAAATCCGTAAAATTGGGATCTTTACTATGGCTACAATATTCATTTTTGGATTGTTAGTGGATTTCAAAAAAGCAGTACGCAGTACAAAAACCGGATTCTTCAATTTTATCAAATTTAAAAAAAATTATTAAAATAAAATTATTTAAACTGGGTGTTCGCATTTTTAAATCACAGTATACATCTCAAAATCAATAGCTTGCAAAGAACTATTAGTTATATCAATAAACTTTATTAGTAACTCACTACAAAGAGTGATTATTTACTATTACACATTTTTAATATTGTGGACCATTTTCTAAATAGATGCAAGCATATCCATGTAGAATAACAAATACCAAAGTAGTTAAAGTTTGTATCAACAAATTCATTGCTGAACATGAAAAGATTAAAAATGTATTATGAATCATTCTACATTTTAAATTTGACGATGATAGTTTGAAACGTTTAGTTGAACGAAACTTTCTAGAGTTTAATAGTTCTCAAACATGTTTTAATTATTGTTCCCTGTCTTTGCCGTGTAACAGACAACTCCCCTAGTATAATATTTCACAATACGGTGCGTTATCTAGTGAAATAAAATTTTTCCGGCATTTAAAAGTCGAAAGTTAAATCGTCAGGAAGACATTCGGATTGATTGCAATGACTACGACTGCAGAAAACTTTAATTCTGTTGCGAGGAATTAGTGGAGGCTATAAAAGCCTGTTCCTTTTTCGATTTTTTTTTTTTGTTTTTTTCAGTGTAATGGCTCGAATAAAGAAGTTTGCATTTACATTAGTAACGCGCTTTTAGTTCCCAGTTATATATTTTAGCCATAGCTACAAGTGAAAGACAGAAAAGAAACTCCTGTTCAAAATTAAATTAACACCATTAATTACGAAATTAGATCTTTTTGTTTTGTGTTGTGTTTTTACGTCAACTGATGGGGTCCCTTAGGTTTGGATTAAAACTCACTTTAAATAATCACTGGTACATCACTTAAGACTAAAAATATATAATAATTATCTATACTACTATAAGAGAATAGAATCGTCTGATTTATGAAGAAGCATTTTTTATTTTTTAAAAAATGATCTATACAGGGCGTTTCAAAAAAAGGTAACACCGTCTCTAGGATAGGTAAAAAACTGAAAAATAATTGGGGTTGGCTTAGTAAAATTTTTTTCTAACGCCATCCGTTTTCAAGATAAAGGGCGTTGAAAAAATAAAAAATTACACATTTCTTACGATTTTGCCGAAACTACTGGCACCATTGGAATGAAATTTTATACGAATATGTTGTGGAAGCTGATATATCCCATGAATTTGTTTTTATAACTAACTCTCATAGAGGGCGCTAGTTACACGATTCATACAACCTATTATTCAGCATAACTTTTTTTAGGGTAGAATTATTAGTCAAAACTCCAAGTGAACATAAACATCGTTTAATTCTACACCAAAAAGGTACTCTTGGTAAAACTCGATATTATGTACCGTTTTCGGAATATTTTGATTTGAAAATTATGAAGTAATAACCGCTCCTCGTATAAGTTAATGATAAATTTATTAATTAAAAAAACTTACAATAAGAAAATTAAAATAAAGACAAAGAACATAACATAAAATTCAATTATAGTAAATGTTCAAAATGTCCTCCGTTTTCACGAATACACAAGTCTATCCTTTTTTCTAAAGAATCCATTAATCTTCTTAACGGTTGGGGATCATCTATGATGTCATTAAAGTGACGTTGAATTCTGTCTATTAATTCTTGACAAGAATTTACCTCTGTAGCATAGACTTTTTCCTTAATATACGACCAGACTGTGTAGTCCAAAGGATTAAAATCACATGACCGATGAGGCCAATGGATTGGAGCTTCTGCACCTCTACCAATCCATCGATTCCGAAAATTGTTACTCAACCAATTACGACACCTTCTATCAAAGTGCGGTGGAGCTCCATCATGTATAAAAAATAATGATGTTCGCTCATTTATCGATAAATCTTCTAATATCTTAAATAAGTGATTATTAGAAAATCAAGGTACATATCACCACTTAAATTTCCAGGTAGAACATGATAACCTATTAATCTGTTACCTAAAGTTGCTGCCCAAACATTAACTTTAAATGAGTGTTGGTAATGTGATACCCTTTTGGCTTGTGGATTCTCATCACACCAGTAGTGTGCGTTATGGGAGTTAAACATACCTTGTCGCGTAAAGGTGGCCTCGTCCGTAAAAAGAATACATTTAAAAAAATTTGGATTGAGGGCTGTCCTTTCTCGCAATGTTTCACAAAAATCGACTCTAACCGGTAGATCGTCCGGCAAGAGTTCTTGAACTTGTCTGTAATGGTAAGGATGTAGCTGCTGCTCTTTAAGTATCCGCCAAGTAGTTGAAGAAGATGTATTTGTTTGTCTTGCCATATTCCTTACACTTAATGTTGGATTTTGATCAACTAAATTTAAAATAATATTTTCTTTATTAATTGTTCTTGTTGTTCTTGGTCTACCTGAATTTATTTTCTTTGGTCTTACATTCCCAGTTTCTCGACAACGTCGTTCAACTGCTCTAAATGTTTTTTTACTTGGTAAGTTTCTTCTAGGAAACTTTTCTGCATAACGCGTAAAAGCTGCACTAGAGTTTCCTAAACACTCGCCTAAAGTTAATAACATGTCGGTGTATTCAACATTTGAGTACATTTTGTTTAACAATATCTAATTTTATAAATAACAAGGTTTCAAAACTCTATTTATTGTTGACTTATTGTCATAACAATCAATAAATGTCAATTTTACATGGCAAACTTAGAGAAAAGCGAACTTTATCATTAGTTTATACCAGGAGCGAATATTACTTCATAATTTTCAAATCAAAATATTCCGAAAACGGTACATAATATCGAGTTTTACCAAGAGTACCTTTTTGGTGTAAAATTAAACGATGTTTATGTTCACTTGGAGTTTTGACTAATAATTCTACCCTAAAAAAAGTTATGTTGAATAATACGTTGTATGAATCGTGTAACTAGCGCCCTCTATGAGAGTTAGTTATAAAAACAAATGCATGGGATATATCAGCTTCCAAAACATATTCGTATAAAATTTCATTGCAATGGTGCCAGTAGTTTCGGCAAAATCGTAAGAAATGTGTAATTTTTCATTTTCTTCAACGCCCTTTATCTTGAAAACGGATGGCGTTAGAAAAAAATTTCACTAAGCCAACCCCAATTATTTTTCTGTTTTTTACCTATCCTAAAGACGGTGTTACCTTTTTTTGAAACACCCTGTATAAGTATAATTTTTGTTGATCACTTTAATATCCCCTTTAATCTTAACGTTCAAAGCCTAAAAAAAAGATAAAATGAGTCAGTTATATGTTTTCGTAATTTAAAAAATAAACTTAATAATGATCCTCTTCGGCAACTTTTGTTTAAGAAAAGGGGATGAACTTATTTAATAACCGCTTGAACGGGAATTCAAAGTGGTAGGGTTTATTCTTTCATTGCCGAGTATTTTCGAGATGAAAAGATGAAGTAAATCAAATAGAAATGACGCACAGTGTATTTTACTTTTACGAATTGTTTAAAAGATCCTTAGGAGCTTTTTTTAAAACACACAAACGATTTTATAAAGTGAAGGCCAAGTTAAAACGCTTAATTAAGAATAATTGGATTTTTTTGTATTAATAAACTATACAGAACCAACCCTTAAGTTCATCAATATTATTATACACTTTTTTTATGATGCCCCCTGGTAAATTTATTATTTAAATAAATTGTTTCGATCAGTATCAATAAAGAAAATAATTATTCGGTAAAATGGGTATAAAATTTATTTATTTATTTATTTTATTACAATATCCAACAGGGTTGCCACTAATTACAGGATAAGGTAGGACATAAAAAGTTTAACAAAAAAAAAACAAATACAATATAACTTTTAATAACTGTAAAGAGAGAAATTGATGCATCATTAAAAAATTCTGGTACCAGAAAAATAAGAATTTATCCATTTCCTCTTCTGCAGTTGACAATATCAATAATAAAAAGTAGAAACAACAACGGACCCAAGACTGAGCCCTGTGGAATGCCGGATGTTTGTTTAAATCTTTGAATTGACATACGGAATAGAAGCCCGAGAGGACACTAATAAGACAAAAAGTATGCTGAGAGTTGCCGAAATAAACAATAGTAGGGAAAACAAGACGAGATCGAGTCAGGAACACAGAAGTAAGGGAGAAATGTGAAGTACAGGATGTAGTAAGATGGGGAAAACAAAGAGGAAGACAGTGGCACAATTACGTAAGAAGAATGGATGAAAACAGGTTACCGAAAATAGATTTAGTTGGAAGACCAGCAAGGAAACGACCACTGGGGAGACTACAAAAGAGATGGAGGGACAGCTGGATGTCCACATAAAAGGATATGCTATACTGTATTTGAAAATCAAGAGAGAGAGTAAATTCCCAGAATAAAAACTAATTCGGTATGCAAAACTATAGTACAGTACGTGCGGTAAAACTTCAATATTTGTAATGCATTCTAAATTGTTTTTGTTAATTTCAATACAAAATTTATTAAATTTCTTGGACTATCACATTATTTTATGATCTTTCATTGTTACTACAGTAGGCCTAAGAGGATTAACGTGCGTCATAGGCGTAACCAGATTAGAAAGGGATAATTTTTATTTAACGACCTCCGAATGGCAACAGCTTCTAATGACAAATATTTTGACTTAAATAGTGCTTAAGTTTCTAGATATGCAGTTATTTGATTTTCGATAAACGTGACAAATAGTAGTAACTAAAAATGGAAGCAGTTTGTGAGTATAAGCCAGTGAAAAAATTAAAACTAGACCATTTATCGCTCAATGAAAACAGTACTGTAGTGAATGTGTACCACTATTTTAAACATCAATATCCCTCAAACACTAATGATAGTGTAATTGAAACAACATCTAAGGCAATGGGATATGGAAAATCTACAATATATAGAGTTCTAAAGGAGAAAAAATCAGGTGGAGTAACCTCACCAAAGCCGAAACCAGGTAGACAAAAACTATTAAAAGTCAACGTGGACGAGTTTTTTAAGAATGCTATTCGTAAGCTTGTTCACTCATTTTTTATAAACAAGCAAATACCAACTTTATAAAGTTTTGCAAGCCATTACGAATGATGTTGATTTACCCACAATAAGCCGGGAAAAACTATGGAAAACGTTACATGAGTTAAACTCATGTAAACTCAATTTGAAAAAATGGGCAGACACTCAATACTAATTGATTCTGAAGAAATTGTATGTTGCAGAAGAATACAACAAGTTAAAGCTCAAAATAAAAACATTTATTATTAAGATGAAACATGGGTTAATAAAGGACATTGTGTAGGAAGAGTTTGGAAAGACAAAAATATACAATCATCCCATCAAGCTTTTTTAGAAGGATATACTACTGGTTTTAAGGAACCTATAGGAAAAGGTAAAAGATTAATTATTTGTCATATAGGCAGTACAAACGGTTTTCTTTAGAATGGTTTTCTCTTATTTGAATAAAAAAAACGTTGATTATCACGAAAAAATGAATGGAAACGTGTTTGAGGAATATTTTGAACAGATGATTCAATTCATACCAAAAGGATCGGTTATTGTAATGGACAATGCAAGTTACCACTCCAGATTACTTGAACCTTTACCAACCACTAAATGGAAAAAGGATGAAATTGCAAAATGGTTATCTTCTAAAAATTTAGCCTTTGACAATACAATGCTGAGGGCAGAATTGTTAACTATTGCTAAAAAACATAAGCAAAATTATAAAAAATATAATATTGAGGAGAGCCAAAAAACGAGAAATTGAAATCCTTCATTTACCACCCTACCATTGTGAGCTGAATCCGATAGAATTGATAAGGGCTCAAGTTAAAGGTTATGTTGCCAGAAATAACACTACTTTTAAATTATCAGATGTTAAAAATCTCTTCAATAAGGCAATATCTGAAGTAACAAGTGAAAATTGGCAAAAATGTATTAGACACGTTACAGAAATAGAAAAAAAATGTGGGAGCTAGATAACATAATTGATGAAATTTATGGTACTAACCCTTACTGTGTGAAAGTTCATCAGATTGACGATGCTATTTCGATAGCGAAACGGCTGTCATTATAATTAAAGTATTTAAAGAATAAATAGTGGAAGTTAATTCAACCTATTAGTTGTTTATTGTTCTGAATAACATAATTGATATTACTATAGAGCCCATTGTAATTTCTCTAGAATGAGATGGTGAATCTTCTGACACAGAGTGCGAGCAACCATAACTTTAAAATTATTAATTTATTTACTTTAATTTTATTTTTAGATTTTTATTTTTTAAGATTTAATATCGTCGTATTTTTTGCATGTTGCTCGTCAAATTTTATCCTTGCGGTTGGTTTTTTTTCTCATATACCTACTTAATTGTTTTTTTAGCTCCTCATAATATTAATTTATAAGTAATTGTAATTATCTGTACATATTATATACATATTTTGTAAATAAACATATGCCTAAAATAATATTGACTTTTTCTTCATTTTACCCAAATTAAATTACTACTTACGAATTATGTTTATCTATCTAAAATTGGTAATCTAGGTATAAATAACTAAAACAAATTAAATATTTCTATTTCCATATTAATTTAATTTTGAAAACGCACGTCTATGATTTACTGCCTTTAACACTGATAACTGCAAAACATTTCTGGGAATTTACTCTCTCTTGATTTTCAAATACACTATACAAGGCAATGTTCTAAACTAACAGATCAACAGATCTAATAAAATAACAAGAAGAAGAGATTTATAACCTAGGCACTGAACGTAAAGATAACAATCTGTTAAATAATATCGCAAGAGATTTAGAGAAGAAATGTGAAATTCAAGAAATGCTAGTTTACTTAATAACAGATTGTGGTCAATTCTGTCGAATGCTTTTGAGAAGTCAGTGTAAATGACATCAACCTGACTTCTTCTATCCAGTGCTTCAGAAATATACTGTGTCAAACATTTTAATTGGTTACAGTAGAGCGACCAGCTATAAAACCATGTTGAGTTGGTGTAATGATATGACGAAATTATTATTATTAAAAGAATGTGCTTAAATATTGTAAAATTTGCCAGTTCCACAAATATTGTATTATAAAACTAGCTAGTTTTTAGCGAAACAGCTGTCATTGAGTTTACAAAAGAAATTATTTAAATAAATACACTCACCGACTTAAAATTCCATTCATTCAAAGTATTGATTTATTTAAAAATGCTCGAACTTCCGAACGGGGATGCTGATTTCTTTGAATTTTTTGCAACTTGTAGATAAAAAACTGTACTTTTAAGATTATTATTCTGACGTCTCAAAATAATTTCATACTCCCGTCATATACAGGACAGAACAGAAAACAATGTTTTCCTCTACTTTTGACTGACCCTGTAGGTTAATTCTGCTAGTAGATGTGCACATATTGAACTTTACCAAGATGTCTAATTTGTTTCCAACACTTCTTTTTATTTATTTACCCAGATATCTTGATTTGTTTGTGAAATGTGACGTGACATTGTTGTGACATTTTTAATTTTTTTAGTCAATTTAAACAGTATATAGTTTTATAAAAAAATTTTTAACAATAATAAGCAAATCATTAACAAAAACTGGAAATTCGAATATTAATACCGGGTATTTCCCCCACGAGCGCGAACAACCGCCTCAACACGTCGTGGCATACCCTCTATTAAATATCGAATCTCCATCTGGCCAATCTGATTCCATTCATGGACCAAAGCATCTTTCAATTGAGTTAAATTAGTTGGAGTAGGAACTCGGTTACGAACTTCTCTACCCATTATATCCCAGACGTGTTCAATTGGATTGAGGTCTGGACTACGTGATGGCCTGTTTATCCTTTGAATTTCTGTTTCGTCCAAATATAGACATACAGTCCTTGCAATATGTGGACGAGCGTTGTCATGCATAAACATGAATTTATTTCCTACAAATGGTGTAAATGGAATGACATGTGGTTCTAAGACATTACGAGTATATCGGACAGCTGTCATTGCTCCGCCGCCAACAATGACTAAATCAGTACGAACGTCCATGCTTATGCCGCCCCATACCATTACCAATCCTCCTCCATAACTAACGTTCACCTCTTCTTCGGTATATTCTTTCACGTCCATCAGGTGAACGTAAACAAAACCTTGACTCTTCAGAAAATCTTACTCCAGTCATCTACATTCCAATATTGATGCTCCCTGGCAAATCGAAGACGTGCTGTTCTGTGATTTCTAAGTAACTCCGGACCAGTTGCAGGTCTTCTGGAGCGTAATCCATTTTCTCTTAATCGCCTTCGAATAGCTATTTCGTTAACAGCTACTTGACGTACTTCTTCTAAACGATTTCGAGCGAGCCATGATAGCAGTAGTATTCCTTTCTCGCAAAACATTTAATGCTACAAAACGATCATCTCGAGCACTTGTAGCTCGTCGTCTGCCAGATCCTCTTTGTCTCGAAAAACTACAGGGTTCATTGAAACGTTTTACAGCTCTCTGGATGCTACATCTTGTAACACCTAATATTCTAGCAGCATAATATTGAGACCTACCGTCTTGTACTAGAGCAACTGCTCGTGCTGCATGAGTAGCCGTTAAAACCATGATATGGTGATAGTTCAAACAGCAATTATTGCCAAAAAATGAATATTTGTTATGTAGATAATTAAACTGCAATTGATAATTGATAAGTAATAAATATTGACAGTTGTCAAATTGTGAGTTGGCCACAGTACTCTATTAGCATTTTGTAGTTTATTCTCTGCAGTCATTTAAATAGCGATCTTATCTGAAATGTTTCATTTTCTTTATACCGTCACATTTCACGAACAAATTAAGATATCTGGGTAAATAAAAAAACGAAGTATTGTAAACAAATTAGAAAACTTGATAAAGTTCAATATGTACACATCTACTAGCAGAATTAACCTAAAGGGTAAGTCAAAAGTAGAGGAAAACATTGTTTTACTTTTCTCCCCTATATATAAGCGGAGTATGAAATTATTTTGAGACGTCAGAACAATAAACTTAATAGCACAGTTTTTTATCTAAAAGTTGCAAAAAAATCAAAGAAATCAGCCTCCGCGTTCGGAAGTTAGAGGATTTTTAAATAAATCAATACTTTGAATGTATCGAAATTTAAGTCGGTGAGTGTAATTTAAAAACTTCTTATTAAGATGTACTTCTACAAAGTAAAGATTAATACCATCAATTTGATACTATTATTATTTTTCTTTTAAGGATATTTACTCATTTCATTCTTACCCTGTATTTAATAAACAGTATAAATTTACTTATGACATCAATAGTGAAAATAAACATTGCAACTTAATAATGAAAACTGAGAGGTTATAAAGAACTGCAGGAGGTCCAAAAGTGTCATTTTCAGTTATTGTTTGCAGGAAAACATTTTTCTTGTGTCGAAACTCTTTAGTCATAAAATGTGTCTGGAACTTTTCGCCCCACCCCCGCTGCAAACCAGTCTTCATTTAACGCTTAATTTGAAACAATTTCCGGAAAGCACGAAATGTAAAAATTCGCAAAGACAATAAATTTAATTAGAGTATCCTTTTTCCAAAAGAGAAAAAGTAAAGTATAAGAAAAGGATTCGCATTCGGATGCAATAAAGAAAATTCAAGTCTCTCCCAGTAGATCCTCGGCATTATTGCATCAGCGTCACTTCTTCCCCTATCTCTACCCTTTCTGCCATCCAAACATTTAATATCTTCTCAGTTTTTGTCTGTGACTTACTAGAGGGATTTCGAGACTTTTGTAGACAAGTCAAAAGTTGGAATGAAAGCCAGCAAGAACATCCTTCGCTAAAAGTACGGAATTCTTATGAAATTTTTAAACAATACTTTGCTAAACTTACTTATTTTGATTAAAATAACAGAATCGAAGAGGGTGTAAATATTTACTGGTTTCTACAGTGTGCTTTTATTTTTTTTAATAATAAAACTGATAGACACTTCTTGTATTGGTGAAAAAAATCCAGTAATCTGATTTTCTTAGTTTTCACAATGCATGTAGGTAAATTCGATTTTAAAGTTTTTTAATCAAATATTACACAGGAAGCCTGGGAAATTTAATCGTGTCATATGTCTGATGAAAATGTTGTTTGGTTCCGACAAGTTGGCCCAGGAAGTAGTTGTTTTTTCATAGAAAACGGTCAAGCTTGGTATGAAAACTATTTAGATTCTTTACTCTGGGTGCAGGTGGAAACAATTCTCCACTTTTTCAGTAAATTAGATCAAATTTAAGGGATTTAACCGGATGAAGGGGCACTATTAAGTGGCCAGCTCGATCACTAGATTTTTCGTAGGGTTATATTAGAAGAAAAGTATATGCAATGCAGCCAACTAATATTATAAATTTCCCAAAAAGGATGACAACAGAAATAAGAAAAATTTCACAAGACTAAAGTTGAAGAGGAATTATTTAAAAAATTATTCACTAAAGAAAGGATTAATTTTATGTCAGAAATAAGTATAATGATGATCAAAAATCAATCGAAATCAAATAAATAATGGAAAAGCTAGTCACATTTCATAATAAACAGAAGATCAATTAATCAACATTAATTAATTGAAACTAAATAAATTTCCAACAACTAACAAAAATAAAAATTATCAAACTTACCTTTAAAAAAATAATAATGAAAATATAAAATTTCAAATGAAAGAAACAAGCCAACAAATTATAAATTTTCTAAGAACATTTTTTTCCGTTAAACACATAAAAGGATAGTAGTAATAAAACTCAAAGTCAACCCACAGTATGTAATTTAATGAAATGTTACAGTAGCGACATGTTTCGGTCACAAGACCATCTTCAGGCTTTAAGAAAAGAACACAATATGTCAGAGAAATGAAATACAAAGTCAAATATATAAAAGACAAATATAACATGTATAAAAGTCAGATCATATAAGATAAATCTAACAAGAAATAGGAAATGATAGTTTTATAACAGTCAATATAGTTTATAAAATATATAGAACAAACAAAATCAATGTGAAAACATAAAAATATCTTATAATGTATAATACAATATGGAAACTCACCTCTATGTGCAGACTGCAGTGTTTAAACAAATTATAACAGATATTATGAATAAAAAAATGGAGTATTTTAGGTTAGAGTAATAAAATAGGTAGAAAAAGGTAGTTTAAAAATAGTTTAAATTATTAGAACAAACCGTATGGAAGTTTGATGTGTGAAAATAAGAAAATCTGGCGTAAAGACGTAAAAATTTCAGAATGAAACCAGGTATCAACATTCTATAGAAAGGCTTGAAAGAGTTCTCCCAAATAAGGAGATCGATCTCCAAGACCAAATCAGGAACTGGCCTGGTTTAATAGCGGGGATAGAAGAAGAAACAATGTGGAGGGATCCCCTAGACGAGGGGTTCAATCTCCAAAACCATTGGTCGATAGAAGACTGGAAACTGGTAGGTTCAAAAGAACCAATATGGAGAGTTCTCCGGAAAAGGGAGATCAATCTCCAAAACCCGTGACCGTAAATTATCGGATCAATGGTGGAAAAAATCAGGAGACATAGTCTCATAAAAATTAATATAAAGAGAGTAAGGTACATAAAAGGATATTCAAGAATCTATTAAACTCAGTTACACAGAAAATTAACTTCAAATATTGTATAAAAACTTTTCTACAGAACAACACCTGTATGACGTGAAATTACGAGAATTTTTAAAACGTGGAAAGCCACCTGTGCGACTAACTATGAAAGAGTTTTATTTGGTAATCGGTTTTGTGACCTTCAATCTCAGTGATATAGAATTTTGAGTGCTTTTCTGACGTAATAAATTATAAAAAAAATATTAAACATTAGAAACGATTGTTACGTATATTATGTATAAAAATTGTTTGTAAAATATAATTAATTAATTAGAAATGAGCAAATTAAGGAATAATTCTTTCTGATTGGTTCTCGTAAAGAATTTTTAAATGAAGCATTTTATTGGTCAAAGAATATTGAGAGAGGGATATCAACATTTTACGTAAAAAGAACTAGTCAGGAAGAAAAAAGGAGATTCATCTAATAGCCATCGTATTGTAAACATTCAACTCATATTTTCGTTTGATAAATATTTAAACTTTTAAACATTCAACTTGTAATTTTCATTTTAAAAAGATTTTGATTAATCGATTTTGAATTAGAAAAATAATTTTTGTTGAATCAATCAGGAATCATCACTTTTATAATCTAAGATTATAGTTCCAAATGTTATTTTAATGATACAACAGTTAGTATCAAGTATAAGAATTTTGACTTACCTTTATCGAAAATAATCCGAGTGTAAAATCACTTTATAAATACATCAACTGTACAAAGGAAGACATAACATCCATAAAATTAAATAAATAAATCTACGAATAATATAATAATAAATTTCTACATCGTAAGAGGTTCTGTTTTAATTAAACCACCGAAATGGTTCCACCCCATATGTGTTTTCAAGCTAGACTACCAATACCACGTTCATCTGAGACCAACGCTGGAGACATCTATAAGCCAGTGAACATCCAGGGACATCAGTGATTGAAGATACGTTAAATTTTAATTTTGTATAAAGTTAAGAATAATGAAAAACTCTTCGTTTTACCAAAACTTCCAATATTTATTTAAAAAATTGCTTTATTAACTTTAATGACAGCCGTTTCGCTAGACTTAGCATCGTCAGATTGACATATTGAAGTTATATTTTGTTTATTTGTAGCTAGGTACCTGATGTTTATTAGGTAGTTATAAGGCTAGACCAAGTATGGAAGTAATAAGACATAACAATATTAAAGCCTAGATGTTATGAGCCCTAATATTTCCTAAACAAACTAAAGAAATTAAAAGTTATAAAAATATTACAAATTGTGGAACTATTTCCAATAAAAGTTCAAAAATAATATCTTCGGCAACATCAGCATTAATATCATTTAAAACACAAAATAATATTGGTACAAAATTGTTAAATGTAAAAACAAAATTACCTAAATTAAAAAAATCTGGTGTTTACAAAATTAATTGTCCAAAGTGTAATGCTGTATATATAGGTCAAACACAAAGAAATTTTGAAGTAAAATTTAAGGAACATTTAAGAGCATATAGATTAAAACAACCAGATAAGTCAAATTATGCAAAACACCTACTTGAACATCCAACCTCACTCTTACACATCAATGACATCCAAATACTACACACTTGTAATAAAAAACAAAATTTAGATTTTCTTGAAGAACTTGAAATAAAAAGACATCTAGCAGATCCACAATTTAAAGTTGTTAATGAACAAATAAATCTGGGAAGTTCTCCACTTTTAAAGTGTTTGCTTTGATTGAGTCTTTATTTTATACATAGATAAGACTTAATTGTAACACAAATATATTAAGTTATTGTAAAGATCAGCATGATATAGTTTTTTCCTGGTTTTTCTATATCATTTCACAGTTATACTGATCTTAGAGGGAAGTACATCCAGGATAATCCCTTAGGGCTTATAACATCTAGGCTTTAATATTGTTATGTCTTATTACTTCCATACTTGGTCTAGCCTTATAACTACCTAATAAACATCAGGTACCTAGCTACAAACAAACAAAATGTAACTTCAATATGTCAATCTGACGATGCTAAGTCTAGCGAAACGGCTGTCATTAAAGTTAATAAAGCAATTTTTTAAATAAATATTGGAAGTTTTGGTAAAACGAAGAGTTTTTCATTATTCTTAATAAGATGGACTTCCAAAAAGTAAGGGTTAGTACAATTAATTTGTATAAAGTGTTGTGTATGAACTGTTTTAAAGCGATAGTATTTATTTGAGGGTAGAAAACATTTTGTGCACCACTGACTTTGTTGTAAAGATTTTTTAATTTCCTTCTAATAAAAAATTTATAATTTGTTGAGCATAAATCTGTGGTAAAACCTGTACGACTGAGATATAATTTTTGATAAATGTTGAATACATTTAATTAGCATTTCTCCCCCTGGAATGTAGTTGAACAATATTATACAAGTTATTCCATTGAAAAAATTATGTGTGGGATTCAAGTGAATCACCCCGTATATGTATGTTTTATTTCAAATATCGTAGGATTTAAAATAAAAATCTTGTCAACGTTTTCCATAAACCCGTGCAGGTCTGGCAGAATTAATTTTATGCCATAAGTGGTTTCAACAGTACATAAATTATCTTGTCAAAGCTATTTTTTTCTACAAAAAAGGACAATATTAACTGAAACATCAGCGAGGTACTGCATGACGAGTTTTTTAATGTGGCACATTAAAAGAAAATGGAGAATAATGCAGATAAAACAAAATTAAAAGAGATACTGTGAGGGTAAAATAACACAGATACAATGGTTAGCAAAATCAAAATATTTCAGTTTGATTTCAATTTGTGGATTTAAAAAAAAACTCATCAAATTAGACAAAAAATAAACAGTTAGTACAACAAATTTCATTAGTGACTCATATCTTCCCGGAGATACATTTACACAGCAGAAATTCGATACAACTCTCAATAATTTTATATATAAAGATACCGAAATTATATCAAATACGTTTTCAAGATCAATATTAGCTTACTACGGTCTAAACACAGTCCAGAGCATTGATGCGTAACATTTAAATTAGCGAAGCATGGTAAACGTCCACTCTCTCTATGAGCTCGCTGTCCCTAGGGACCCTGCAGTGGAATAATATGTACAGGAAAATGTCGCACGGTTGACATGTGCACATTTAACACTCCATATCTCACTTAGACCATTTGTATATTATCTTAATTGGCCGACGCATCCCTTAGCGGCTAGGATATATTTCAATGCATTTATGATATTTATACTCTCATTAAACTTTTATTTTCTACGAAAATTATCTCATTATCTCATTATCACTATTTCTTTTTTTTCGGATTTCTAGTTGACGTCATTTTCACCCTAAGAAACACTTTTACAAATGTAACAACAAATCTAAGGGGTAGCGGTAGCGAATGGCGGATGAAGCAATAATAAATGAGTCAATGATAGGGCAGATCAATCTTTGAAAAAATAAAATAGGAAAAAGCTACTAATAACGCACGGTGATTATATTGTTACGAAGTAAGAGTCCAAGTCAGAAGTGGAAAAGCAGATATTTAGATCCGAATCCCAATTTCGTGATAATTACTTAAATTTAATGAGAACCAATATTATAAAAATTAGAGCCGTATGCATCAATCTCAGGCTAAGCAAACTATTTTATTTAGATACTTACTATCGGTAAATAGTTTCTGTCTGTTTTTAATGAAATAGTTTAATAGTACACTCATATTTTGCAATAATTAATCCTAGTCTAGTTTCAGTTCGTATTTATTAATGTAACAAATATCTCTATCGCTTACTGTATACTTAAATATATCGTATCAAAACTTCCCAAAGTTATTTACTCTTATCTGAGTTGGAACTTTTATAATTTCGATTCAAGTTTCGTGCAATATTGTTTTGACTGCATCAACGAACTCAAATTTAATAAATACAGAGCAGAACGTACCGATATTAATAGTATTTTCTTTACTTTTTTTCGGAAAGAGATAAAATTTTCCAAGCACTGTTTGGATAGATAAGTAATAAGAAGACAAAAACTTGGCGATATGAAATGACTTTTATTCTAACTGGATATAAATAAAAGAAGAAAAAAACATATGGAATTGTTATTTAATCCTTTCTGGTTTTTATAAATACTTTTGCTCACAAGGCTGTATAGAATATATTCATTTTGATTCTTAAAAATAAACAAAGAAGTTCACTTACTAAATATAGAAACCTTCCAAACTGCTTAAACTTGAAACACCTTAAGAGACTTTATTTTTGTGGCTAAAGTATAAATAGCAGTATGGTATTCTATGTTGTGGATGCTTTACAGAACCAAATAACTAAAATTGTTTATATAAAACATACCCCGATTAATAAAATCAAATATTTGCGATTAGATAAAACCACATTGCAATATATTAGATCTAAGGTGCTAAAACATCACGTACATGGCCTTGATGAAGGCTAGTAACTGACGGTTCTAGAGATGGTAGATGAAATGCATTCTCTTGATTGTTCTAGTTACAGTTGTCTAAGGTATTCTCAGAAGGGTAGTAAATTAGATAGGCAGATCTAGACCGCCAGATTTTGTACAAACATTTTTTACTAACTGTAAAATGAAATGACGACGTCTATTATATACGTACAATTTTTTAGGACAAATATTTACGAAAAAATCGTTTTAAAATCAGACATTTCCTAAAATGCTTCATGGTATAAAGTATATTTATTTGTAATATAGGTACACATAGCTTGACATTTATATGATTGCCCTATCGTTACGTTCATCCATTTTAATTTAATTTTAATAGCTTTTCCGACTCGGGTTGGCAACAAATGAGCAAATATTTACGTTATCATAACTTTTAATAAAGCAAATTGTGTTTTTGTTATCGTTTTTCACCATTAGCGAGTCGAAAAAGATGTTGATTTTTGGATTGGTAAATATTTATAATGCTATGCTCAAAGCTTACATAATATTTTTCCCGTTATATTAATTCAATCGACTCGAAGCATTTAATAAAACTTTCAGGCTTCTGGTTTATTACACATGAAAAAAAGACAAGGCCAATTAAATTTATTGTACCAACCCTTACTCTATGGAAGTCCATGTTACTAAGAATAATAAACAACTATTCGTTTTAACTCAACCTCCAAGTTTAATTGAAAAAAAAGTATGTAAATGCAATGGCAGCTGTTTCGCTACAACAAGCATCATCAGATGTTGAAGATAGACGATCTCAAAAATATTTTGCTGAAATCCAATCCAGCGTTTCTAGAGACTTAAGAAGGTTTATTTAAGAATTCAGACTTTGTGAACCCGTCATGATACAGCCAGGAAACTGCAAAATGTTTTCTCTGGAGTCCGTAATGTTAGAATATCTGTCAATACGGTTAGAAACAGATTAAGGAATTTTGGGATCAGACCCAGAATGCCTGTTACTGCTCCATTGTTGACCAGAGCACACCGTGTCGCACGTTTAAGGTTCGCAAAAGAACATGTAAATTGGGATATTAACGATTGGACTAATATTCTTTTTAAGGATGAATCAAGATTTTCACTTTTTGGATCCGATAGATGTACCTATTACAGTTTATAGACGCGCAGGTGAGCGATTTGCTCAGTGTAACAAAAGGGCAGCCAGAAATTATGGAGGTGGTTCGATTATGGTATGGAAAGGCATTTGTTTTGAAGGCCACACGGAGTTAATTGTGTTTCGTAGGGGATCACTGACAGCAGCTGATCAGTATATAAAAGGGAGGTTGTTATCTCTGTATAAAATGACGACTTAATCAAAGTAAACAGTTTAATAGTGGAAGTTCTTCAGATTAAATTTAGCTTGGATAATAGCGGACCGATGAACTTAGATACTTAGATATAAAATGAGTGTTAAGATAGAAGAAATCCAGTATCTTAAACTCTTTAGCTC
Organism: Ophraella communa; assembly: GCA_035357415.1. Lineage (NCBI taxonomy): Eukaryota > Metazoa > Arthropoda > Insecta > Coleoptera > Chrysomelidae > Ophraella > Ophraella communa. Next base: position 23,917,032 of record CM068983.1, read on the forward strand.
CAACCAGTAAGATCGTACCATCTACTTACCCAGTTCGATATTGTTCCAAAAAGTATAATTCATAAACAATTAGTAAAATTGAGCGATAATTTAGTGAAATTAATGAAACAAACAACAGACTCAGATAGACAACGTCACTAGTATGATATATAATAATAAAATTTTATGATTTACACATAAATGTTGCCTTTTTTCAGGATATGCCTGTTCTTAAAACAATTCTTCTTCGTTGTGCCTATTCTGGATATTGGAAATATATTGGAAATATCTCTCTTAAAACAATTAATGCATTCAATAAATTTAGACATTTTTAAAATTTGATTTTTACTCCAAGTTTTTTCTTCAGATACAGATAATATTTTCATATCAGAAACCAAAATAAAATACATTTCAGAAACTTATATATTCTGGCAAAGAATAACATCTTCAGTTGACCCGAAATTTCTATTATTTGAAAAAATATGGATATACAGGGTGTCCCATAACTAATGGACAATATAAGAACTGTAGAAAGGGGTGATAAAAACAAGTCGTTTGATACAAACATGCACCAGTAAAATGTTAATAGTAAGCGAGATATGGGGTGTTAAAGTTGACAAAATATTTTTGAAAATTCGTAATATTTAGAAAACAACTGAATGTATTGGTCTCAAAATTGGTACACTATGGTTTTTAATGGTAATAAGCATGATATTGCCTTAATTTTTAATAATACTTCTAGATGGCGCTGGTTACACAGTTAAAATTTGATAGATCGACGGTATTTTTTTTACCCCCTGTATAATGTGCACTTTATTACAAAATAATAAAAACTGTATCATTTTGAAACAAGAAAGGTATACTTGTTCAATTTCCATATTTTAAGTCGTTTTCAAGATATTGCTATTTTAATATTGCAGTGCATATCATTACACTGCAACTTAATTACTAGAATATTTTAAAGAGGGCTGTGACTATTAAAAGAACTGTCATTAATTTACTAGTTAAAAGCGAAAAGTTGTCATTACTGTGTTTTTAACTTCTGAACTAACAATACGGCTGTCATTAAAAATGCCTAGAGGCAATGAATTTACAAATAATGAACTAAGGGATGTGATTTGTGTTTATGCACAAGTAAATTATAATGCATGTGGTGCAGTTAGATTATATGTGCAGTTATATCCAAACCGAATTGTACCCAGTCGTAAAAAATTTCAAAGATTGTACTTCAATTTAGATGGAAGCGGCTCTTTTCGTAAAAAAAATTCTGGTGGTCGACCTAAAATAATTACAGCTGATATGGGAGATGAAATTTTAACAAGAATTATAGAAAATCCTGAATTGAGTACTCGGCGCTTGCAGGCAGCTACTGGTGCCTGTACAAAATTTATTACCCAATGACTTACCAAGGAGACTATAATTTTGTCAATCAATGCTCGGTAAGATCAATCAAGATCCAATATTTTTAAAAAAGGTACTGTTTACGGAAGAGGCTACATTCACACGCAGAGGAGTATTTAATTGGAGAAATAACCACTATTACGATTTTGCTAATCCTCATCAATACAAAGAAACTCATTTTCAGCATGAGTTTCCAATCAACATCTGGTGTGGAATCATTGGCGATAATTTCATTGGTCCATTTGAACTCCCTAACAGATTAAATGCGGTAAATTATTTAGAATTTTTGCAAAATGATTTAGGCATTTTACTTGATGAAGTTCCTTTAATTGTAAGGCAGGATATGTGGTTTATGCAGGACGGTGCTCTCCCATATTATCCATAGTCCGGGAGCATTTAAATAACAATTTTCCGCATCGTTGGATTGGACGGGGCAGTGAGTTTCCTTGGCCGCCTCGTTCCCCAAAATTTAATCCTTTGGACTTTTATGTATGGGGATATCTAAAATCATTAGTCTACAATAGTGAAATTCATAACCAAAACGAACTATTAGCAAAAATTCATGAAGCCGCAAATACTTTAAAAAATGGCAACGCGATGTTTTTTAAAGTAAGACAACATTTACAAAAAATTTTACGAAAATGTATTGAAGTAAACGGTGGCCACTTTCAACATTTAATAATAATGAATTAAATGTAATTATTGTCTTTCTTCTTTTCTTTTTCCAATTAAATTGTATTCTTAGAACAACCAATGTCTTATTTAGGTAATAATTTTTAAATGCCGGAGTGGCAAGCAGTATTAAAATAGCAATATCTTGAAAACGACTTAAAATATGGGAATTGAACAAGTATACCTTTTTTGTTTCAAAATGATGCAGTTTTTATTATTTTGTAATAAAATGCACATTATACAGGGGATAAAAAAAATACCGCCGATCTATCAAATTTTAACTGTGTAACCAGCGCCATCTATAGAAGTATTATTAAAAATTAAGGCAATATCATGCTTATTATCATTAAAAACTGTAGTGTACCAATTTTGACACCAATACATTCAGTTGTTTTCTAAATATTACGAATTTTCAAAAATATTTTGTCAACTTTAACGCCCCATATCTCGCTTACTATTAACATTTTACTGGTGCATGTTTGTATCAAACGATTTATTTTTATCACCCCTTTCTACAGTTCTTATATTGTCCATTAGTTATGGGACACCCTGTATATATCTATGAACGAGATTTCTTCTACACGATATTATATTTAAAAAGTTTATTTTTACAGTAAATAACCCAAGTACAACAGCAAGAAAAATATATTATCTTGTCGTACATTTTTTATTTAATAAATGACATAATTAACTCATAAACAGAGTTGTGTTTATAAAGCGTGAAAGGTTAAACCCATATCACTCTGGTCGGTTGCACAAAATCATTTATAACCTTTTTGGTGGCAAAATAAAAATAAAAACTTCAGCCAAATATTTCCTTTCTATTTCTATAAATCTCCCCAATAAACACGGCCAATTAGTCTAATACCGCCGCCTCTTTTATTTATAATGAAATTACACCATTGCGACATTTTAGAAATGTAATGACGCAGAAAAAAGGGCCTTCCCATTGAGTTATCACCACGTATAGGAATTAATCCTAGAACGGTTGACGTCACTAATGGACAATGGTGGATTCGTGCCATGAAATATCTCTTGATGCTTGTCTTTTGAAAAATAACTTTTGCCTAGTTAGTCCAGTCAACTTGCACATTTCACCAGCAAAACGAAGCTTGCATTATTGCGTAAATTCGTTGTCATTATAGAAACATTTTTAGAGCTGCTCAAACTTAGCATAAATATTTTAGAAATCATCTTAAGTTACGACAACTTTGGCATAACTTCAAATGAACAGGCATTTGCTTTAATTGCCAAGACCACAGTAGGTCCTACAATTATATCCTATCTAGAGCAACATTATAAAGAATTGATCATTTCTGCAGGCAACCATAAAAGAATCTTTAAGTATATCTGCAATTCTTTGGCATATAGGGTTTCTATACCCTTACTTCAAAAGGTTGATGGTAATACTTGCTGTTCAAAAAGGTAGCCAAGAAACTAGGATTTCTATATAGAGCCAAGAAATATTTTACTGCGCAACAACTACTGACGATCTACAAAGTACAGATAAGACCGCAAATGGAATACTGTTCCCATGTCTGAAATTCAGCTCCTAAACATTGTCTTAAACTACTAGACTCAATTGAAAGCGAGCTATAAAATTAATCAAAAATCCGGGGCTCACCGATTCATTGCAAACACTAGAACACTGAAGAATTGTTGGGGATCTAACACTTCTTTACAAATACTTCCATGGTCAGTGTTTCGAAGATATTGCTTGCTGATATTGCTGATATTGCTTAATATCACCACAAGCTACATCCAGAATCTAGAATGGCACAAAATTCGCATACTTGGACTCTGCAACTGGAAACATCTAGGACATCTCTAAACCAGAAATCTTTCTTTTATAGAACAGCCATGGAATGGAACAAACTACCAACATCAATATTTCCAGATAGATGCAACATTCAGCGCAGTACTGTATCTTTGCGTGCATTATAAAAGGGTGTATGCCTTTGCTGGCTAAAATCAGCACAAACAATGAGTATGGCTTTCACCAATTAATTTATAGGTGAACTGGACGACGGTAATTGGCCTGATATAATACTCCCACGTCAGAAGGCTTCTCTTAATAACATTATATTCACACACGGTCCTGTCAAGCATCACCTACTCAAGCTTCATTGAAATGCCTCTTCTGGTTTAGATAATTTAACTCTACTTTTTAAGACAATGTCCTCTACTACTATCTCTTATTATGCAAACATCCACTGCTATTAGCATTCTTCCCCTAAGTTGTAAATCAGCATCACTTACTCCTATTTTTAAGAAAGGAAACATACTTCATAGCAACAATTACCCATACAAAGATAACTCCATATTACTTTATTAGCCTAATTATTTAAGGTAAGAGTTTGCAAAGATTTGTTCCCTGAAAAATCTGTAAAAGGTGGTGTCCCACAAGGCTCGGTTACACTCCTGTTCACACCTCGACCTTCTTCAGATCTATTGCCTATCTTATCCAGCTTGGTACTTTTGAATAGGCTAAAGTTGAGTTTGATGTGCCATGTTAAAAGAGGTACAGGTTGTGTTTTATTCTTCATCAAAGAGTGGGTTGAGATACTTCCAAGATGTCCGTTGGCTCATGTTATTGACTAAGATCTCGGCTATTGCTCGGCTAACTGAGGTCTTGGGATTTGTTTCAAGAGAGAAGGTGCCATTTTTTGTTCTTCAGTTTAATAGCAGTGTGTCCAGCTACTCAAAGTAAGGTTAGGAACTTTGGTATTTTTCCCCTAGACGTATTAGATTCTGAAGGCATTTTTAAACTAACTTGGAGTCGATACGATTCGATTCAAGTGAGTTTAGCGCCGCCTGGCTATCGGAAACGATTTTTATAGTTTTGTTCCTGCAGGCACACAGGTTCTCCCCAAGTTCTGGAAAATTAAGTTGATTCTATCGCTTGCCTTAATCCTAATTTACCCAGTAGTTCATTGACGGAAAGTCTTTAACAATCAGGTAACTTGGCTAAATATTATAAAGAAAAAAACATAAAGGTAATTGGGGGGAATACGCGTAACATTTTTTTAAAAATCAGTAAAAAATAATAAACTTTATTCAAAACTTACAAAAACTGTGCATTCTATTACAAATACAATAAAAACTACTATCTTACTAAAAAACTATCTTACCCCAACTACGGGGTAAGATGCCGACAGACTTGGGGTGAGATGACAAATTTGGGAGTGTGATGCCATAGGCAGAAAACATTATATTGGCCATCATACTCCAGCTAAAGTGCCATCTTACACCGAGTCTAAAGTTTTGAATGTTTTATTTAGTGACTTTTGCACAGGGATCGCATATATTCGGCCCCGAAGCACAGGTTTCGTGTAGCCACTTGTTGTATACCACACAACAGATCCAGTCAACTTTGGGACCCTCTTTGTCAAAGTAAAAGCCATCGCAAGTTGCACAGACGTCGTCCTTGTCACTGTCAGGTTCATCAGAGCTATGGTCTGAGACAATATTTTCAGCTCCACTGACTTCTTCACTATCGCTATCATGTGCTATATTCTTCTTTTTTTTGTTACCTTTTTTACGAAATTTCTTCTTTAACTTAGCTGCCTTCCCTTGTTGGGAAGAGTTCTGCATGATGTTTTCTAACGTTTGGTCTACTAGGACTAGCAATGGATAGAATTGGTGCAATATCATTAATAAGACACCAGTTTAAGGTCATTTCCAATACCTAAGGATGCGGTTGGCTAAGACTACTCTTTCCAAGATTGTTATTCTTTACACGGGTCCTCAAGGTTCGTAGAGAGGGATTCTATACTCTTTAGCAATCGCATTTGCACTCAGGGTTGGCTGCTGACGTAAAGCATTTGCAGCTGCTCTAAGGTTTTCTTCGTGGCATTTTACCTAAAATAAACAAGATAAATTAAGAAACTATTCAATTAGACGTACTGAAAGGAAACCACTAACCAAAATAGACGCAAACCCGAGAAAAAACAAGAGTTACAAAGTTTACAGTACAATTAAGATAAGGCATCTTACCCCACACGGATCTTGGCGTTTTACCCCAACCCTTAGGTACAGCTGCATGCACTTAAGTGCTTCAAAAACTATGATGTTCTCTAATAATAAACACAATAACAACGTAGCCGTGTATGTGGCGCGATCTATTGGGTATTGTCCAAAATACTTAGATTAGGCATCTTTTCCCCAATCACCTTATTTTAAAATTTAATAGTAAGCAGCAAGATATATTCCTATTTTTTCACGATTGTGAACATAAAATGATTACCAAAATTATGGCAGAACTAATATAGTGTTGCGACTTTAACAAAGCAGTTCGATTTGCAAGTTTCTAACTATTATAATTCCGTATAGTTTACATAGATATTTATAGAACGGGGGATGTGTATAAAATTACCAAAATTATACATTGAAACTTCTCTCGACAACTTAATAGACGTGTCAAGAAATATAGATACCATCAATTTTCCAAAACAGCGAAGAAAGTAACGCGAGGATCTTGGTCTTGTCGCAATTTAATTAATTTTTTTTCCGTTCTGTACCAAAACGCCAACATCGAAAGATGTTCTGGAAAACGACTTCTCAATTAAAGTTATTTCCACCCCAAAATTTCGTATACATTCACAACGTTATGATATAAACCAATTTGACATAACATGATAAACTCCGAAATGAACACTTTTATCTTTAATGACATTAAAATCTCCCCCTCAATTAGAAGAATATGCCAGAATGGCAGTATCACTTCGAACAAATATTGTGCATGCACCAAGTCGCCAGAAGGGTGATTGGGGGTTGATAAAATAAATGGGAAAATAATTACGTTCGTCTACAAACTATGAAATTTCCATACATAATCGATATGCTCGTTGTTAAAGAGTTGTTTTACAAAAAAAATTAAGTTTTAAATAACAAAGTATTTTTAAATTTTATCTAATTAAAATTTATGATTGATATTTAATCTCTAAAAGAGTGTCACCGCAACTGAAAAAGATATGGAAAGAAGAGAAAATGCCGGAGGAATGGGAGACAGGACAGATAATAACTATACATAAAAAGGGAGACCAACAAATCTGTAAAAATTATAGAGGAATAACGTTACTTAGTACTACGTATAAAATACTGACATCAATAATAAGGAGAAGATTATCGAAGATCACTAAGAAGGTAGTAGAACAATACCAATTTGGATTCACAGAAGGAAAATCTACTATAGACGCTATACACACGATAAAGCAAATAATGGAAAAAGCAAACGAGAGTAAATTAGAATTGGAAATGCTTTTTATTGGTTTTAAACAGTCATTTGACTCTATTAAAAGAAAACAGTTAATGGTAGCACTGAAAAAACTAGAAATCCCACAAAAACTAAGAAAATTAATAAAAATGACAATGAGTAAGACCAAAATTAGCATAAAGACGCAAAGAGGGGAGACAGAAGAATTCATTATAAATAAAGGAGTAAAACAAGGAGATGCTTTACCAACTACGCTATTTAATCTAGCCTTAGAATATGTTCTAAGGAAACTTGAGAACAAAGGGTGGACAAATAATTGCCTATGCAGATGATATTGTTTTAATCACAAAGAACAGAAAATTAATGAAGGAAATGCTAGAAGAATTATTAGAGAAAGGATAGACAATGGGGCTAAAAATAAATCAAGAAAAGACTAAAATTTTAAGAATAGGGGAAAAACCACTAAAAGACAAAATTAAAATAGGAAATACAGAGCTTGAAGAAGTAGAACATTTCAAATACCTGGGAGTGACAATAAACAAAACCGGAGAAAGAAAGCCAGAAATAAAAGAAAAAATACTAGCTGTCAATAAAGCCTATTTCGCAAAATACTAACCAAGAAAACAAAGATGAATATATTATGGTTTAATTTTTCTTTAATTTACTATGTTTGATTTACTATGTTTTGTTTGTTAATATCCCACGTTGGTATTGTCAATTTATAATGATTTAATTTTTAATGATTATAATTTTATAATTTTGTTTTGTTTTATTGGTTTTGTCAAATGTTTTGTTTGATTTTAATGATTGAATACTATTTAATTTTATATAAATTTTACTTGTTCTTCTGTAATTCTATTGTTGGGCGCCTTATCAAAATTTTAACTAGCTCAGACTATTTGTTTTGAAATTTAAATTTAAAATCTGACTCTTATCAGGGTAGGATTCAAATTAAAATATTATTTAATAATTAACACACAATAAATTTAATGTCAAGTATTTCAAAGAAATTTTACAAAAAACTGTTAAATGGTTTTCATATGTTTAGTACAAATAAATAAATGAATAGTCTTATATGAAAAGAATGGAGATGATACATACAAATAAAATTAATTTACAGTCACAAAATAACAAATACACAAATACTAAATCTTAACTATGACACGTACCTTTTATTATAAAGTTCGTTCACTAAAAATTGCTATTGTCTAAATGGAACAGCACAAAACTCGGATCGGCTTCTCCTTGTCCCCTGTCAGAAATGCAATACCAACAATATGGCGGCTAAGGACCAGTTGCAGAAAGAATGCTCAAATTTAATCTTTCAAATTCTTTTGGAATCAGTCTCTGATTTGACAAACTTATTACTTTGGTAAGTAATTTAATAATGGTTGATTATTTTACTGCATGTATTTTTAATATTACATGTATTACTTTAACATAAACAGCTTTTAATTAATGCAAAAAATTTTCTTCTAGTTAGTAATCAATTAATACATACGATGTTAATTGCTCTGCTATCAAAATCAAAAGAGAGGAATCATCAATTTAAATGCAAAATTCTAACTTACAGTGAAATCTTATCCTTATATTTACTAAAATTTTGTTTGTATAATTTTCCAAGTGACTTTTCCTAAGAAAATTTTAGATTCAAAATGCACAACTTTCTTGAGCTGTCAACTTATTTTAGACCTTCAAAATTTGAAATAAAACCATCATTTGTATTAAAATTACTATGAATCTGTTAAACTAATACTATTTTAGCTGATAACTACTATTTTAAACTCTAACAACTAAAATTTAAACTTTTAAAAGATTCTGTTATTTGTAGGTATCACTTATAAGATAAGATTCTCTGTGTTATAAAAGACTCACAACTTAAAATTTATATAAAAAATTTACTTAACTATCCTACATACATTTTGTTACATAAAATGTCTTTGTTAATGTTTATACACTAAGTTTTTCAATAGTTATTTTACTATGCACTATTTAAGTGTTCTATCAAAAGTTTATGTGATTAAGTCCAACACTATTGATATGGGAATTAGTTTACTATATTTCACCACACCTGCTACATGTTTTTAATTGTTCTTGTGTCTTTTTTAGGTACTCATGATCTATTGGAATACTTATTTGTACAATATCGAAGATTACAATTTGTCTCTTTATACTTTTGTAAGTACTTCCTTTTTATAATACTAATTTAAATACTTAACTAACTAAAATTACATGTTGATTTCTTAAACATGTGAAAACCATTAATACTTTTGATTTTTATTTTCTTTTTATTGTTTCAGATTAAACTAGTAGCTGATATTTATGTCCAATAAAATAAATAAAAGTATTGTTTATCAATGAAGACTTTCTAATACCGGGTGTTCCATGCAGAAGTTTCTAGCCCATTTTAACTGCAAATATATCGCGGTTTTCGAGGAACAATTTCTTTTTATATAAAGTTTTTTTTTCAAAATACAGTAAAAATATATAGTAAAATCTTATATAGAGTGTTTTAAAAAAAGATGTTTTTTAAATGCAAATATCGCCGATTTTTCTAATGGAACATCCTATATATTTTTATTCTATCTGAAAGACGAATAACTCTTTCCCTTTGAGATAATGTGTGTTCCATTAAAAAATCGACGATATTTGCATTTAAAAAACATCTTTTTTTAAAACACCCTATATTAGATTTTACTAATTGACTATATGTACTGAAAATAACTTTATTTAAAAAGAAATTTTTCATCGAAAACCGCACCTCTCTATGGTTTTTAAGATCCGATATATTTGCAGTTAAATTGGGTCAGAAACTTCTGGGACACCCGGTATTTCTAAGAAAAATGTGTATAAGAGATTATAAACAAAACAACAGAAACAGAAAATTGAGCAACACCTTTAAATATTTAAAGTTCTAAAAAGTAATATGTTTATTGCAAAGTTATGACAAAAAAAATTGTGAAAAATTGTGATATTTGTGTCAATTGTAGCAAAAAATCCTTGATTGATTTTAAAATTTAATTATTCCAATCCTATTATAACGAAATCCAATAAATTAATTCGTGTCCGAGACATCCCTTATATTCCCACGCCTCGTTCAACTTCTTGACTATAAACAAGAGGGAAGAAAACTAACTTACCGACTTTGTAATTTAATCAAGCGTTACCAAACGAGATTTGTGGGGAATTCAAACTCGTGATCATTCACTTTTCTTCGAGAAAAGACACCTCATAATTGAGAAGAACTCGATGGTATATTTATTGGAAAGAATACTGACAGCTCGATTTATTGCATTATGATATTGATACACTGACATGCTGGAAGCTTATTAGATTGAGTTACTGAATACCTATAAATACTCGTAGCTGTTTTATTTGTTTTTTCTTGTTTATAGGTTATAGACTCATCAAATCGACTTATTGTTGATGATGAATTGCACCGAATTACAGTACATTTGTTAAGAGACTTTAAAACTGCCTTTGTAATTGGAGAAAATAAGAAAGACAAAGAATTTAATACAGTTTAAAACCAAATAAAAAAATCTTAGGGAGAAATTACTCGAGTTTCGCGAATGTAGCGAAACCTCAGCTAGACTATTCTCGTCGTACTTCATTTTAATTTTGAGAAATAGATAAAAGTTTTCATTATGCCACCCAAGGGTGTGACTTTGCACAAGTTAAATAATAAAAATTGAAAATAATGTCTTAAAAGTTCCCATATCTTGGAACATTACGTCCGGTTGGTGTTAATTTGTACTGATAATATTGAAAAAGTTCACTCCATAAAGTTCTGGCATTGTGTCTGGTGTAGCGAGATAGGAATTGGAAGTTTTTCCTCCCGCTGGTAAAAATCTCTTATCCTTGTGGACACTTTTTCGGAACAGAATCGGACTAAGAACTAAATACAACAATTAGTTATTGTTCATTTAATTCTGGTATTATGATTTTTATGGATTATAGTTATATTTACAGTTTTTCCAGCGGCTGTATTAATATTTCTTCCTAATAATAATTTGTATAAAGAAGTTATAATTGATTTTGTTCTTTTTTGAGTACAACTTCATACATTTCCCAATATATTGCATTTTATATTAATAACAACAAAGTAGTTGGTATTTTCTTTAATTATTTAAACTTTTTTGAAATGGATGAAACAATTTTCATTAAATTTCAATAGAAAAATATGTGCAATGTTAATAATGGTAGAAATAAATTATAAATTAAAATTAAAGTAAAATCATTTAAACTGGGTGTTCAAATTTTTATGTCACTTAGTATATTTTTATATACCTACTTCATTTATAATTTCTTTTCTAATTATGATCAAAAAACTTTTTGCTGGATATACAGGGTGTTTCATTAAGAATTATCCATATAGTAACTGGAGAAACCTCAGCACTAAATATGAAGATTTAGGCCAAAACACTTAAATAAAATATTCCTCCTAACCGAGATATAGGGTGTTTTATTTTAACTATTCTAAATGATTGTATCCCATATTTTTGACGCCTTCCAATATTTTTTGTTCATACTTGGCAAAAAGTTTACACATATTAGGTTACTTTAAACACTGGTAAATGATATTTTTTCTCGATTACCAGAGGCGTGCGGTAGGGATGGATATTTTCTTTTATCCCCCTACAATTTACGCCACTGTCGTAATAATTGTTTCTGCATGTCACTTTCTACGTAAATATCATCCTCTTGTCTCAATACGATAGAGCGAGTAGTTTTCGAGTTATTTGCATTTAAAGATAATGTTTAAAATATCCATTTTTGTTTTATTGCTTATTTAACATGAGTTTCCTTAATAATCTAACCACTTTGACAACAAAATTTGTTAATTCTAATCGTAAATTCACATGAGTCAATAACTATTTCACTGAATAAATAAAATTTATTAGTTTCAAATAATTTTTTCATATTTATATTTATCAAAATTTTAGTTTTAAATTTATAACAAAATAGAACTATGATTTTCATTACGAAATAACATTATGAATACATAAAATAAACGTACTGAAACAATTATTTATTTAGACTACTGTAACAAAAAATTCTAGTTAGTTAACATTATAGTAAATTTTCGAAGTGGCCTCCATTGACTTTAATACATTTATTAATCCTTTTGGAAAATTTTCTCCTTTAGAACCTTTAGAAATATGTTGGGTTGATTAAATTATTAAGGAATTATTGGAATAAAATGGATATTTTAAACATTACCTTTAAATGCAAATAACTCGAAAACTACTCACTCTATCGTATTGAGACAAGAGGATGATATTTACGTAGAAAGTGACGGAGAATCAAAAAAACATGCAGAAACAATTATTACGACAGTGGCGTAAATTGTAGGGGGATAAAAGAAAGTATCCATCCCTACCGCACGCCTCTGGTAATCGAGAAAAAATATCTTTTGCCACTGTTTAAAGTAACCTAATATGTATACACTCTTTGTCAAGTATAAACAGAAAATATTTGAAGGTGTCAAAAATATGGGATACAATCATTTAGAATAGTTAAAATAAAACACCCTATATCTCGGTTAGGAGAAATATTTTACTTAAGTGTTTTGGCTTAAATCTTCATATTTAGTGCTAAGGTTTCTCCAGTTACTATATGGATAATTCTTAATGAAACACCCTGTAAAATTCTTCTATGCAAGATTTATGATAAGCAATAATATTAAAATGTAAAAGAATCAAAAATGAATGTCTAGAAGTGAAGGACAAAAATCGGCACCTAGTTTTGGCTTAGACTTAGAGGTCATCATCAGGTAAAGAACAGTTATTTTTAACCTTCCGGAAGTCTGGTGGGGTCTAATAGGTCAAGAGGTATGTTCAACTGCATGCACTATTTAGAGAAATCGGTACCAAACACTGAGCGTCACAGTAGCTGCAGCTGTTGACTAATTCTAACTACTATCAGTTCCGAATTACCATTTATATTAAAAAAGTCAAATTTGTTCACGAAGATAGATTTTTTTATTTTTATACTCGTTACTTGTAGGTTATGCATGCATAAATAATTCGTATCAGAATAGGAGAATTTGAAAAAAAGCAGTTTAAAAGTCTCAAAGTACTAGATGAAGATTTAAAACTGTTCCAATATGTTTGTTTGATGACAGAACCGAAAGTAAAGAGAAATTTGAAGTTTTAAGGAGTTCAAGGACATGAATACTTACCCTATTTTATTGAATTCTACATGCAGAAGGAGTTTATATATATAAGCTATTATTTTTTAGCCTAAGGCATCACTCTTCATAGCGTGTTTTATATAATAATAGAAAGCAAACAAAAAATACTTGATTGAATGTTATAAATAAAATTTTCAATAAACGTTTTTAACGTGGTCCCATGTTGGGCGCCAAAAATATGATAAATGTTTTCTTTTTTTATCAATATTAAGTTATGGTTTACCCTATTTTATTGAATTCTAAATGCAGCAGGAGTTTATTTATTAATTGTTGTTTTTTAGCTTAAGGCATTAATCTTCATAGCTTGTTTTATAAAAATACCCACTTAAGGGAACACTACCCTTCATTAACTTTATTTCATTACAATTTGAAGTTACGCCTAATATAATCTGATGATGGCCTATAATAGGCCAAAATATCTGTGTATTATTAATAAAAACTGTTGACAGTGACATTGTCTTCTTTTCTTCGTATGAAAATTTAACTATTTTTCAATATCTTTATTCACAGTTTAAGCATGAAGTCCTATAATAATTTAGCTAAAATGAATTAGTCAAGAAATTCTTTTGCCACTACAGAGTTTAAGAGAAAATATCAACATACTGTTTTCCACATTTTCTTCTAATACATTGAAAATTTTTGAGTACTACTCTGAAACTTGTAAGTTTCTATACAACCCGATTACACCATAAATACTATTCTTTAGTAGATTTAATAAAAAAAAATCAGTTCAATTTAAGCAAAGGCGATTTTCACACTTTTACCAAATTGAATTGTAATTTTGCGGACGAAAGATTTCTATGCATTTGAGAGGACATCTTTTTATCTTTACATTTTTGTTATTTTTAAATTATTGATAATTATTTTTAAACAATACTACAAACCTAGTTGATCAGCTTATTAGTTGAATCATGAAATAAAGTAGAATAATTCGTTCCCAATTTCTACTCTGCATTCTTTATAAGGGCATTGTACGTCAAAGTCAACATTTTCCCGTTATTAACTTTTTGATGTATTTGCTCTAATTCGTCTAAATGTCATCGCTACCCTAGCAATACGCTTGACTTCTATCTTCCGTCAGAAATTCATTCCGATATGATTTTAAAGGTAATATGATTAATTTTACTCGTTATTGCTTAAGTATAATTGGAAATAGTCATTCTTAGGCAAATTAAAAAACTATAGTTCCTTTGTAAAAGCTCTTCCAAGATATATTAAAAATATTTACTAATGTACAGTTCATTTATATAACCCACAACTTTTTAGTTCAAATTAAATAATAAATACTAAAATATCAGTATAGTATCCCCAAATTAAAAGAAAGTTACTAAAAGTACTTTGATAAATACTAGTAAAATATATTCAACAATATAGTGCCTACAATAAAAGAGGATTGATAGTAATAAATCACTTTTATTGCGATCGTCTGTCACGGTTTATTGCTTATAGTAAAAATTTGGTCAAAATTTGCACACAGGATCGGTTCTTGTATTTGTATAATTTGGGTTGAGTATAATCATTTATATTTGTGTTCCCGTAGTGAGAGTTAGTCTGTGCTGTTTAATAATTTTTGTGAAAAATGTTTCGTCCTTGGGAAACTGCATCAGCGGCGCCCTGTGTTACTGTTCCTGTTCGACGACGAGTTTTATCCCTTGATGCCAAAGAAATCGTCAGACATGTTCATCAGAAGCTGGTCCAAAGGGGTTGGGCTTCTACTTCTGCTGTAAGAGAAACCAGCGAGACAGGGATACCGGAATCACCAGTGAGAGTTCACATTTCGAGGCCAATTCATCCGAGACGAAAACGAAACGATGGTGGTGTTTCCAGAACCACTGATGACGGTGATAAAGATTTGATAAGAAGAACAATCTACTCTATGTACAAAGAAAACTTGGTGCCTACTATCAGATCATTGCAAACAAGACTAAGGAGCTCCACTGAGATAAGGATATTAACTGGAATCCTATGGACACTTTTATCCAAACTAGGTTTCAAATACTGCAAAATTGACAAAAGGCAAGTTATTATGGATTTCCAACGG
Organism: Ophraella communa; assembly: GCA_035357415.1. Classification (NCBI taxonomy): domain Eukaryota; kingdom Metazoa; phylum Arthropoda; class Insecta; order Coleoptera; family Chrysomelidae; genus Ophraella; species Ophraella communa. The sequence goes on from CM068983.1 coordinate 23,932,536, forward strand.
ATTAGGCAATGGCGTTTTGAATATCTGACATCCCTAAGTGATTACAGGTCTTTACAAAAAAAATACTTGATTGAATCTATGTTTTAAATAAAATTCTCTATAAATGCTTTTAACGTGGCCCCATGTTGGGTGCCAATAATATAATAAATGTTTCCTTTTATGATCAATATTAAGTTATGGTTACTCAGATATTAACCATTGGATTTCCTGTTCACTCAAGTGGAGTCGCGAGTGTGTTATCGTAAATCTGGGTAGAAAATCATCATCATCTTGAGCTTACACTGTCCACTGTTGAATAAAAGCCTCTCTCAAATTTTGCCACGCAGTCTGTTCTAGTGCAGTTCGGATCCAGTTTCCTGCAACCCATTTTATGTCTTCTGTCCAGCGTGTGGGTGGTCTGTCTCTACTACTAAAGGCTTCGGATCTTGGTCGCCAATCTTTAAACCATCTGCCATCTTTCATTTAGGCCACGCTGTTAGCCTAGTTCCACTTTTGGTGTAGAATAGTCTCAACGGCGGCGTCTCGTACTTCTGTTTTGTTTCGTGTGGTTTGATTAGGGATTTTGTTAAAAAGTCTGAATCCAAGCATTACTTTTTCCATTTTTCATTGCATCCTTTGTATTTTGTGAGCATTCCTCTTCGTTAAAGTTGGCGTTTCTCTGAAGACATATTGGCAGCTTGAACTTTAATAATTGATGTATTACTTGACTTATAATCCCCTTTTAAAATTATCTTTCTTTGCCAATTTTTACGATTACGTCACCTAGTATAAAAAGATTCCCTAGCTCAATTTCCCGAAATTTCAAATTGTAACTAACAAAAAAACTCTCCAGAAGAGATCCCGGCTAATAGACCCTCTCCAGGGGGTGGTTCGACTCCAAGTTAATGCTCACCATAGGAAGGATTGGGATGTATAAGTAATGAGGGCGCCACTATCTTTTGAACGCTATCGATTAAGCAAACAAACTACACAAAAACTAAGGTGAGAAAGATAGAAACACCTTTTAATTACTTTAATTAAACAACAAATGAAGAAGCTACTTGAAATAAAGGTATACAAATGAAACTGTTTTTTAAAAATATAGATTATTTATTGAAAATGTAAGTACTTGCTGATAATGAACTGGAGTTGTAAAAAGAGGAGTTAACTTTAAGTTTCTGTGCTGTCTAGGAGGGCGGCTTCAGCTTCTTCGTGGAGAGATGAAAGTTTCTTTAATGGTCCTGCCTGCTCGGGATGTAATAGTATTCTTAACAGCTCAGAAGTGGTTTGAAGGACTGTCTACACATAAGCGGTAACTGGGCTCTAAATTTAGGGGTATCTTGGCGGTAAATTGACTCCAACTTAGCGGTAACTTGGCTCCAACTTAGAGATAACTTGGCAATAACTCGACTCCAACTTAGAGGGTTGTATCTTTCAACAACCAAAAGGGGAAATTTCACAAGATGAGTACTTGAGGGTTTATTCCAACTTCTCAGACGAGCGTATCAGTTGAAAAGGATATAAAATTGCTGGGCGATTCATTAAATAGTCTAGCTCAAGACGGAAATTGTGTTTTGTGTCATTTGTCAGAAGAAATGCGTTCGTTGTTCAATTGCAAGCGAGGGACGCGTTCTTGGATTTGCCTCGTTCAAACAGATAAATAGTTAGCGTCTATAAGGGGTGTCTTGTGTACAGTAGCATTAACAGTGAATAGGGGTCGGTTTTAACGGTAATAATAGCGGTATCCTTTACAGTCGGTAATAGTGCATGACGATAGACATGTTACAAAATTTAGAAAATAAAATACAGGGAGGCACTGTAAATATTTATGAATAACTAGGAAAACCAATGGGTTATTTCCAAATTGATCGTTTCTGCATGAATTTTAAAACCTAACCTAAAAATAAACCACCTGTATGAAAGAAATAAAGCGAGTTTTATATTTTTCCCAATTCTCCATCGGCTATTTGGACTTTATTCATATTTAACATTTGGCGAACGTTAATAAAAGTAGACGGTAGATACTTGAAACTTTAAAAACTTCTCTCATCGCGAAAGTTTATATTGAAAATGTAGAAAAGTACTTGAACGTTTTCGACTCGTTATTGCTAACAACAAGATGTTTTTAAGTGCAGTCTGTTTATTCTTCATGGAGTATTTGTTCCTAAAGAAGTTATCAATGATTTCTGAAAACGTTTATAGCTTTACACATTCAAAAGTCGTAGAATATCTTATAATAAACTTAAAGGATCCACAGATTCAGTATAAAGAAAATAGAAATAATTTTCAGGATAGTTTCAACGTGAAGAAATATTTAGTTTTAATACACTTTTCATAAATATTAATGTAGGTTAGGTTACATTTCACGACACACCCTAATTTAATTCATATCAACTCCGGTGAACGAAGATGTGAATCCCAAACTGTATATCGGCAATAACATGGAGTGTATCTGACTGTGGTACGATAAGATATCGCCAGTAATGGGATACGCGGGTAAATCATCCCCTATTTCGTATCATTCCCCTGGTAGAGATTGGTCAATACTTATGTTGATGGATGAGCAAAAGGATACCCCCATGTACTTGTCAAACTTTTCTGTCAACACTGATTTCCAGCCATGTGTAAGTGGATGGATAGACGATTGCAGCGTCGGGTAGCTTAGACTACATACAGGGTCTTGAATACGCCTTTGAACAGTAAGAAATACAGTATTTTAATGAAATGAAATTATTTTATTTTTTCGGTTGTTAAAAATACTGAAACACGTCAAACTTTAATTATAATTATAATTGTAAATTGGATTAATTTAATATTATTAGCAAATGCTCTTCTCGTAACCCTGGAAGGTAAAAAATGTTGTATGTTAATAAGATTTGACATTATATGAAACTATGAAATGAAACTAGAAAATCAAGAAAAATCTACCCATAACTTATTTCAAATATCTGAGATCTTACCTGATTGACAAAAAATTCCGAACAAATGTAAATGAAATTTTGTGTAACAATAAAATTAGGTGTTTCACAAAGTATTGTTTTTGGATCTTTACTGTACTATGTACAGCAGATCCACCAAAAGATAATGAAACAGTTATGGGTACATTGGCCGATGACACAGCCATACTTGTTAGTCATGAAACTACAATAACAATTTCAAATACGAAATTTATGGTACTAACCCTTACTATGTGAAAGTTCATCTTATTCAGAACAATAAACAACTAAAAGGTTGAATTAACTTCCACAATTTATTCTTTAAAAACTTTAAATGTAATGACAGCCGTTTCGCTATCGAAATAGCATCTAACGATGCTATTGTCATTTTCAACTGTCAAATGTCACTTTTCAACTGTGATTTTTCAAATGTCATTTTTCGAGTATCAAATTTCACTTTTGATTTGTCAACTGTAATTTGTCAAATGTCCGATGTCATTTGTCAAATGTCCAATGTCATTTGTCAAATGTCAACTGTTATTAATCAAATGTCGACCGTAAACTGTCATTTTCAACTGTCAAATGTCACTTTTTAACTGTCATTTGTCAAATGTCCTCTGTCGTTTGTGAACTGCCAAATGTCACTTTTCAACAGTCAAATTATACTTTTAACTATCATTTTTCAACTGTCATATGTCATTTATGAACTGTAAAATGTCACTTTTTAACTGTCATTTCTGAAATGTCATTTTTCGAGTATAAAATTTTACTTTTTGATCTTTTAGCTGTAATTTGTCAAATGACCAATGTCAGTTGTCAAATGCCAACTGTCATTAATCAAATGTCGACCGTCAACTGTCATTAATCAAATGTCGACCGTCAACCGTCATTTTCAACTGTCAAATACCACTTTTTAACTGTCATTTGTCAAATCTACTCTGTCGTTTGTGAACGGTCAAATGTCATTTTTCAACAGTCATTTGTCAAATGTAAATTTTGAAATGTCAACTGACAAATGTCATTTTTCAACATTCAAATGATACTTTTTAACTATTATTTTTCAACTGTCATATGTCACTTTTTAACTGTCATTTGTGAAATGTCATTTTTCGATTATCAAATTTCACTTTTGATCTGTCAACTGTAATTTGTCAAATGTCCAATGTCATTTGTCAAATGTCAACTGTCATTAATCAAATGTCTACCGTCAACTGTCACTTTCAACCGTCAAATGTCACTTTTTAACTGTCATTTGTCAAATGTACTCTGTCGTTTGTGAACTGTCAAATGTCATTTTTCAACAGCTATTGGCCAAATGTCAATTTTGAAAAATCAACTGTCAAATGTCATTTTTCAACTGTCATATGTCATATGAACTGTCAAATGTTACAATTTAACTGTCACTTGTGGAATGTTAACTGTCATATGTCCATTTTCGACTGTGAAATGCCACTTTTTAACTTCCATTTGTTAAATATCACTTTTCAACTGTCATCTGTCAAATGTCCACTGTCATCTGTCAAATGTCCACTGTCATCTGTCAAATGTCCACTGTCATCTGTCAAATGTCCACTGTCATTTATCAAATGCCAACTGTCATTGGTCAAATTTAGACTGCCAAATTTCATTTTCAACTGTCAAATGTCACTTTGTAATTGTTATTTCTTAAAATGTCCTATGTCATTTGTGAACCGTCAAATGTCTTTTTTCAACTGTCATCTGTCAAATGTCACTTCCTAACTCTCAAATATCACGTTTCAACTGTCAAATGTCATGTTTCGACTGTCATATATCAATTTTTGACTGTCATCTGTCATGTCCTCTGCTAGTCTTTGTAAATAATATTCAAACGCCACAATCAGCAAGTAGTAAATATCTACGAATGCATTAGGATTTAATATTCACATGGAAACAACATTTAGTTAAAAAATTTAAATTAGACTGCAAAATCACGAACATACATTACTTCTACCACTTCTAAAACCACAAAATAAAAAGAATATTGAAAAGAAATCGCACAGCTGACCTAATGAACACTATAGCTTATAGAACTATGATTGTTTGGAATGCAAATAAATACATAATAAAACAAACATATTTCTTTGACAAATATATTCTGAATAGTAATTTAGAAAACCAAATCTTTAATGTCGGTATTTCTATCTGTATTATTTGGGTGCTTTTATATTTGATACTCCTATAAATGTTTTATTACCCGTAGAAAAATAAAACAACATTCGAAGATAACGTTATCAAAACACGCCAATCATGGAAACACATCGGCCGGAAGCATTGCTATTCATAACAAACAAAGCAATAACATTCGCATATATACAATATAAATAGGAAACTCATCTATAAGTTTTCCTTATAAATATATTACGAACATATTCGAAGTTTTCTTCTAGCGAATAAAAGCATCTGCATACAGGCCACATAGCTATCAAGATTCCGGACAGTTTGGAAAATTCCGGGAAATAAATAAACCATAAAGAGAAAAGATAAGAGTTTCCAAGTGTCTCTCATTCTACTAAAAATTGCATGTCACATCGCCCATACAAGATATAAAGTATTGACGCAGACAACGTCATAAATACCTTATCTCTAAAAAGTTCCCCATAAAAAAGTTGTTCTAGAATAGGCCCGTTCATAAACAACACCATTTGCACCTAATGAGAAAAATACAATTTACTAAAAATAATAAACTCGGGTCATTTTTTGCACGATTGATTATTTTTGACTGTTTACCATGACATATTTTACGTCAGCAGGTGACATTTACTAGCAACTCGACGGTAAGTAATTCACTTACCGTCGAGTTAAAAAATCTCTTAATTTTAATTTTTTTTAAAGAATATTGTGTAACAGTACCTGTTAACATTTTAAGCACCTGGTATCCTAAATATTAAATTCAATTAGTATCGCTAGCTCCATCTTTCCTAAAAAAATTATTGGCATTATCGAGTTCAAGAGGTTTTAATAATTATTCCCAGTCTCATTTCTTCTATTGGTTTACTGTCATATACAGAAAGTTGGAATATAATACAGTAAATTAGAAGCATCTCTTTAATTTGAAGATTCAGTAAACTTGAACAGCTTGTAAACTTTAAGCTCTCGTATGCACATTTTTAACTGGATCATCTCTACAACTGGGGCAGATCATCCCTCCACTCGTGATCTTCCATAATCATTTGGAACCACCTAAACAGTGCCGTAGCGACCCCAAGGTGCGGCGAAGGATCGTTCACTATTGTTAACAGATAAGTTTATTGTGGTATATCAAGTTTACTGTTCCCATATTTTTTTTTTCTCTTTTATCTCTATCTATATCGTCAACTGTATTAGAATAAGTATTTTTAAAGAACTGTTTGCGGATTTCTTTGTAACGTATTCTCAACTTCATTCATTTTAGCACCAAGGAAATCTATTTATCTTTTATCTGTTTGTACATTTTCATATCATTTTTTTTATCTTCATAGACAGTTTTTTCTGTCATCTTATGATACTTATTTAAATAACTCAGCTTAAAGCAACTTTCTTCAGTAGTATCATAAAAAATAAAAGGATTTCAGTGGCGCCCTTCTAATTTCTTAAAGAAACAAATATTGTACTATAGTCAGAGCTAATGAACTTACTCACCCATAGCCGACGTATTTAACTATCATAATTTTTGCTGTGATAAACATTTATAAATATTGTTAATTATTGAAATATCTTTTACAATTAATTAAAGACGAAATTACTATTAATGTTTGTTTTATTGTAAATTACATTTTTTCTTTTGGTATATAGTT
>CM068983.1:24557537-24697537 GCA_035357415.1 Ophraella communa
ATTAAAGCCTAGATGTCATTAGCCCTAAGGGATTATCCTGAATGTATTTTTCTCTAAGATCAGTATAACTCTGCAATGATATAGAAAAACCAGGAAAAAACTATATCAGCTTAATATATTTATGTTACAATAAGCGTTACACTTAAAATTAATCTCTAGCCTTTCCTAGGAAGCATTTTTACAAGCCCTACGCCGTTTTATATCTCGTAGAGGTAAACCCAATACTATATATTCCGATAATGGCAAGAATTTTGTTGGTGCTCAAAAAGAGTTGGGTGGGTTTTTAGGTTTCGTGAAACGCGTTCACGATTTTACTTCTATACAACAAATTTCATGGCACTTCATTCCGAGGGTCTATGGGAAGTCGGTGTCAAGAGCGCGAAGCACCATCTCAAGCGGGTTTCACTAACTTTCGAGGAATTAAACACTCTATTTGCTCAAATAGAGGCAATTTTAAATTCCCGTTTCTTTCCCCGTTGAGTTCTGACCCAACCGACCTTTATCCCTTAACCACTGCTCACTTTATTATCGGAAAACCGCTAGTAGCAGCATCAGATGAGAATGTATCCGACATTCGCATGAATCGCCTTAATCCTTATCAGCTACTGCAACAAATGTCGCAATATTTTTGGCAGCGATGGAAGAGGAATACATCTCTGAATTGCAGACCAGAACAAAATGGAAGCAAAATCACAGTGCCCTCAAAGAAGGGGCTTTGGTCCTTATCAAGGACAACTGGAAATGATGGAGTCACTAGGGTTGCATCTATCAAAACCAGAAATGGGATTATCAAGCGCGGATTTTAAAAGATTTGCCCTTTACCCATAGAAGATTGAAAGCGTAGTCTTTCAAGGCGGTGTAGAGGATCATATCGTAATGCTTTTTGTCAAGTATTTCCATAAATGCTTTTCGTATAACAAACATGACAAGTATCTTCTTTTGGGTACTTGGTGAGAGAAAGTTCGAAATTCGGGAGAGAATTGGTCCAGGGAGGATTTGTTGGTGTGGGTATTGGGATAGTTTGGGAAAGTTGGATATGTGACTTTATTGACTGAAGTAGGATGGGAATGGAATATATGCGTGGTGTGGGAGATTCAATATTTCTGCTACAAAGTGTTGTGATTTTAGGAAAAACTGGGTTACAGGGATTTGCTGAGAGTGTAGTTAAGTAGGAGATTAGGAGGTATTGACGTCTAAGCCAGAAAGGGGGTTCATTGGCTTCTATATAAAGTTTCTCCGCAGGACTGAAACGGAAGGCACCTTCACATAGTCTGATAGCAGTATTGTGTGTAGTGTTGAGAATTTTAAGAAGGGATTTGGTTGCAGTCATGTAGACAATACTACCATAATCTAGTTTGGATCGAATCAATGGCCTGTATATTTTTAAGAGAGTGGATTAACTAGCACCCCAATAATAGTGCGATCGTTTTTTATGATATTTAGACTTTTGAGGCAGTATCCTCTAATTACTTGTATATGATGTTTCCAAGAAAGACGAGAATCAAATAAAAGACCTAGTAATTTGCAGTGTTCGACAACTGGAATGGGTTGAGAATTTATGAAAATGTTTGGTGTAGTAGCCGGCGCTTTTCTGCTAAATTTAATCAGCCTGGATTTAGTAGAGGATAGGGCAAGACAAAGGGCAGTAATTCTACTATGGACCATATTTACAGCCTTTTGTAAAAGTTTGCAAGTGGAAAATGTGGTGGCCCCATGGAAGTAGAGTCGTCTGCAAACATAGTGGATTTCATAGGAGTAGGAAGATTAGTGCAAATATTATTAATTGCTGCAGTGAATAGGGTGGGGCTTAATATGGATCCTTGGGGAACTCCATTTTGTTGAAAACGAGAAGGAGAAAGACACCCATTGAATGAGACTTTGAAAGACCGAGTAGTAGTGATGAGCAAATTCAAGACCAAGACCAAGACCAAGACCAAGACCGGGTTAGTCTGGGTCTTGGTCTTGCATACAAGTTCTTTGTCTTGGTCTTGCAGTCAAATAAGCAATCTTGGTCTTGGTCTTGCAGGGTCCAGTCTTGGTCTTGGTCTTGGTCTTGGACCAAGACTCTTGCAAGTCTTGAACTTTTTTTTAGATTTACTGTGGTCCATTTTTATAAAAAAAAGGAAAAATAGTTTTTAAAATCATTACAAGTAAAGAAAGATTAAATGAAAGGGATAGTATTTTTCATTATAAAAATTTTTTTTATATAACATTGTAGCGATAAATTAAGTATAAAATAGTTCCTATCCTAACAAGTGCGGAAAAGTTAATTTCCGCAAGAGTTAGGATCAATATTTTTTTACAAGCAAAATCACCTAGAAAATTATTTAGATGCGATTGTGGCAATTAAATCTTTCATAGTGTCAATAAATACACGACTGTAGCTATAGCAACTAAGCACAGCCAATCAACTTCTGCTTGTTATGGTATCAGTAATTATAACCCTCAAAACCAAGCTTCGTCTTCGTCAAGGACTCCTCTACCTGCGTTCTCAGCGGAGTACAGTACGACAATGCCTCTTTCTCCAAATGATTCATAACATTGTCGAAGTTTTTTAATATGTAAACATTAATAAAGCTTATCCATGAACTTACCTTAGAAATAAACATAGTTTTTGTTCAGGAGTTATTGGATTTTTATTTACATTGCATGGTTTTGAAACAATTTCATCTTTTATGTGATTTAAAACATACTCAAACAATACTGGTGTCAAACGAAAATATTGTCTAAATTTTTCAACATTTTTTTGAAGGTGACGACATATTAAGATTTCATAGACGCCTTCAGTTTTCCGTTTCTTAAAAATCTTACTTTCTTCCGACCTTTTCGTTTCTTCTTCCGATTAAGACTTGTCTTCCAAAAATATCATCATTGCCAATTCATCCATTTTTTGCTTTTAATACAGAAACACTCTAATTATTGTCAAATAATGAAACTAAACACAAGATATAAAACAAACTATAAACACACAAAACGAAAGCAAATACAAAAATGGATTTAGGCGGTCAATAACGTTAAACTCTTACTTTACATCTGTGCTCACCGATAGCAGCCGTCTTGAACGGTCGTCAAATTACGGCCGCTTTATTACGGCACCGCTATCCTAGGAAACCAAAGCTTTAGAGTTTTCAGTAATCCATGGCTGCTTTATTTTTCGGTTTATATGTTTAAAAGGCGCAAGACCGTAGGACTCTTGCAAGCTTGGTCTTGGTCTTGCGTATATCTTGCAATGCTAAGTCTTGGTCTTGCTTATATCTTGCACTGCTCGGTCTTGGTCTTGATCTTGCAGTCTGAAGTTGGTCTTGGCCATGGTCTTGGTCTTGCATTTTCTGCAAGACCGCAAGACCAAGATCTGTCTCGCTCATCACTAAGACCGAGTGGTGAGAAAGTGCTTAATAAAGTCATATATGAAATAATATTAATTAATCGCCAAATAAAATTTTTTCTATAACATTTTAATAGAAACTATTCCTTAACGAAAATAATGTGTTAATATTATAGCATTGTAATATCTAAAAAACTTCACAGAAATAAGAAAATACACAATACAATACTTAGTTATTTGTGCAACCAGTTTTGAAAAGAAGTTTTCGTAACGACCGCAGAAAAGAACGCGAGTTACGAAAAATTGTTATTAAATGAATTCAAATGAACAATATCAAAACGTTTTTCCAAGCGTATATAGTCACTTTTTAAGGCTTTAAGTATAGTAACTTTTTAAGGTCTTAAAAAAGCACTTTATTGGCGTGGTTTATGCATTATTTTTTTATCGCCTTCTGGCTAAATTATGTTTCTCTCTGGGTGTTATTATCTTGATAATATCCTTGGTTAATCAATAGCTATTTTAATTTATGTTTTTATGTTTTAAACAATTTTGTACCAAAATTATTTTCTATTTTACGTGAAATTAATAAAGATTTTACTGAAGATAATCATTCTAAAAACATTTTTTGAAAATAGCGAATAGCTTTAAATTTCTTTAGTTTGTTAAGGAAGATTAAGGTGTAGTTACATTTTCTCTAAAAGAAATCCGTTTTGAGTTATATTTGTAAACACTCCTATTAACTGTATCTACTAAAAAACGTGACTGAAGTAACTAGAAACATTTTTTAACCTAAACAAAGTTAAAACTACCCTACGGTTATTTGTGTTAAACTCGATAAGGGTATTACAAGTGTTAGACACGAACATTATTTACATAACAAGAGCATGTATTCGAAGAGTCGGATTATACAAAAAATATATATAAATAGATGGAGTACACAGAAAATACGGTTTATTTTTATTTAAATAAGCGGATACGATTCTTAGATGTTGCAATAAAATAACGTTAAAAAATAAAATCCTTTTTTTAGTCAAACGACTTTTTTAAAAATTTTCTAACCTTTATGTCTGTTTGTGACATTTATGTAAGAAGAATAAATTGGTTTGGGGGCCATGAGCGATTTGCAAAGGTATATTTATTTATTTTGGTAATCATTTAAATTTTTTTTTATATATAACTGATTTATTGAATTTGATCAGAACAAATTAAAACTAAGGTTAAAAGAAATACAAATATTATCAAACGAAACAAAAAGAAACAAATGACTGTATATTTAAAAAGATCCTGAATGCCTGGATTAAATTGACACGTCAAGATGGGCGAGATGGGCTGAAACACCGAGATGACGTAGGTACCTGAAATTAGATATAAGTATCTATTCAATTTGCTATATATAGTAAATCTTTTATTCAAACAAAGATTAGTATATTAAAATCCCCAAAAAATACAAGTGTTAATAATTTACTAGGTGTCTAATGCGGTTGGATCCTTATTTAACATTTTAATACTTTAACTTTAATTAAACAGAATTAAATGCCTAATTATATAGGTATATTAGCAAGGGGAACAAACTCTCCCCGTGCATGTAAGGAATGTGTGGCACAAACTCTCCACAAATAACATAACTTCTGTAAGTGGCGCAATCTCTCCACAGTACAGCAAAATAATACTAGTCTGCAAGTGGCTCAAACTCTCCACAGTACAGCAAAATAAGGTTACTCTGCAAGTGGCTCAAGCTCTCCACAGTACAGCAAAATAAGGTTACTCTGCAAGTGGCTCAAGCTCTCCACAATACAGAGGGGGTTGTAAGGAAACAACGATGTTAATAATCACCCTGTAGCAGGAACGGACGAACCGCAAGTGGCGCAAACTCTCCACAATACAGTATAGGTTTATGAGTGAAACTGCAAGTGGCTCAAACTCTCCACAGTACAGCTGGATTGGATGAATAGGAAATATAACAACAAACTTATGTTCTAAACAACATTGATTAAGAACTTTAAAACAAGTAATCATTAAAATAATAAGCAAATATATACGCTATGTTTGTAAAATAATAACTTTCAAAATCAAATAACAAGTCAAAGGCATAATTGAAATACTCTGTGATATACACTCACTATTCAACTCTATGTTTGTAAAATAATAACTTTCAAAATCCAATAACAAATAAAAGGCATAATTGAAATACTCTGTGATATAGACTCACTATTCAACTCTATGTTTGTAAAATAATAACTTTCAAAATCAAATAACAAATAAAAGGCATAATTGAAATACTCTGTGGTATAGACTCACTATTAAACTATATGTTTGTAAAATAATAACTTTCAAAATCAAATAACAAATAAATGGCATAATTGAAATACTCTGTGGTATAGACTCACTATTAAACTATATGTTTGTAAAATAATAACTTTTAAAATCAAATAACAAGTCAAAGGCATAATTTAAATACTCTGTGAGATAGACCCACCTATTCAACTCCTAATAACTTATACAAGACACTACAATTCACAAAAACTTTCAATGTATATATATATCTATTTATTATATTTGGTATAAACTGATGTCTTAGGTAGTCACTAAAGAACTGAACTCTGAATATATTTGGAAATATTCTTTTACCCTCTCATTACTTCAGTCTTACCTACCTCTCAAAGATGTGAAATATGATACTTTATCGATTCCACGCAATTGGCTGTTCTCTTTATCAAAACATGCATTTTTGAAATGTTAGGTCATATTCATAATTGAATTTAGTACATTTAAAATAACAAGAGACCCTTTTTTTTAAATAACAGGGTGAGATAAACATTAAAAAAATAAATGTCTTACATTTATAAAGTTCTACACTGCTCAACAGTTGAAGCGGATATTTTTTAAATTTCAGAAAATTCCGTACCAAAATAATATTTTAAATATATTGTTCCCTGCTATCACTAAACTCGGTCTTTTTCTTTTTTATACGCTGTTATCTCTTTAACCAGAATTCTAGGAATTCGATTTGAAAATACTATTTGAAATAAAAGTGGAAGTTGCATTAAAACAAAGAGTTTTTTTTATTATTCTTAGACTTTAACATTGTTACTGTAGTCCATAAATCTGTTTACCTGAAAAAAAAGGCGCTACGGCGATTAGAAAAAGAGCAACTCGATCAATTAGTACGTTTGATACACGAAGGCTTAAGTCAACAAGAATTTGCTACACGGTTAAATGTGTCCCAAAGTGTTGTCATTCGCGCATGGAATCGATATTTGGAAACTGAGTCTGCAGCGTATAGGCATGGAGGAGGATGAGAACGAGCTACAACTCCTGCTCAAAGCCGCTTTATAGTTTTAACTGCAAATGAACATTTACAGCTTCAAGAATAAATAGCTTTCTTAGGCATACTAGAGTGATATCTAGTCAGACTTTTAGAAGAAGGTTGCATGCATGTAATTTAAGAGCCAGAAGGCGTAGTTTATATAAGGTTTATATCCGGTTTCGGATATAAACCTTCTGCATCCTTGTCTAGCTCCCTGATTCTATTCACGAATTTTCCGGTATCTTTGTGCTACTATAGAAATTGTTTCTTTTCATTCCGGGATTCCTATCATTTCTGTCACAAAAGTGTTGATGCCATGTAGCTTATTATTGGTAATATTGTAGCTATTTTTGTTAATTTTGGTTTGTATTGTCAAACATTATTAGTTATCAAATCAGCTGAAATAAAACAAGAACGATTTGTTAAAAAGTATAAGTCAATTATTCTTGAAACAATTAAATAAATAGCAGAAACAATAAAAATAATTAATCTTAGTCTACTGCTAAATTTAACAGATCCATCTAAGAAAAGCAGTCAGTGTTTGATGACATCATAGTTGGAAATGGCATGTGATGCGGTTATTTTGCCGATTATTTTGACACAGGGTGAAAAATAAAAATTTCATAGCTACTTCAAAAGAAAAAAATTATATATAGAACATTAAAATAGAAATATTAACACTTCATCATTCTACATAAAATTTTAACGTCCAAAAAACTTTTTTACTACGAATTGCACATAAAATAAAGTAATAAAAAACAATTTTCGCTAATAACTGAAAAAAATGCTTCCTTTGGTACTAAACCCAAAACATATTTTCATTTTTATCGACAGGAAATGTTTTTTAAATAAATAGAGAATTTTTAAATTATTAATTTTATAGTAAAATTAAGCTATATTCTTTAATATTCAGCGTATTACTTCACGCTATGCAGCATATCTTACATGTTTTAATGTTATTTCAAAAGAATATAATCTATTGATAGAACGAGGTCTCGTTTATCCCTTGTCTGACCGACATTGACCCATCCCTATTAACCTTTTGCTCTCAGAGAAACCACTTTTTCTACATCCCATCTCACAATTTTTTACGGTATGCTTTCAACCGGCATTTGAACATAATATGTTTGCATCTAAAAAGCTTGTTTTCGTTTTTATAAATTGATTTTTAAAAACTTTGGGATTTGGCTCTTTTGAAATTATTGTTTATCATTTGTTGTCCTGTCTTAACGATGGATATTGAATTTGAATTGGTATATTTCATCAAAAAAGTGTTTTCTCGACACGGGAATGGGTGACATATACTGTCCGTGTAAAAAACAGTGTATTGTATTTTTTGTTAAATAGTATCCGTTCCCAAATTGTTGATATAACCTATTAATTTTTGTTAGGTTAGGGCCACCCATTGTGACAGGGTAGACCAAACTTATCTTTTTTAAATGGAACACCCTGTATATTTTTTTATTTTGGGATTCCTTACGGTCTTTCCTTTTTGGAAATATAGGGTTTTGTAGTGTTATACTAGATGATTCAAGAAATAATTACATTTTCTTAATAATTTCGACGCGGTAATAACACCCTGTAGAATTGTACAGATTTGACATAAAAAAACCTATTTACCGTTAAATGGTTTTTAATATAGTCTTCCATTGTACAACATAGCAAAAAATTTAATTTTTCAATTCGGAATAGGTCAAAACTTGGAATGTTTATATTCTGAGTTTTCTTAAATGAAACACTCTCTATTTTAATGTTGCAATGAAATGGTATTTTATGCTACTTTAATATTTCATAAATATTCCCTATATCTAATTGCCTTACTTTGTGAGCTATTAGTGATTTTTTGAGCCAAACAATAATTTTATTAGGTTAGCCGTGGAAATATTTAAAATGCCTAAGTAGTTAGGATTTAAAAACAATGTAACACTAATTACTCCCTCGAGAGCTGTCCCGGCTTATGAGACCTTTTAACTCAGGAGTGGGTACGCTCCAGCTTAGCGACACTCTGTATATAGGATATGATTGATGGGTGAGGGCGCCACTGCTTTAAATTCGACAAAATTTAATAACTAGGTGTAAAGCAGAACATCTTATTTACTTTAAAGTTTAACTAGAAAGAAAAAATGAATATTAAAAATATGTTGACTACTTTAACACAACAATAAAAAACTAAAATACTGATACCGATAGGCAACCACACACAGCAAATCTGTGGGTTTAAAACAAACACTCAAGTAAGAAATTCAAATTTATTTTGCCACAAAAGGTTAGGTACTTAGCTTAGGGTTTCGGATTTCTCCCACAGCGGTATGTGTACGGCTTCGGTTGGTTACAGATGTTGACGACTTCTACAGGAAGGCAGACCTGGGGGACTTCTCCGGAGAGTTCGAACTTCAGGTGTAGTCAGCTGGATCGGTGCTTTATCGGTAACTTGCTAATAATTTGCGATATTTTCAACGGTAACTTGGAGGTACTTTTGAGGTAACCTGGAGGTACATTGGACGGTAACTTCAACGGCAACATGACGGTAACTTGGAGCTAATAATTTGCGATATTTTCAATGGTAACTTGGAGCTAATAATTTGAGGTATTTTCAACGGTAACTTGGAGAACGGCTAGGGTAAAAATTCGTTAATACGCAAAATGATGCTCGTTCTTTGAAAGTTGAAGGCGAAAGGGAAGAGTTCTCTCCGCGCTACGATGATCTTAACGGTTCATTTTCGTTAGGGGAGGAATTCGAGCGTTCTGATTGGTTAGTTTTTAACGGGTTCTCAACGTTCAAAAACGGTTGTGTCTATTGGTTGTCCGAAAGGTATTTTTTAATGGTTTGAAGTCGTGAGATAGTGAAAAATGTTTATCATTTATGATTAAGTGCAGGATTTAATTATACGTGTGATTAAATTAATTTTACGCTCGGAAAATGTCAATGAACATGTTACAACAAAATATTCTACCTAGTTGGCTATGACTTTGACATTAAACTTGCTTAAAAGTTTGACATTACACTATTTTTGTCGTTCCCATTGTTTTACTAATGTTATTAACATGAATTTTTTTCAGGAGGAACTGACTGATATGTTGTTTTGTGCTAGGAGAGTGTAACAAAAATGTGCTACTAGCAACACAAATTTATCATCTGCAATTCCCTGATAGACGACAACCACAAAAAGAAGCTTTTTAAAGTTTACTAGAGTGGTTTCAACGGACTGGACATCTAGACTACGAGAAAACTGAACGAAAAAAAAAATTTTAAATTAAGAAAATAAATTAAATGTAATCCTTAGTGTCACTGAGAATCCGCGTACGAGGGACATTGCAAATACTTTTGAAATTAGTGGTCGCAGTGTAGGAAGGATTTTAAAAAAGAACAAGATGCATCCTTATCATGTACAATTGCATCAAGAGCTTCATGATGATGACTACAATAAAAGGGTAGAATTTTGTCGTTGGGCACAGGAACAAATTCAGAATGATGCATATTTCTACGAATACGTTTTATTTGGAGATGAAGCTACATTCCACAAGAATGGTAATGTAAACAGGGATAATTTTCACTATTACTCAACTTCTAATCCACACCACATTCTCACCAACAGTCAAACAAGATGGTCGTTGAATGCTTGGGCTGAAACTCTTGGAAATTATGTGATCTGACCCTATTTTTTCGAGGATCACTTAAATGGAGAAATGTGAGCCACAATAGACCCAACGGTGGTCGCAGTGGAGGGGTGGTTGAGCGCCCCAATCACATTGAACCTTACCTAACCTAAAAACGATTTAACGGTAAATAGATTTTTTCATGTCAAATCTGTACAATTCTACAGGGTGTTATTACCGCGACGAAATATTAAGAAAACGTAATTATTTCTTGAATCACCTTGAATAACACTAAAAAACCCTATATTGCCAAAAAGGAAAGACCGTAAGGATTTCAAAAATGTAAAAATATACAGGGTGTTCCATTTAAAAAATGATAAGTCCACCCTGTCACAATGGGTGGTCCTGTATATTTGAAAATATTTTTAAAGTGTGGTCCTATAAATCCCCCTATTTTTACCTAAATAACTTTTTTTCGTATATCTTACCATAAATGAGTAATTGGACTTCCTCGCACTAATGCCGCACCCTGTATGTTTAACACGAAAGAAATGGATTATAAACTTTAATGATATTTGCAGTATGCATTCCATTCTATTCTACATTAAAAAAGTAACGGTAAGTGAAATAAAAGGTCATTTTTAAAATAAAAACATTTAAGTATAAGAAACCTACAGTAAATCAGCGTATTTGTTTACGCAACTGACGTCACGACCACAAAGTACACAATTTTTGTCAAATCATGCATGAAATTTGAAATTGTATAATTTAAATGAACTAAGCGACTGAATAAAAATTATGTGATTTTTTACTAGATTGTTAGCATTGTAGGAGACAATTGAGACAATTTTCAAAAATGAGTGTAATACCCTATTAAGTTAGTAGATCTATTGTGATAAAATATTACGACTAAATAAACAATATTTATCATATAACCATTATTATATTTATATTTTACTTTTATTATATTTTTGCGTTTTCAATATGTAGTATCATCCATTATTTGCAGCAATCAGAATTTGGCAGAAATGGGTTATTTTAAATACTTAACTCTTTTAATGGCTCTCCAATGAGCTGTTATAACTTACTTAATCATTCATATAGTATAATAACGTAACATAATTTAAACAACAAATTTTGTATGCAATAGAGAATGGCTAATATAAATTTTATAACCATAACATTATTATCGACAAAATGTAATTGATATATCGTGTAATTAATTTCGGTTTACATTGTTACTGCAAATAACTGATAGTGAAGCCATTTGCAAGCTGCTTCACACGAAAGTAATATATACTGCCCGCGTGGGTTTAAATAACGTGAATGGTGTGCTGAAACTCCATAAATAGTTATCAGTATGATTAAATTTTAATTACAATTTCGTTTATTCAACTGTTGCTTATAAACAGAGAACACGCATTATTAAACAAAATTAAACTAAATTTTCATTACATTCAAGTGATAAAGCTTGACGAGTAAACAGCTATTAAAGGATAGTAGTTCGTTTCTTTATTAATTTAAAGTTTTTCTAGCAGTTAGACTGGTTACTATCAATGTGTAAACAGAAAACTAGTTCCTACTGAGCAAGATATTTTACTCAAATTATAATTTACGTGATTTATTCTGGTGTCGAGGAATGTCTCTTCAGAAAAATTTTGCTGCGTACAGGCGAGCTCTTTTTCTTTGTCTTTTTTTTTCTTGATAACCAGGATCAGGCATTTTTTTAATAATGGATTTCTTCTCACATCACTGTTTAGCCTAAAAAATAATTGTTGCATTCTTTGCATTTAAGAGACCAATGTCAAAATGTCGACATTAAAGGAGATTATTTTATCGTATCAAATGTCTATGAAGTAGACTCCTCTGATATTTTTTCTACCAACTTTACAATCTATACTTAATAAGAATCCATTGCTTATGTCCTAATTAATTAACCAGTATGTCTCTTGAAATCATCATTATCTTATATTCTTATTTGTTAGGGTACGTACTGAATACCTTTTTTAAAAAAGTGACTAGTTATGAAACACCTTCTTGTATGAAAAATCTATCAGTTCTACCATCATATATCTACTGCAAATAATAAAATCAATATCACATAGATTCCACTACACATTGATATTTCCGGCAACAAATTGGCGAAATTATCTTCCCATGTATTTCAATAAAATACATCCAGCTCTCACTTGTAAAAAATATAGCCCTGTGTCACAAAATCAATATTTAGTGACCTAACTGAACTTTCCAGCTAGAAACTGTCAGTTCTGTGAAGGGATCGTATAAGGCACCCTACCCCATGACAATAGACCCTGTCAAGCATGTCTTCACGGAGTGTTTCCTCTGGTTCCGGGATACAACAGCTATGAGACCTTCTAAGCAATCTTGGACAAGTGTTTTAAGTACTATCAACCAATAAAATGTACAGATTATAAATTGGGTCGGCCTGAAAGCATAACATCTGATACCTTATTTAGCGCTACCTTTCTAATGAAGTTTAAAAGCCCTGATAGGGACCTTTTTATATAGCCTGCTAATTTATGTTTTGCCTTTGCAAGTTCTGGAAACTGCAGTCTTGTCAAGTCAAAATTGTTAACGTAGTAAATTGCAGTTTTCTCTTTTAGATAGCACAGGTCTATCTCATGTGCCAATTGATCATACAGTGTCGGATTAACAGTTCTACTATAATTCCTAGACATATTGTAGAATAGCAGATCCACTATGTAAAATTGTTAATGAAAAAAAATAATAATCAGAGCATATTATATCTCACATTGAGAAATCCATACACAAAGCCAGAATCCCCTTGGAAGGTGCAGGCAAATGTACGGGAAGAATTGGGGATTAAATTCAAACATGACCAAATGGTTATATACACGGGTCGTTAGGTCAATTATAACCTATGGCTGGGCCTCCTATAGCAGCTACACTGATGGCTCTAAAACAGACTCTGGAGTAGGAGCCGAAATATACGGGGGAAAAGAGAGGATCACGATCTCTCTGAACCTTGGAAGACATGCCACTGTCTTTCAGGCAGAGGTAATGGCAGTGCAATGTTGTACAGAAAAGTTATTGAAACGGAAGGCTAAAAGCCAGAGAATCGTCATCTACTCCGATAGCCAAGCAGTACTAAAAGCGATAGGCTCATTTAGGACATCGTCAAGTCTGGTGTGGGAGTGTCGCAAGGCCCTCAAAATTCTAGCCAGTCATAACAGAGTGACCCTAGTCTGTGTGCCATTCTATTTAGTAATAAAAGGCAATGAAAAAGCTGATGATTTAGCCAAGCAGGGAGCGACTGAGGTCATTATAGGGCCAGAACCTTTATGTGGAATTGCCAAATGCCTTGTTAAGGAAAGCATCCAAAAAAGGATAAACAATCAGGCGCTGGTGGCATGAAACCCCAGGAAAAAGGCAAGCTAAACTATTCCTTATAGGACCTGCTATCTCAAAGTCGAGAAACGACGGGGATAATGGTAGATATGCTGACAGGACATTGCAGGCTAAGGAAACATATGCACACAATTGGCCTAGCAGACAACAGCCTATGTAGGTTCTGCCAGAAAGAAGACAAAACTGCGGAGCAAATACTCTGTGAGTGCATTATATAAGAGCACAACGAGTAAGGTGGTTGGGGCATATTTGTAGAATGCCAAAAACTAGACACGCTTGCAAAGCACTATTTTAAGGTGAAGGAGTGAGGAAACGAGTAGGTAGCCCAAGAAAGAAGTGAGTAAATGCGGTGGTAACAGACATTAAGAACAATGGTATAGAAGATTGGCAACGGTGAAAAAACAACGATAATTAGGTACAACAATTAAGTAGTATAGTATTTTAAGTATAAAGTATTTTAAGCGGTAAAGTATGTAGTTTGAAGTTGAACTAATGTTTTTTAAATTTGATTATAGAAAAAATATAGGGTGCCACTCTTGCATAAAACCTAGTCCACACTAGTGTGAGTTAAAGTGCCCTAATAGTACTAAAGTTACAATAAAAATAGTCTGCCAAGACTATAATGCTGTTGAATAAACTTGATGCAAATTACCTTCTTGTTTGTAAGTCGAAACTTTAAAATTGCTTCACATCAAAAGCTTCTCCGCCAAATATAAAAGTAATCTCAATACTTAATGTTGACGTTGTTGAAATGTTATCGGGATTCATTATTCGGGACGTAATGTTTGCTTTGCCTTGAAACATTTGCAAATTTTGTTTGATTGGTGATGTGGCAGACTAAAGATGTTGTATCTCATTTATAGCAATAAAGAATCAAAGCATTGCACGTCAAAGAAAAAATATTTAAAGTAACTTCTTACATTTTTTGCATATCAATACAGATGAGTTTAAGGATTAGTAGACTTAACGTTTTCTTTGTGACATTCCAATAGGACAAGGAGCTCTAAAAGTAGTAAAAACTATTTATAATGAAGGTTTATTAGCAATATTTGTTTGTTAGCAATAATTTCTATATTGACACTTTCAACTACTTAGAATAAGGAGCACGCTCAATAACAACTTTAAATAGTTGATC
Organism: Ophraella communa; assembly: GCA_035357415.1. NCBI lineage: Eukaryota > Metazoa > Arthropoda > Insecta > Coleoptera > Chrysomelidae > Ophraella > Ophraella communa. The sequence goes on from CM068983.1 coordinate 24,572,292, forward strand.
TGTTAGATGTCTTTTTATTTCGAGTTCTTCAAGAAAATAATAATTTTGTTTTTTATCACAGACGTATAGTTTTTGAATGCCATTGGTGTGTATGGGTGAATTTGGATGTTCAAGTAGGTGTTCATTACTATTTAAAAAAAAAACTAATTTTGATATGTCAAGAGATTAATAAATAGTACACGTATACCATTCAAATTTCCCGCCTTTTTAGTTTTACGTGAGCTTTCCTGCTAACAAAAGTTTGTATTGACTTGCCGCTTTTATCTTTATACCTATATTTATTCCTATAGTGCCAGAGGTGTTATAGATAGCGGTCGTAGGTATCGGCAGGGGGTCGTATCGTTCCTGGGTGGACCATTTATTTACGATTAGCAAATAAATAAAGCCCTGGGCCACACAAGGTATGCAAAAGCAGTCGTAGGATGTGGTAAAACTTGATATAATATCGATCACAGTTATATTATAGTAAAAAAATAATTTCACACGAACAATCAACACAAATATATTTTCCTCCTGCGGTTCCATATAAGCCGCTTGGACAGTTTACCTGTTATACAGTGTGTAAAAGCCAAATGGAATAAATTCATTATTTCGGTTACTGTACATATTTATAAAAAATCCCGAAACACGTCAAATTTAAATTATAACTTGACATTCTTTAACGTGAAAATGCAACCCCTACCTTTAACCCCCATAGAATGACAGGTACAACCCCCAATTTTTTAAATGGGAAGTATAGGCTTGTAATATATCATTTCAAAGGTCTCTTCATTCTCTATTCAAAAATGTTATTGTTTTTAAATTTAATGCAAAAATTAACATAAATAAATTAATATCATGTTGTTACCGAAATTCGCTGCAATACAATCAAAAACTAAAATGTAATGCAAAACGTAATAAAATGTAGAACACGAAAAAGAACTATGAATGTTAATGAAGTAGATGTTCAAAATGTTCTCCGCAAACGTCTTGGAAACATCCTAATCTCAAATAAAACTGTCTTCGTAATCGTAAGCGTTATTCGTTTTTTTAAGTCATTTAAATCAGAAGGTTTAGTTTTGTACACACGGCTCTTCACATATCCCCATAAAAAGAAGGCTAATTATGTAAGATCAGGTGATCGCGCTAGCCATTCAATCGATCCTTGCCTCCCTATCCACCGATAGGGAAATGTTGTATCGAGGTACTGCCGGACATTAAGTTGGTAATGTGGTGGTGCTCCATCCTGCTGGAACCATATCGTATTCGCTGGAACTTGAGGGTTACCTGGATCAGGATATAAATTTGCCAACGTTGGAATGACATCATTTTGAAGTAGTGCCAAATAATTGTTGCCATTCAAGTTGCCCTCAATAAAAAAGGGACCAATGATATTGTTCCCTACAATCCCTGCCCAAACATTAACCTTTTGAGGGTATTGAATGTGTTCTTCTCTCATCCAGTGAGGATTTTCCGTGGACCAGTAGCGGCAATTTTGCCGATTAGCATGACCGTTAAGTAAAAAAGTACACTCATCAGAAAACATAACGTCTTCTAATTGGATAATATTGTTATCCAACATGTCCATCATTTGCTCACAAAAAAAAGTTCTCCTATCAAAATCGTCTTTCATGAGCTCCTGAGTAGGTATCATCTTATACGGATGCAATTTATTTTCTTTTAATATGTTTGCTATCGATGTATGGCTAGCATTGAATATAGTGGATGCCTGTCTACTCGATGTATGTGGGTTTTCCTGAAACTCAAGCAACACATCTAATTTGAGTTCATCACTCAGTGCATTGGCAGCTGCTTTTTTTATCTGCCTTACATGACCAAACTCGCGAAACTGCTTTTCTATTTTACTTATTGTTCCTTGGGATATAAGGCGGTAAATTAGGAAATTTCTCATGAAATAGGCGAGTTACTTCCTGTTGTGTTTGGATGTTATCTAGGTAACCAATCATTTGTAAAACTGTTATTTTATGCATTTCCGTTAATCATCTAACCATATTTCAGAATTGAATTGAACAAACTTTATACTTAAATTACAACAATGACAACTTAAATAAAACAATTTACTACTGCTTGTTAAAATAGCGTTTCCACTGAAATTCTTTAAAGTTTTTTAATGGTTACCATCTAAAAACCACATTGCTATGGTTTTTGTTCACTTTCTTATTATCAAGACCTAAACGGGAAATAAGTTTTAAGTATATTGTAATAAGTATATTTTAGAGAATTTTGGTAACAACATGATATTAATTTTTTTTATGTTAATTTTTGCATTAAATTTAAAAACAATAACATTTTTGAATAGAGAATGAAGAGACCTTTCAAATGATATATCACAAGCCTATACTTCCCATTTAAAAAATTGGGGGTTGTACCTGTCATTCTAAGGGGGTTGAAGGTAGGGGTTGCATTTTTACGTTAAAGAATGTTAAGTTATAATTTAAATTAGACGTGTTTTGGGATTTCTTATAAATATGTACAGTAACCGAAATAATGAATTTATTCCATTTGGCTTTTACACACTGTATATTCTTATTTAATTGTAATCAAATTTGTTATGTTAATATTAGAGTAATGCAGTTAAACTTTTGTATATATAATTTAATTTTATATTTTTATATATTTTCTTTTTATTTATATTTTTTTAAGAAGTTTGACATTTAAGATACCCACAATTTAAAATTAATAATAAACTAATAATTATTGGTTTTCCAGTTTTAAACAGTCTACTTTGATTGTTTTCATTGTTTAAATTCAATGACAGCCGTTTTGCTCGAACTGTAATGGCTATCCGTAACGTTTGATAAATAAATTAATTAACAAGAAAGAACAGAAACTGCCAACAAACTAAAAAAAACGTACATATTGTAAAAATATCTCTTATACAATTTCAAAAATAATATTTTCGCAACATCTGCATTAATTTCATTTAAATCACAATAATGTTGGTTCAAAATTGTTAAATGTAAAAACAAAACTACCTACATTAAAAAAATCTGGTGTTTACAAATTTAATTGTCCAAAATGTAATGCTGTAGGTCAATCACAAAGAAATTTTGAAATTAGATTCAATGAACACATATGGATTACAACAACCAGATAAGCCAAACTAAGCCAAACACTTTCTTGAACATCCACACTCACTCATACACACCAATAACATTCAAATATTACATATTTGTGATAAAAAATAAAATTTAGATTTTCTCGAAGAACTTGAAATAAAAAGACATCTAGCTGATCAACAATATAAAGTAGTAAACAAATAAATCTTGGAAGTTTTCCACTATTAAACTGTTTACTTTGATTGAGTCCTCATTTTAAACATAGGTAAGAAGTGATATACTTTTTTTCCTGGTTTTTCTATATGATTGCACAGTTATACTGATCTTAGAGGGAAATACATCCAGGATAATCCCTTAGGGCTAAAAACATGTAGGCTTTAATATTGTTATGTCTTATTATTTCCATACTTGGTCTAGCCACCTAATCAACATCAAATACCTAGCTATAAACAAACAAAATGTAACTTCAATATGTCTATGATGATGCTAATTCTAGCGAAACGGCTGTCATTGAATTTAAGACGTATTTTTAAATAAATAGTGAAAGTTTTAATTAACCGTTTAGTTGTTTACTGTTCTTAGTAAGATGGACTTTCACATGGTAAGGGTTAGTACAATAAAGATATATAAGACGTAAATGTAACAAAAATATTGTTATTGTAATGGTCAGAAGATTACTGGTTTTTATATCAGTTATACTGATATTATATGTATCCAGAATAATCCCCATGACATCCATATGCTTTAATATTGTTATGCTTTATTAATTTTATAATTGGTAAAGTTTTAACACTACCTAATTAATCAACATAAGATAGCTACTTTAAAAAAACAAAATGGAACGTCAATATGTCAATATAACGATGAAAGTTTATCGAAACACCTGTCATTGAATTTCAAATAAAATTTGAAAGTTTGACTTAAACAGAGTAATCGTTGGTACAAAAACTTTCATTGAAATTTTTGAATTCATGGGTTATATTTCCTGATAGCGTAAGGACTTATAGCTGTATTCAAGCAGGCTACAGTTACTAATAGCTATATGATTTTTTTAATTTTTCCTTTGGAATCTTGATTTGGTATGCAACATATTGGAGACACTAGAAGAGTTTACTGGAAACTTCCTAATATCCTGACTATTTTTAGTCTTTTTTATTTTTTAGACTTAAGTTCGTTAGTTATTAAATAAAGTAAATTTTTTGAATTAAATTTTGTTAGCATTCCTAGTACTACTGGGAGAAATTCGAATTTTTACACGTTTCTATAAAACGTATAAAAAGGTCATTTTAAAGTTATTTCACATGCATTCAACATATTCAACATTTCTGGGATAATCAGTAAAATCGATAAAAATAAGAAAAAGTATTCAATTTGTACATTGGTTTCATGTGCCTAGTGCCTAGTGTGTTAAGTAATTTTAATCTGGAGTATAAAAAGCATATAACCTAAAATATATGTCTTTGCAAGTAGTTTGTTGATTATCCAGATTTTAGAATTTTAACTCTTGTTGCTTTATTTCTATAAAAAAATATATATTTCTTTTTAGGAATTCTCTACTTTAAAGTTGGTAACATCACTTTAACATTGTCAGTAATGTAGAAACGTTTATATATTTAAAATAGAATATTATAATTTCAAATAATTTCTTTGAAGGTAAAAAACTTATTTACATATTTGAATTCCATTTGTATGCTAATTAAACTGTGGTTGGTTTGATTATTCATGACGTCGATTTCACTTTGGGTTGTTTTAATTTTGCTCCCCCTCAAAAAAAGTATTATTAAAACCTTTAAGTAGCCAATAACCTTTAGCATTTGCAAAAATATAATACTAATTAATTTCTAAGAAAAGATCCGCTAAATTTATATATTCAAAATCTTTTCATGAATAGCAATCATTTTAAATAAATTTCTAAACTAATTTTGTTTCTGTTTCAGATGGCTAAATCCAACTCAACAAGAGTAACTTTAAAAAAAGTCGAGCGAGATACCGCCGGTAAATATAAATGTGAAGTTTCCGCCGATGCTCCTCTGTTTCACACCGACATAATGACAGCTACTTTAATTGTTGCTGGTAGGTTTTAAATTTTAATTTAAATAAACATAATATATATTTATATATTATATTACCTAAGTTATTGCTTCATTACATAAATAATAATAATATTTACAAATATATAAAATTAAACCCATATTGAGAAACTAAACTAACATCTCCAATAAAACACCAAATTAATAAAAATAACGTAAATCGTTTAATGTACTCAATTATGCATGTAGTTCAATTTAAATGCTACAAATGACTTAAAAGGCTTGCTATGCGTTAATGCCATTGTAATTAAATTAAAATTTAATTGTTTGCAAAGTATTTTATGCAGCAAGATAGAATCTTCTCAAAAAGCCTAAAAGAAACTTAAATATATTCATTCATAAGATCTCAAGCTATTTCTGGTTGTATGTTGGCCGGTACTCGTTAAGGATTTTCGTTTAGTTGAGCTAGCCAAGCAGCCATACAAAATAATAATATGCTTTGTGGTTTTTTATTAATGTTATTTAATTTAATTTAATCCTTATAGGTGTTATTGTAGACCCCAGGTGCCTGTTAGATTTCCAGTCCCTATTCTGAGTTGTTTTCTGGTAATTTACAGGAATCTTTTGGCTTTGTAATCGTTTGGATAACTAAGTAACTCTTTTGGAAGTCTACAGCCTTCTGTGTCATTCAATATCTATATAAAAAATAGATGGGAGTTATGTTAATTCAAACTTGAACCACTTTTTTAAAAACAACATTACAAATTATTAATTAATACAAAATTATCTTATAATACAGAAATCAAAAGTCAAAAGTAACAGAAGTAAGTAACAAAAGTCCTCAACTAAATATATTTGTGACTATATATTAATTAGTACGGACAATAACTAATATTTTAAGAAATATTAAAACAAAAATGTTATGTTAAATCAAAATGCGAGATTAAAATATGGAAAAATAAAGGTATTAAATTTACATCTGCCTAATATAAAAAAATAGTTCTAGGAACAATAACTTGGGATTGTGACTAAATAGGTCACTCATCGCTATCTTTATTAAGCCTATAGAGAGTTCGAATCCAAATATCAAGCTAGCTTGCGGCTTTTAAAAGTTGTGTGAGTGGTTGGATAGTAATTGAAGTATAATGGGCTTAAGTTCTATAAAAAATACGTCATAATTTATGAATCCTTTTTTCGAATTTTTTTGTAAGGACTGCAAAATTTTATTCTCCAGCTTCTATTACTTCTTCACATCTGCCCTACTTCTATTGCAAGATCTTTGTACTTTGTTTTTTTTATTATATTTGTCCAAAATATTGTTAGTTACGGACATTATGGACATTTCAATAGCCGCGTTCGTGAGATGTGAGTATTACGAAAAATTATATTTTGGGTTACAGAATCCCTATTTTATAGTGAAGACATGTTCAAATCATATTGAAATGGTTGCAAAATGTGATTTTTTTATTTGAATGTTAATAAAAATAAATGAATATTTTACTAATTATTTTTCTTCTTAACTTACATTTTTCAACCATTCTAAAAAACTCAGTTTCATATCACTGGAAACTTCATAATCCCATCCAATTTCCATTTGCCACGTTTGTTGAAGAAGTTATTTGGGAAAAAGGAGCGCTGGTGCTGCAAATCCTATAAGATCGAATATACGATTAGCTGCCTCTCAATTCAAACTTAGCTTTTTCCATAACATCGGTTAATTGTTGGATGAGTTCTTGAAGTTCTTCGGTACTACTGACGCTTGTAACACAATTGTCTACGTAAAAGCTTCTAATCAGTTTCTGTATGTAAAATTCCGAATATATAGAACGCCCAGTATAGATTTCTCGTACAATATCTGTCTAATGGCTATCAATAACTGCACCCAATGGGAATGGACTACATGAAATTCCAAAAACAACTCTTTCATGTTTATAAACTGTCAAATTTTTATCCTTGTCAAAACATAAAAATTTTAAATAATTTCTATCGTTTTTGTTCAAACCATTCTGAAGAAACGCTAGCCGAATATCTAAAACTACTCCAATTCTAGATGTTCTGAAGCGCATCAAGATGAAAGGGATAAGTTCTATCAGATTTGAACCTTTTTGAAGCATCGAACATATGCCTCAATTTTGTTGCTGCGCTGCTCATTTTGACGACGTGATGATGAGGAAGTTAGTGAAAATCTGTTTGAATTTCTGTAGATAAGACTTTTTTGATAACACCCTCTTTCAACTATTATTTGAATACCTGTTTATAATCTTCGTAATATCCATCTTTATCTAATTTTTTTCAAAGGTTTTTTAGTCGTGACATCGCTAAATTATAGTTATGGGGTAATGGTGGATGTCCCTCTATCCAAAGTAAGCTCACTTCGTATCTACCTTCGACGTCTCTCGGTATTTTTTTGTTTGCTTCTTTTTACCACTGGATTATTAATTCCTAAAGCATCTAGGTTCTAGAGGTCGGCCATAGATATGTTTTTGCAAAAAAGCGAGTAATGTAGAGGAATTTAAGACATAATGGGAAGAAAGCGAAACTTTTCCCATCAGAGTCCATTCCAATGATGTTTCAATAGCTACTAAACCAAATTGTAGCGTGTGTTTTCTACCAGTAAGGAGTTTTCCGGCTATATCTGCTCCTACAAGTATTTCTATTGGACCGTCTTTAATGTCGCTGATGGTAATCCCAAGAATTTTCAGTTCAGACATCCATGGACCATTTTTAATGAAAATTACATTGTGGCAGATAATAGTTTGATTAAGAGCTTCAAAATTGCAGCAATAGTTTCTATCAGGGTTACTCAATTTTTTTTGAAACAATTATGGGTTAGATTTTCAGTTTGAGAACCTCCGAACAAAGAATAAATCATATTTTCTTGTCGGACAGTTTCATAACCCATCTCAACTGCAGAAAAATGATTGATATATGATCTCTGTGAACCGGTATCTATCAAAACTCTAACTCTTCTGGAAGAATGTACTTCTTCCAGTTTAACAACCAATGTTTGTAAGAATACATCTTGATATGTGTTGTTTGACAAATTTTCTACTGATGGCAAGATCCTTTACTTGATAACATGGATTTTTTCTTGGATAGAGTCATATTTCTGGCTGCTTCACAATTCCGATTTGCATGTTGGCCCTTACAGAAAACGCATTTGAACTTGCGTGCATGATTTACAAGATCTGTTGCTGTTGCTAGTCTATCTCCTTTGTTAGTATCTCTTTTCCTTGAACATTCGAAACCTGATACAGCTAAACTAATCCTTTCTTCGTTCTCCTTTTCTATTTTGAGAAACTCCATCAAATTATTTAAACGGCATTTTGAATTCGAATCACTACTGCCATGTACGGAGAATTTCTTCAGGCAAGCATGACTCGACGAGAGGAAACAATATTGCCGCGCATGCTAGTAAGAATACAGATTTTCTATATATTATCAAAAAAACATTCAAATATGTTAAAGAAATTTTTATCATTGTATGTAAGTTTAGGTTAAATTTTGCAAATTGAAACAATTGATTGCTAATTTAATGTCATTAGTGTCACAATTAGGGAAAAGGTACAAAAGGCCGTGCATTTTTGTTTTCGTCCTCTTATTCCCTCTGATTATATCTGATTCACTCGGATTCCGCTAATTGGCAATTGAAGACTGGTATCTTAACCACACTTTTAATTAAAAATCAAGTTTAATTACATTATACAACAAAAATATTATTATAAAAGTAATTAAATAGTATCAAAGTACTTACCAAAAAGTGCGATTCATCAAAATCAATCTAAATTCTAGTAAGATTGATAAGATTCGTTTCATATTTATTTGACATTAAGCCGATTGAATAGAACTGGAAATCTCGTGCGGAGTGTTGCCAGCCTGCATAGCGAAATTGTTGCCAACCGAAATACAGTAATTTGAAGGTACGTTCATTAAAAACATTTTATTTGGGTAACCATGATTATTTAAAATTAAATCAAGAACAAATATTAGCATTTATCAAAGTATTTCTATTGTGTTGGGTAAATTCTTGCATGTAATATATCTTTGAAAAAAATTAATAGTTTGTAGAATTTTTGTATTTAACAATTCCAATTATAATTGGATGTTTTAAATAGTAATCAAATTGAATTTTACTCGAATCCTACCCAAGATAAAGAGTCGGGTCTCGAAATCAAATTTTATACTGAGCTAGCAGATATTTATTAGGGCGTTCATTTAAAAAAATAAATTATACAACAATTAATAATTAATTTCTTAATTTTTGTGACTTGTTTATTTTATTTTTCAAAATAATTAATTTCATTTTTTAACTATACAGTATATAAACAATAAATAATAAATCAATAAAATTAAACCACCACAGTATGTATGTATGTTATTTTATTAGTTTTTGTCCAAAATTACGATTCAAAAATATTTTTATGCATAAAGTTGCCAGATATTCAAAAGTGATATAATCAACCGAATTGTACGCCTTATCTAGAATTATAATTAAAATTGTAAGCATTGTATAATAAACGTCAGTATAAACATAAATTTCAACAGTCACTCCTTAACGTACCACGAACTATTTTAAAGTAACGTCTGAAGTCTTAACCAACTAAGTTTCCTTCAATTTAAACACTCCTATGTTAATTGCGGTAAGTTTCAAAGCATTTAGGAAACAATTCAAACCTAAGGAAGAGCACATCTCACCTGCATATGATATAGTAAAAGACCCTTTTACATTTCAGCACGTGCCAGAATTATAGTTTTACCTTAAAGTACAATAATCATAAAAGCTCCTTAACTTATTTAGTTTATAACGGCAAGAAGCAGCCACTTGAATTAATCGTCAAGAGATAGAGACATTAAAAAAAAGTAGAAATGAATGTTTATTAATTAAAGAATAGTTTAGGTTATAATATTAATTATAATTAATATCTCTTAGAACACACCACAATTAACATATATTTAATTTTTATTCAAAATTTCCATACTTTCAAATAAACATTTTTAAAAGATATACTTTTTACAAGATCACAATAATAATCGTAAAATATATTTAAATAATTGTATCTTAAAATATTTACTTTACCATTTATTTAGTTAGTTGAGTATATAAACTCGGTTCTATCAAAGATTTAATATAGGCTTAGTATTGACAGGAATACTTAAGGAATACAGGAATATTTATTTTGCAAAAACTCTTAGGCTTCGTCATAGTAGATAATTTTGTTGATTTAATGAAATTTATTGTGGTAACCTTTGTATGTATGTATGTATGTATGTATGTAGGTATAAGTTAGGGGTGATAATTACACTGCGACCTATAGGATCTATTGTGTCCCCCTTACTTGCCATGTTCTGATATATTTTCAGACTTATAGCAGCTCTTCGAGTCCTATTTTCCTGAGAAAGTTTAGGACATCGTCGAGCTTCAAGTCAGGTAGATCCCCTTCCTAGGTATCTAGCCCTAGAATTTTGCAAGGCAGGGCATTCTGCGAGTATGTGTATTGAGGTTTCATCCTCTTCCTCACAGAATCTGCACTTTGCTTCATCTGCTAACCCTAGTTTCTTCATGTGGCTTCTTAACCGGCAATGCCCGGTTAATATTTCCGTTAGCATTCGGACCTTTTTTTTACTGAGGTTGAGGCAGCTAAGAGATCTCTTCTGGTCATAGTTCCCCCGTAGTATCTTAGATTGCCTCAGTCCTTCCAGCTGATTCCAGTACTTGGATTATTCCTTCTCCATTTCTTCCCTTAGTTTTCCTAAGATTATTCCACTGCTGATCCCACAAGGTGGTTCTGGTCCCAAATGTGGGGTTTCAGCTCCTTTTTTTGTCAGCTTATCTGCTGTTTCGTTCCCCTCTATTCCTTTGTTTCCCGGGACCCATAGGAGGGTGACAGTGTTCTTCTGGCCCAGTTCATTTAGTTTGCCTAGGCATTCCCAAACCATCTTCGAACTGATTATATTTGAACTCAGTGCTTTGATAGCTGCTTGACTATCCGACATGATCACAATCTCTTGTCTGCGGTAGTTTCTTCCAATATTGAATTCCACACATCTTTCGATGGCGCGGACTTCTGCTTGAAAGATGCTCGGGTATGTGCCCAAGCTTTCTGAGTATTTGGCTCTCGGTCCAAAAACTCCTATCCCAGTTCCCTCGTCTAGCTTGGAACCGTCCGTATACCACTTTATGGTATTCTGATATAAACTCTGTATGGTGTCTTCGTCCCATGCAGATTTATTATTTAACCTTGTGATGAATTTTCTCACAAAGTTGAATTTATTTGGCATATCATCTTGGGGCATTTCCCAATTGATCAAAATGAAGTGATCGGGGTTTTTCCCTGATAATTCCTTCTTTGATCATTCTATATATCGTTTTCTTCCTTATATTTTCTAACAGAATGTGCAGTGGGGTTAAGTTTAAAATTACCTCCATTGCAGCAGTGGGGCAAGTTCCCATTGCTCCATTGATACATGAACATGCTAGTCTCTGAATCTTCGAGAGATTTTTCCTCGTCGTACTCAGATTAGCCCTTGCTCCCCAAGCCACTGCCCCATATGTGATTATTGGTCTCACTATTGCTGTGTACATCCATTGCAGAATACTTGGGTTGCATCCCCAGTTCTTTCCTGCAATGTTCCTGCACACCATGAGGGCCTTGGTCGCTTTGTGTATTACTTCGTCTTCGTGTTTATTCCAGAGTAACCTACTATCTAGGATTAGCCCTAGATATTTGACCTCTGTTTTCCACTCGACGATGTTTTCCCCTATTCTTATGATTTTTAGATTAGGTTTCTTTTTCCTTGTAAAGGCTACTAGTGTGATTTTGGTGGGGTTGATGCTGAGTCCCACCGAGTCACACCATTGTTTCGCAATGTTTAGTCCTCTTTGAACAATATCACAGAGGACATTTTCATACTTCCCTTTTGCCAGGATAACCATGTCGTCGGAATACCCTTGACATGGTATGCCTTCCCTGGTCAATTGACTAAGTAGACTGTCCACAGTGAGACTCCACATAAGCGGGGATGCAACTCCCCCCTGTGGACAGCCTCTGGTCACATTAATGAAGATAGTGTCTTGTCCTGCCTCCATTTCTGCAATTCTTGTAGATAGCAGTTGCGACATCCAGATGGAAGTCGTTCTATCCACTCCTTTCTCAATCAGTGCTCTTTTGACTGCCTCATGTGGCGTATTGTCAAAGGCCCCTTCTATGTCTAGAAAGGCACATACCACGGTCTCTTTTTTATTCAGAGCGTCTTGGATTTCATCAGTCAATTGTATTAAAGCGGTTTCCGTGGACTTTCCCGCTTGGTACGCATGCTGACGGGGGTGCAGTGGCACCTGTTCCAAGATTTCTGTTCTAATGTAATTGTCTACAGCTTTTTCCATCGTTTTGAGAACAAACGATGTGAGGCTGATCGGTCTAAGGGATTTGGGGTGCGTAGTGTCCCGTTTCCCTGCTTTTGGGATGAAGGTGATTTTGGCCCTTCTCCACGCTTCTGGTATGTATCCCAGTTCCAGGCTGCTCCGACTAATTCGGATCAAGTGTGGAATTATTGCCTCTTGGCCCTGTTGAAGTAGGGCAGGAAATATTCCATCCGTTCCACGGGTTTTGAACGGCTGGAAGGTATTCATAGCCCATCTCAGCCGTTCCTCACTGCATATGTGCTTTGCCATTGCAGTGTCTTCCCTGGTAGGTCTTTTAGCTTTCTCATTTATTTTTCCGGAAGGGACTATTCCTCCGGGAAAGTGAGTTTCTAACAGGAGCAGAGCTCTTTCTTTTTCGCTATCTGTGAAGCTTCCATCTGGCTTCCGTAATGCCATTACAGTGTAACCTTTACTTTGTGGAAGTCCATCTTACTAAAAAAAATAAATAACTGAACGGTTGAACTAATAACATTTAGGCTTTAATATTGTTATGTCTTAATACTTCCTTACTTGGTCTAGCCTAAACTACTTATCAACATCAAGTACCTAGCTAAGATTTTTTTAAGTCGTCTGTTTCTGAAATAATGAATTTATTCCATACATTTGCATCATACTATATGTATAATATATGTTCTAAGTTATTAATATAAAGAGACGACAGTTTTGAAGAAAATGCAATAGTTTAAGTTATATTTTCTTGATGGTGTCAATAAATTGTGTGTTTCTAGCAGAACTAGGTTTAAATGTTTGTTGTGTGTCTCAGTTACCCAACAATTTATTGGGGTCTAATCTCTTAAGCACTTCTAAGCATACACACATCGTTTATTATAAGTTATAGGCGCTTTTGGAATGGATATCGATAAATTGGCCAAAATCAATTTCTCCTATATATTACAATATATAATTTCAAGAATAGTTCTTTGACAACAGAAAATAATGTCTCAGTTTGTTTGAAATTTCCATTTAAGGATTAAGTTACGGTCTAACGGAATTTAGAAACAGTTTTCATAGACCTGGAGGGTATTTTAATTATAAAGTTTAAGCAAACTTGCGCTTCTTACGGATGGGCACTTCTATGAATAAACTAGTCAGTCGACTTAAAAGAAACTATTTCTTTGAATTTAAAATATTACGCTGTCTATTAATTACTGTAAAAGAAAATTCCTAATAAGCTCGTAAATTTTAAAAATATGGTTTTTATATAACTTTTTTTACATTTTAAATATTTTAAAACTTGAAGGTCTCTTCTTCTTGTTTACATCTTCTGTATAGAAAAATCAATAGAGCTATTTCCGGCAGCTGTTAAAAACTAAAAATAAAATCTTATTTCATTAAAGATGTCCTACTAAAACCTCCAACAAATGCTTCACGTATAGACGGTCTTGCTTGTGTCTTTACAAAATTATGGTGTATTGTGAAAATTAGTTCAATGTCCTATTATTATTGTTAAATAAAATTTTATGAATTAATCAAACATAAAAGTATACAAGAAGATCACATCTTCTGCACTTACATATTTAAAAGAAACTGCACAGTGTGATGAAGTTTATCCAGAATAGTATCCGGTATCAAAAGTTGGAATAGTCCATAAAACCATTTTGGAACGTAAGACACGCACGAAGTTATGATGATAATTTTTAAGGGTTGTCAAATTGGAATACCTATGCCAGTAAGAAAATACTATTAAACAGACTACCTGATTTACATCAATATGTATAAATAAAAAAACGTCCACAACGTAGATAGGTATATTGGCCAAATATTATCAACAAAATAAAAAATTAAATATATTCTTATGAAACTTTATTGTACAAGATTTCAATTCCAAAAGAAATATATGTAAGAAATCCATTGCAATTGCAATCCATAGGTTAAAAAATTTTGTTACACTGACGTACCGTTAAGAATTATGATAATGCACCGCAGATAGCATTATATAAATTTAATTAATTTTTTAAGCAATGAAATGAAATATATTAAGTCACCACTATCTTCAAAGTACTTTCTGAAGCTGGGGTTGAAGCTATGAAAGCTCTAATAACAAAATGCATAAGTGAAGGACTACTGCTTCAAGATCAACTAAATGTTTTAAGATTAGATTTGTGCTGACTTTATGAATAAACAAACGAAGGAAGAACGGTAGATAGGTGCCTTCACAGATTTTATTTGGTCATATTCTTATGTGTATTTGGATAAATAGCTACCCACTTTGCAACTTCCTGTAAAAACTTTAGCTTGATGCCCCATTAAGGCTGTCTTGGACACAAGTGGTTAGTCTGCGTTTATAAAACAAAGTATATATTATTTTTGTTATTCTATGGTATTTGTTGCAGTAGCCAGCTTTTTATGCAGACTCGTAAATCGCGAAGTTTAAATTAATATATTCCTATAAAATTTGCAACACTTAATAAACAATACTTAAGAACGGTGAACAATTAAAAGGTTGAATTAAACTTTCACTATTTATTCACAAAATATAAAACTTTAAATAATTGTTGTAGATGTTCCCGAAGATGGCCCTGTACTAAGAACAGAAGCTCAAAAAGTTGCTCCAGGTGAAAAAATTAAAGCAAACTGTTCAACACCAGGATCATATCCAACGATGAACATAACGTGGTTTGTTAACAATTTAGAGGTGAGTCATTTTAATACATTTATTTTATTTTGATTTATGGAACGTGTATACGTTACAGTATTAAATGATATAGTCACAAGTTAACAGCTTGCTTTTAAAATTTAGCTAAGTTTCAGTTAAATTTAGTTTCATAAAGTGTCACTTTCTGTTTAATCTTTTTTTAATCAACTAAATATTTTTAACTTAGAATATATAAGTGATAATTTAGGATGGAGTAATGGAGCTTGGTAACGATTTTGAAAATGTATGTAATATTAGATTGGAATAACATTTTTCATAAAAACAATAAACAACTAAACGGTTGAATAAAACTTCCACTATTTATCGCAAAAGACGTTTTTAAATGCAATGACAGCTGTTGCGCTAAAAACTAGCATCGTCAGATTGACATATTGAAGTTACATTTTTTTTGTTTGTTTGTAGCTAGGTACCTGATGTTGATAAGTAGTTATGGCTATAGAGCGGGTCACAGTTATTATGCAGCATTGCGTTTATGGACGACGGCGTTGCCATATCGGCATGTTCTTCGAATTTGGTTCCAACTGGCGCGGGAATATAACTTGCCATTGTGTTACTATTATGATTTAAATGTTGACTAAATTATTCATTTGAAAATCGTTTAGTGAGTAATTAAGAATATTTATAATTATGCTTTTAGATAAATTTTACGCGTTTAAAGGAAAATATTGTAAATTCGCTAAAATATTCAAATTTTATACGTTTAATTATCACGTATAAAGAAATAAATAAATACAGCGGCCTTACAAAAGACCTTTGTCAAATAATAAAATAATAATATAATAATATAATTAATAATAAAAATATGTCAATAATAATAATATATACATAAATTACAAGACGAGTGGTAAAAAAGTCAGCTGTCATCTTAATTTTAAGGATGAACGATTAACAGAGAAAAGCTAATGAAATCTTGCCGACGTTTCGATGATTTTTTCGAGGATTTTTCTTCTTCTGGCGGGTTGTTGTAACAAACAAAATATAGAATAAGTAAATGAATTAATAATTACGTATTTTAATTTGAATTAAAATTAAACTTTAAAAATGACAATGATTAGCAGGTAATAACTAAAATAAATGAAAATTGAATGGAACATTTGAGGGTTATGAAATATATTACTGATGTTCATCGTCATCCAAGTCTTCATCTTCATCGTCTTCATTTAGATTTATTATTATTGGCTCAATGTCTTCCAATAAATGACCTGTTTGCCACATCTTTTCCTCAGTCTTCTCTACCTTATTTTTATAATTAGACCACTGCATTGGAGTAACTTGCGAATACGCTGTTTTTATAAGTTTTTCCCCATCCCCTTTTTTAAAAGTACTATTATTACGAGCCACATATCCTTTCACTTGGCTCCACACCATTTCAATAGGATTTAATTCGCAATGATAAGGTGGTAATCGTAGGACTGTTATATTATGTTCCGTGGCAATGTCGTCTATTATTCTTAGGTCGTACTGCTCTCTAAACGCATTTGCAGTAGCCAATAGTTCTGTTTTTAAATAATCATCCTCGAAGTAAATCTCTTTTTCCAGTAGCCAGTACTTTATTTGTTCCTTACTCCAAGTTGTCTTTGGAAAAGAAATGGTATGACGCATTGTCCAACACTACAACATTCTTTGATCCGTTTTTCGGCAAATTAGGGATCAATTGATCTTTAAACCAGGCCTCAAAGCCTTCTGCGTCCATTTCGTCGTGGTAATCGTCTGCACCTTTCTTTGCCAGAAAAGTTTATTCTGCACCCTCAAGAAAACCGTCTTTCCAGCCTGTATGAAGAAGAACAAATCTCGGTCCTCGTTGACTTGAAGCCTTCAGTCCTGTTGTCAGTCCTTTGACAAATGCATCTCGGGCATTTTTTATGGTAGTGTCTTTCCATTTAAAATTTACACTGTGGCCCACATTAATCCATGACTCGTCCAGATATATTACGTTATATCCTTCTTCGCGGAACTTCTTCACTGATCTTAAATATTTGTGCCTCCAGGCGATTATATCAGCTCTTTCTATTAGAATCGAGTCTCTTCCTCTCTTTCCACAAACAAACCCCATATCGTTAAGCAAGCGTCTTAGCGTACTTTTAGAAAAATTTGGTACATTTTTGTCTGAATTTATTTTAGCAAGAACTTTTGCCAGTGTTGGTGAAATATTTTCGGAGTAGAATTCATGCACATCTTTTCGTATTTGCGATTGGATACCTTCATCGTAGGTGATCAGTCTTGAATTCGACTGGCTGCTGTTTCGTCTTCGTTTTTTTGGCGATGTCAAAGGTCCAGTAGCGGCTTCGCTTTTCAGATTATACACTGTTCTCACACTAAGGCCAGTCATTTCAGAAATCAGTTCTATTTTCGCTGTCACACTTTTGTCATCTTTTGTATTCAACGTATACGTTAAAATATTCAATAAAAGCCTCTTGGTTTGACGATGAAGATTTTCACCTTGTTTAAATTTTTCAAACGGTGCTGCTAACTGCATGGCTGTTGTTTCAATAATGCCCTTTCGTTTATCAGCAGAAACAGATAGGTACCTGCCTATGTTATTACTTACCTGTACATTTACTTACCTCTACATTCCAGGAATATTACATAACGGTTTATGAGGATCAAGGGATCATACAGGTAAAAATAATTAGCTTGTAATTAAATAATATTTTCACTGGCAATAGGATTAGGATTTGTCTTTAGTAGAGACCTAAATAATCCATCAAGTGATCAGGCATATACTGATTACAATCTACATAAATAGATTTAAATTTCATTTTTTAATAATATTTATTATATAGAATACATCTGTTTTGCAAAGTTCATAATAAAACGTTTCTACGAAAATAAATTGGCTGAGTTAATTGTGGTTCAAGCCGTAACCAAAGCGGCAACAGTGTTGAATATTCGCCCATAAGATTTACATTGGCCTATGCCGGCCACGCTGCATAATAACTGTGACCCGCTCTATAGATCAAGTAAGGAAGTAATAAGACATAACAATATTAAAGGCTACATGTTTTTAGCCCCAAGGGATTATCCTAAATGTGTTTTGCTCTAAGATTAGTATAACTTTGCAATAATATAGAAAAACCAGGAAAAAACTTTATTATTCTGATCTTTACAATAACAATATATTTTTAGCAAAACAGCTGTCATTGAATTTAAAAACCTATTTTGCGAATAAATAGTGGAAGTTTCTTTCAACCGTTTATTTGTTCTCTGTTCTTAGTAAGATGAATTTCCACAAAATAAGGGTTACTACAATCAACCTTTTTAATAATTTCTATAACTGGTTTGATATTTAACGCATGTATTACATTGGTTTCAGTTGCGTTATTAAAAAACATAATTGGCAATACAAATACCATACCCTGCTTTGAATATTTACAACATAGTTTCCCAAAGGGATTCAATTTCCACTTTATGTAAGCTTGCGAAATGACATACTACTTTTATTATAACCTTTTTAAATATTCAAGTTGCTCTAGCAGTTTCATCACGACATTCTCTTACTTTATGTCGTTTTATGTTAGCTTCTAAAAATGTAAATTTAATAAGACAAAAAGTCTGTTTTATAAATAATAAAAAAAGTTTGTGCATTTGGGTTTAATTTATAGAATGAGGAGTGTAAAAGTCACAAAAAATTTCATTAGATTTGGATTAATTAAATAATTATTTTATCTTGCCTATATAGTGCCATAAAAAAATTATATATTTGTAAGAATAATAATCAACTATTCCAAATGAAAAACCCAAAGTCTATGTGGCAGAATTTTATTCTTGATGGAAAAACAATACTAGCTACTAGTTTCGGCCTAACATTTAGGCCATCATCAGTCTATAAAAAAGGTTATTTTAGTGGTATAAATGAAAAAGAGAACTGATGACGGCCTCAATGTTAGGCCGAAACTAGTAGCTAGTATTGTTTTTCCATCAAGAATAAAATTCTGTGACCTAGACTTTGGGTTTTTCATTTGGTTTTCCCATTAGTCACATTTGATATATGGATGGTTTACTTCGTTCAATCAACTATTCTTTTAAACTTAAATTCCACGTTTTATTAAAAAAATCGCTTTTTATGGACTTCCACAAAGTAAAGGCGAGTACAGTAATAATAATAATAAGTTTATTTACCATATTTTTGCTACAATGTTACAATGAAATATTAATACCTAGCTAAAGTAAATAAACCAAGAAAAAGCCACTGAGGGTTAACCCTGTTCGTGACATATTTATAAATACAAGAATATCACACAAAAACAACTGTAATAAAGATAATAGTAATATTATAACTGTCCAAAATCCAAAAATTACATTTTATGACTCTTATTTACAATTTAAGCGACATGTAAAATTTCTAGGTACAATATTTGATGAAAGGCTGACTTGGAAGAAGCATATTAATCATCTAATATTATCATGTAACAAAAAGATAATCCTTTTAAAAACATTATTAAGCAAATTTTGGGGGTCGGATCAAACTACTCCATTTACTTTGTATAGATTATTAATTAGATCAAAAATTGACTATGCTTCGGTAGCCTATGCCTCTGCCTCTTCCACACTGAAACTATTAGACACCGTTCATAATAACGCGCTAAGAATCTCGTTAGGGGCATTTAGAACAACACCTATTCAAAGTATTTATGTAGAATCTGGGGAACCATCTCTTCACCATCCTAGAACATTGTTAAGTCTAACATATGCTGCAAATATTGCCCAAGATGTTACTAGACCAATATATCAACAAGTATTTCGACAACAAGATAGTGAAGATGATACTAATTTCATTACTAGAAAGCCATTCTATGAAAGGTTAAGACTTACCCTAAGAAACCTTAACTTAAATATTATTGATGTATTTCCGAACAAAATAACTTACCCCCCTCCATGGTTACTAAAACCTTTACATTGCAACTTCCAACTCCTTTGTTATATAATAAAACTGAGACACACAACTCTGTCATTAAAAATAAATTTCAAGAAATTCTTAATCGTTATTTTAAAGATCACATCCATATATATACAGATGCTTCCAAATCCATTGATGGAGTAGGCTGTGCATTTATCACACCTGAAGAACAGGTTTCATGTAAATTGCCAATGACCTTCAGTATATTTTCAGCTGAGCTTTATGCAATATATGAATCTCTTAAATGTATAAATAGGTCCAATCTCAAAAATTGCCTCATTCTCACAGACTCTCTATCTTCCATTACATCAATACAAAAGTTATGTCCAACTCATCCCATCGAAAAACTAATAAAGCAAGAACTAAAAAAAATTCAAGAGGACTTAAGAGAGGTTCAATTCATCTGGATACCTTCCCACATTGGCATCCAAGGAAATGAAAAAGCCAACAAATGTGCGCGTCTTGCAGTGAATAGTGATACCGCGGTCTCAGTGTTTAAAAGTCCTGGTAGTGATCTTAAAGCGTTTTACAAAAGCAAAGTTTTCGGTAAATGGCAAAGGGAGTGGGAGTGTAGTGACTCAGCGTTAAGACAAGTCAAATTAGCGGTTAAACCCTGGGAAAATTTCCTGATGATTTCATCATTTATTTCTTGTTAAAAAAGATCATTTAAATACAAATTAAATAATAGGGGTCCAAGAACTGTTCCTTGAGGGACACCACAATTTATGACTAGATAATCACTAAAAGTACCATTAATATTGACTGTTTGTTCTCTATTTTCTAGATAACTTTTTATTAGATTATAAGAAACACCTCGAAATCCAACATTTTCCAACGCATTCATTAATTTCGTATGATACGCAAGATCAACAAACATACATAATGAAGGCTTTTTCTGATCTATGGAATGGTTTATTGATTTAGACAATCTTGCAATGGCAATAACATTATTGAATTGTGATTGTTTAAGTTTTTTCTACCAATTAAAAGGTAAAAGGGCAAAGTGATAAGTAAGTAAGTAAAAAGAGACGAGATACTGACCAAAGTACCTTACAAACTACTCACATCGCCAAAATTCTTGGACTTCCTCATACAATTTAAAACGCAATCTTTATTAAGAATAATAAAAAACTCTTTGCTTTAACTCAACTTCCAGGTTTAATTGAAAAATTCGGTTTAAAATCAATTACATAAATATATTAAGTTATTGTAAAGATCAGCATAATATAGTTTTTTCCTGGTTTTTCTATATCATTGCACAGTTTTACTGACCTTAGAGGGAAATACATCCAGGATATTCCCTTAGGGCTAATATTGTTATGTCTTATTACTTCCATACTTGGTCTAGCCTTACCTTCTTAATCAACATCAGGTACCTAGCTACAAACAAACAAAAAATGTAATTTCAATATGTCAATCTGACGATGCTAGCTTTTTAGCGAAACAGCTGTAATTGATTTTAAACCGAATTTTTCAATTATTAAATTTGGAAGTTGAGTTAAAGCGAGTTTCTTTATTATTCTTAGTAAGATGGACTTCCAAAAAGTAAGGGTTAGTACAATAAAAATGCAATATTTATTACTGCATGTTCTTTGTACATTTAATTTTTATTTATTTCACCAGTGCTGGGCGTCTAAAAAAATGTCATATAATTTGAGATACAAATTTTTAAAAAGTGTTACATTTCGATTTAACACCCATATTCTTAGTTCTGTCCTCAAACATCCCTCGACTCAAACTCATTCGAGGTCTCCTTGATTAATCCCTCAAAACAAGCTCGAGAATGGTATTCTTAGTTGACATATTTCGCGTACTTGAGAATTCCTCCACAGAGGACGAGTCGAAACCTGCACGCTGATGAAATTTTCTCTTAATGGAAGGCCATTTGGCATAATGTAAAGATTTAATAAATTGACCTAGTTTCAGTGTCAGCTGTTTCGATATCCTAGCCACTATCTTAGAAACTGTAGCTTGACTTAATTTGTAAAGGTCTCCACAGTCAATCTATAAAGAAATGAAAATTTTGCATAAAATAAAGTTCAGACAAAATTATTGATTGAACTCAAATATACATAATAAACTTACCTGAAATAATTCTGTAGCGTAAAACTTCATAGCCACTAGTAGTTGTATCATGGGTTGTACAGGAAGTCCTTTATTATTTGCATTTTGAGGTATTGTTAACAAAGAAAATATTACGTTAATTATTGTTTGTTTTTTAAATCGAAATCTTTTCTCAAAAGCTTCATCATTGTAGAATTCCAGAAGATTTGTGGCATCTCTCAAATATCGTCTTGCCGTATAATAATATGGATTTTCATATACATAATCAATAAAATCCTAAAAATCCGATATTTTTTTTAGAAAATAATATTGCAATAATCGTTTTCCTATCTCGAGGAATCCTTAAGGTACGTAGCGATCTACCTTGAGTTTGACAGTTCTCCACTCGACTCAACCTCCACTTCTTTGCAATTATGTCTGTTAATAGAATTTCAATATTTAATAAAGCCTTTTCATAAAGAAAGTATGCCGAATAATTAAATTGCGGATAGGTTAGATTTTCCTAGGGCATCAGTTATCCGAATAGTTCATTTGTACCAGGAAACTAATAGCCTTGTCTAAAAAAGTGGAACTGGGACTGCTAGGGTAATGAATGCAAGAAAATCTAGGTATCTAGCAGGTTATATATTTTGGAATCTAACCATAACAGTCTTAGCAACAGTACTACAATACGCTGTAGACTTGCCAGATCCAATTTGTGATCGAAAGAAAAGTCCTCACACCAAGGGTAAAAAAGGCGGGTATAAAATTTTCCCAAGTAAACCTCCAACCTTCCAAGGCTTCCAAGAGGTTTACTGATAAGGCCATAAATGTAACCTTGGGTTAACAGGGTAGACATTGGGGGCGTATGATCCATCTTAAATAAAGTACTGTATTACAGGAGAAGGGGAAAATCCAGAGGCTGTATTGTACTTAGGAAAGATCTTAATTGTTGTTTGCTTACAGGGATCTGTACAAAAGTCCGCAAAACTTACAATTCAAGAGGAGGGAAGCAAACGGAATAGAGTCGTATGCTCCGTATACTTCCTAGGTGAGCAAGTGGCAACAAGTCCTCCACCTACAATGGTACGGAACTTAATCAAACATTGCAGAAGGAAAGGTCTTCAAGTCATTTTAGGGTCCGATGCGAACTAACACCAAGACATTATAGACATGCTGGATTATTTTTAATAAAGCAAAATAATTGATGAACTGGGAAAAATACAGAAGCTCTCTTACAGAATATAAAAAAGAAATCAGAAAAGCCAAAAGAGAATCTTCAAGAAATTTCTGCCAGAGTACATAGGACATACCTGTCAGTAAGAAAGTTTACAAATTTTTTTCCAATGAACATAACTACGGGCCGTGTCTTCTCAAAAGACATGATTGGAACTATACCGAATATAAAAGGACACATTAGAGTTCTTATTGAATAACCATTTTCTGGGTTCAACAATGATTAAGACGCAGAGACTAGCTTTAGACCTAGGACTGTTGCCTCGACTTAGGAAGGAAATATCTGCGGAAATTATCAAATCAGAGACTTTGATCCATACAAATCTTCAGGGAAGGATGAACTTTTTTCTGTCCTACTTCAAAAACGACTGGACATTCTGGTGCCAATTTTGACTAAACTTTTTATTATTAATTTAAATTTATCATCATAAAGAGAAACTAAAACATATGTTAAGTGTATAACAAGTAAACATGTAGAGAACCTCATGGAACAGCTTTTACAAAGCTTTAAATGTATTGTTGATAACATTGAAAAAAATTTAATCCAATAAGGAAAATGGTAGAAATTTTAATACCAGCAAAGGACGAGAGAAGGCAAATCAATTCATTAACAGAAGTCTGTGAAATTCCATGTATCAGTGGAAAATATACATAGGACAAACAAAAATAATGATTTTCATAGGAGTAGCAGGATACAACCGAGGTTGTTGTGTAGGACGAAAGGAGAAATCCGCAGCTGTCTAATTCGTATTTATTAGAGGGATTATAACATACTGTTAAAAAATACTGAAGAATTAGCTTCATTAAAAGAAGTTGTATTTGAATGACAAAGAAATACATATAAACAAGAATCGGTACAAATTAATAAAAAAGGACTAACTCCAACAAAAATCAGTAAAATTTAACAAACAGTAAACTAAACATACAAAGAACAATGCAGTAAAATCAATAATAAATTGAGTTTTTATTGTTCTAGTACTTTGACCACGGTAATAAAGTCACGCACCTATACAGTGTGTAACATGATATGTTAACTAAAAACGTAGTATTTTTAAATTAATTATATGGCTAACACTAACACCATCTATTGTATAGAGTTCTTAACATGTTAATTATTATAAACGATTCCTGTCAGTAATTCCAACTTTATACACGATCTTTAATGTGGCTTAATACAATACCTTAAACCACGATTCATTCTTTTATTGTCATTAGTGTTATACACAGGTATGTTTTTTGATTTTTATTTTTGGTAAAAGATTTTAAATATACTTTCTATAAATCTTGACAGTACCTACTATATAATCAGATGAGAATTTTCATATAAATAATTATTTTAAGTATATTTTGAGGGTAATTTAAAAGTAATAATTGTAAGTTTTTTTATAAAAAAAATACAAAATGGCGAGTTGAGTACCTTTTTTTTTGGAATTCTAATTGTTATATTAATTTATCTTTTGTTACTACTGCATTTTCTGTCATATATCCTAATGATAAATGTAAATTTCGGAATACGCTGTTTTGTACTTTTTGTACGGAAAAAAATAAACGAACACGTGGCTGATGCTGACAATTTTTCACAGCATTGGAATATTCAAAATATAATCAAATCTGCAAATCGCATGTTGGGATACATAATTCGCCAAACATATAAATTTAGAAATGTAAACACAATAAAAAGTCTCTATTACAGCTTGGTGCGCCCTAAGTTAGAATTTGCCTCAATTTTATGGATGCATGAATATCAAACAATACTCAATGAAGTAGAAAAAATACAAAACAAATTACTTCGACATCTATACTATAAGAAATATAAAAGATGGCCAGATTACAGAACAGTGAGAACCACACAACTCAGGTCTGAATTTAAAATTTTATCACTAGCTCAAAGGCGAGATTTGACAGCTATGATGTTTTTGCATAAAATTATGAACAATAAAATTGACTGTTCTGAACTATTATCTCTCCTCCCTTTCAACGTTCCTCCTCGACGAACACGGTCTTACCGCATTTTTAATATAACTTATAAACTCAATGCCATAAAGTCACCTCTTGCAGTCATGCTTCACTTAGCCAATAAAACAAATGTTGCGATTGATATTGATTTGACAACATCTGAAAATTTCGTGCTAATATCCTTCAATACCTGTTACATAATTCAATGTAAACAAACATTTAATAATAATTATTCTGATCATTTTCTTAACCATACAGTTCTGGTAGTTAGTAGTTAGTTATAAGTTATAGATTAAACTATTGAAATATTTAAAATATTAATATATTGTCCATGTAATTAGGTCCGAAGGGCCTGTTTGGATGAATAAAATAAAATAAAAAATAAAATATACAATACCAAAGACGTTACAAAAGTTAAAAGAAGTTACAAATTCCGAGTCAAAAGACGTGACAAATTTCAATTTAAAAGACACTACAAATTCCAAAGATACTACAAATTTCAAAGACATTACACTGATTGGTTCTACATTGGTGGACGGTTCATCAGACCAACCCTTCACTGGACCAGCCCTCTCCTGGATCAACCAATGGATCATATTTAAAAAAAAATAAGTCGACCGACGTTAATGCATTTATAATATACAGCTGTCTCGCGTTTTTCTTTATTTCTTAAACGTAATATAAAAATCATTTTAGTATCGTCAACTGTATTAGAATAAGTTTTTGTAAAGAACTATTTGCGGATTATTTTTTTTTGTAACGTATTCTCAATTATATTCATTTAAGCACCAAGGAAATCTATTTATCTTTTGTTACATTTTCATATCACTTTTTTTATCTTCATAGACAGTTTTTTCTGACATCTTTCTGTCATCTTATGATACCTATTTAAATAACAGCTTAAAACAACTTTCTTCAGTAGTATCATAAAAAATAAAAAGATTTCAGTGGCGCCCTTATAATTTCTTAAAGAAACAAATATTGTACTATAGTCAGAGCTAATGAACTTACTCACCCCTAGCCGAGGTATTTAACTATAATAATTTTTGCTGTGATAAACATTTATAAATTTTGTTAATTATTGAAATATCTTTTACAATTAATTAAAGACGAAATTAAGATTAATGTTTGTTTTATTGTAAATTACATTTTTTCTTTTGGTATATAGTTATTTTTTAAAAGTTAACTAAATAATTTTATAAAATCACTCTCAACATTTAAATCATATCACAAATTGACGCACAACGTAATAATAATGGTTACAAATTTAACGTGAAATTGCAACCCCTACCTTCAACCCCCTTAGAATGACAGGTATAACTCCCAATTTTTTAAATGGGAAGTATAGGCTTGTGATATATCATTTGAAAGGTCATTCTTTATTCAAAAATGTTATTTTTTTTAAATTTGATGCAAAAATTAACATAAAAAAATTAATATCATGTTGTTACCGAAATTCGCTAAAATATACTCGAACGAAACTTATTACAATATACTTAAAACTTATTTCCTGTTTAGGTCTTGATAATAAGAAAGTGAACAAAAATCGTCGCAATGTGGTTTTTAGATGGTAACCATTAAAAAACTTTAAAGAATTTCCGTGGCAACGCTATTTTAGTAAGCAGTAGTAAATTGTTTTATTTAAGTTGTAATTGTTGTAATTTAAGTATAAAGTTTGTTTAATTCAATTCTGAAAAATGGTTAGATTAACGGAAATGCATAAAATAACAGTTTTACAAATGAATGGTTACGGAGATAACATCCGAACACAACAGGAAGTAACTCGCCTATTTCATGAGAAATTTCCTAATTTACCGCCTATATCCCAAGGAACAATAAGTAAAATAGAAAAGCAGTTTGGCGAGTTTGGTTATGTAAGGCAGATAAAAAAAGCAGCTGCCAATGCATTGAGTGATGAACTCAAATTAGATGTGTTGCTTGAGTTTCAGGAAAACACACATACATCGATAGCAAACATATTAAAAGAAAATAAATTGCATCCGTATAAGATGATACCTACTCAGGAGCTCATGGAAGACGATTTTGATAGGAGAACTTTTTTGTGAGCAAATGATGGACATGTTGGATAACAATATTATCCAATTAGAGGACGTTATGTTTTCTGATAAGTGTACTTTTTTACTTAACGGTCATGCTAATCGGCATATCCTCACTGGATAAGAGAACACACTCAATACCCTCAAAAGGTTAATGTTTGGGCAGGGATTGTAGGGAACAATATCATTGGTCCCTTTTTTATTGAGGGCAACTTCAATGGCAACAATTATTTGGCACTACTTCAAAATGATGTCATTCCAACGTTGGCAAATTTATATCCTGATCCAGGTAACCCTCAAGTTCCAGCGAATACTATATGGTTTTAGCAGGATGGAGCACCACCACATTACCAACTTAATGTCCGGCAGTACCTCGATACAATATTTCACAATCGGTGGATAGGGAAGCGAGGATCGATTGAATGGCCAGCGCGATCACCTGATCTTACATTATTAGATTTCTTTTTATGGGGATATGTGAAGAGCCATGTGTACAAAACTAAACCTTCTGATTTAAATGACTTAAAAGTACGAATAACGCTTGCGATTAGGTGGATCACGCCTGATATGTTAAATAATGTTAGAAGACAGTTTTATTTGAGATTAGGATGTTGCCAAGACGTTCGCGGAGAACATTTTGAACATCTACTTCATTAAAATTCATAGTTCTTTTCCGTGTTCTACATTTTATTACGTTCTGCATTACATTTTAGTTTTTGATTGTATTGTAGCGAATTTCGGTAACAACATGATATTAATTTTTTTTATGTTAATTTTTGCATTAAATTTAAAAACAATAACATTTTTGAATAGAGAAAGAGACCTTTCAAATGATATATCACAAGCCTATACTTCCCATTTAAAAAATTGGGGGATGTACCTGTCATTCTAAGGGGGTTGAAGGTAGGGGTTGCATTTTTACGTTAAAGAATGTCAAGTTATAATTTAAATTAGACGTGTTTCGGGATTTTTTATAAATATGTACAGTAACCAAAATAATGAATTTATTCCATTTGGCTTTTACACACTGTATATGAAACGTTCTGGATAAATTATCAAGAAAAGCTACCCCAAAATAGCCAGGAAATGGAAAATTATAATGATTCTGGTCGTAACAGCTTACTTACTTAAATTTAGATTTACATTAATTAGTTGGTCAACATGTATGACTTCTACTGTAAAATTTTTAAGGAACATTAAATTGTATGCAATTAACATTTTTATATTTTAGATCTCGTAGCAAGACTTACACATACTTTTGTAAATGTCATACGTAGAAATTAATTTAACTGTACTTTGAAACCTAGTTAGAAAATAATGGAATTTATGGAACAATATTGTCAAAATAAACTAATTTTATGGATCTTAACTTTAATGAATTAAAAGTGCAACTCCTTTATTTATTTTCTTAAGTGAATAACAAATATAACAAATAATTTTCTTCGAAGAGCCTATCCTATAAAATATTTTAGGTTAATGAATAATTTAGTTCTGCCCCAGTAGTAAAATTTATTCCGATAGACGAGCAAGACGAGTTGAGAGGGCTGGCGCCACTGTACCAAACCACTGTACAAACGTATTAGTCGTATTTTTCAAGAAATTTCATTAAATGTTTTTGTAAATAAATATTCTTCATCTACCGTTTCAGATATTGAGATAGATTGAGACATATTAGTATGTAAATATGTGAATAAAAAAAATATTCACACAAAATTATGTTAAAACTAAATATTTGGGACTTTAAAGATGGTCAAAATTGACCGTTTCTCTGATTAGCATCGTCAGATTGACATTTAAGTTACATTTTTTTTGTTTGTAGCTAGGTGACTGATGTTGTTTAGGTAGACTAGACCAAGTGTGGAAGTAATAAGACATAACAATATTAAAGCCTAGATGCTAATAACCCTAAGGGATTATCCTGTATGTACTCAGTATAACTGTGCAATGATATAGAAAAACGAGGAAAAAACTATATCATGGTGATTTTTACAATAACTTAATATATTGGTATTTTACAATTACGTTTTCCTACGACCACATATGAAAGTGCTAGTTTGCACACTTATTTGTACTTAAGAAAGTAGCGAATATCAATACACGTATTGAAAGGTAAAAAAATATAGTTCTATGATCTGTGACATTTACGTCAAATTTATCAATAGTAAAAACACGTAAATGTCAAAGCAAGGCCCATTTAATTTTTTTTTAAATCTTCCTTGTGTCAAATATTGTATTGTAATTGCCAATACAAATTTTTCTGTATAAAGTAAGAATAAAGAAAAAAGTTTCTTATAGGTTTTTAATTTAAAAAAAAAAACATATTTTTATTCAGTATTATTATTTTTATAAAAACACTTTTAGAAAGAAGAACAGTTTATTCTTCTTTTTTATATTGAGTTTATGTTCCGTGCATGTGTCGAATGTGATTTTTGAAGTTATGTTTGTGTTTCTGTTCACAATTATCTTTGTGTCTATTATTGTTACATTACTTTTCAATTAATTTCACCGACTGACCATTTTACTTTTAATTTTTATAGAGCCCACAAAAGAAATTAAAATGTCATTTAGCTAATAAAGAATTTTGATGTGAATTCCTGAGAAAGGTGGTTATTTGATTTTAATTAATTATATTTTCATGCAATATATAAACTCGTTTAAATCCTAATTTTTAACAATTAAAATAAATTTAATAAATAAATTTAAAATATTTATTATAATAAGAAATATTGGGGTCGTAGGAAAAATCAAGTACACAACGCGTTGAAAAGTGTATTTCTTGCACTCGTTACGTATATATAATGAAGATTTTTATTAGTGCAAAATTTAAAAAAAAAAAAAACATTATAATATTATACAATATATTGAGATGTTTTTGCTCAATACTATATTCAATTTTAAATTTGTAAATTTTTTTAATTATTTAGGGTTGGGGTTCAAAAAACATAATTTATTTTAATTTCCAATATTCAGTTTAGAATAGATATCCGAACAAATTTTAACTAACTAATTCCTATGTAACCTATCTATTTGCCCAACCAACTTATTTATCTTTACTAATTACTCAATTATCACTAACCTTAACTACCGTAGTACGGATGCACCCTCGATTACGTAGCGTACTTCATAAAACTCACATTTCACTTCGATTTCGATAAGTATTCCTTTCCGATAGCCGGTGTGCAGAGGAACTTAGAGTTTTTACTTTGGTAATAGCAGGCATGTTCTTAAGCAATGCCAGATACCAGCAGTAATTTGTAATAAGAAATGTAATAAAACTATAACACACAACTAAATTTATTTATAACTTTTATCGAAATAAATAGAAAAAACATAAATTAATTATATCTAAATTTACGTTAAATTTAAAACCCAACAGGGATTTCTAAAAAAATTCAAAAGTAATATTTAGGTGAAAATTACGTCTTCTACTTCCGTCTGAACATTGGGCTGAACATTGGCAAACAATGGTGTGACTCGGTGGGACTCAGCATCAACCCTACCAAAACCACACTAGTAGCTTTACAAGGAAAAAGAAACCCAATCTAAAAATCATAAGAATAGGGGAGAACATCGTCGGGTGAAAAACAGAGGTGAAATATCTAGGGCTAATCCTAGATAGCAGATTACTCTGGAATAAACACGAAGACAGAGTAATACACAAAACAACCAAGGCCCTCATGGTGTGCAGGAACATTGCAGGAAAGAACTGGGGATGCAGCCCACTTATTCTGCAATGGATGTACACAGCAATAGTGAGACCAATAATCACATATGGGACAGTGGCTTGGGGAGTAAGGGCTAATCTGAGTACGACGAGGAAAAATCTCTCGAAGATTCAGAGACTAGCTTGTTCATGTATCACTGGAGCAATGGGAACTTGCCCCACTGCTGCAATGAAGGTGATTTTAAACTTGACCCCGCTGCACATTCTGTTAGAAAGTTTAAGGAAGAAAACGATATGTAGAATGATCAAAGAAGGAATTATCAGGGAAAAACCTCGATCATTTCATTTTGATCAAACTTGGGAAATGCCCCAAGATAATATGCCAAAAAAATTCAACTTTGTGAGAAAATTCATCACAAAGTTGAGTAATAAATCTGAATGGGATGAAGACACCATACAGAATTTAAATCAGAATACCATAAAGTGGTATACGGACGGTTCCAAGCTAGACGAGGGAACTGGGATAGGAGTTTTTGGACCGAGAGCCAAATACTCAGAAAGCTTGGGCACATACCCGAGCATCTTTCAAGCAGAAGTCCGTGCCATCGAAAGATGTGTGGAACTCCTATCGGTCGCAGTGTACTTATCACCTCTAATTCATACATACACAACATAGTCTATTTCGTGCTATATATAATGTGTATATTTATTTATATCTTTATGTTGGTAATATCCAAATAAAGTTGATTTTAGAGAATAAGAAAAGCTTTTACTCTCTTGTAAATAAAATTGCCTTATTTTAATATTTAAATTAGAACTGGAAGATTGACAGCCGGCAGCTAAAAAATTGAATGGATATATTTTTAAATTGTCCCAAGAGATTCTGTAAGTATGCCAGCAAGTTTTGTTATTTTAATATTTAAATTTTCAATTTAGCCAATCAATATTGAGTGTTTAATTAAAGAACTATAATATATAATGTAATGACACATTGGAACCTCAATGATAATAGAACTAAATTTAGGTAAACCATAATTAAGTATACTTACTAAACTCTTATTTCTTTTGCTCAGCTTACAATGGTTCATTTTAGATATAATCATTTAACATCCATTAGCAGCAATAGACTATCTTCAAATAAGTGTGTTAAATAAAAGTCAACAAAAGAGATTGAGAATGCTTATTCAAACACAAAACTTAAAATTCAAATCATTAAATAATTATGCCATCCTGTTGGTATAATAGAAATAGGTTAGTAGTACTTACCTAAATTATAAGATACTTAAAAGGACGAAACATAATTTCAATGCACAATCAGTTGCAATATTTTCGGACCTGCTTAGAAAATTGGTCAGATACATCAGGACAATTTTCAGCACAAAAAAGCATAAGTTTACTGTTTGCTAAACGTTGTCCAGATATAATAATTCCTAAATTCAAGTTAATGGGTGAAAATATTTTATATGTAGATGAATTTAAGTTCCTTGTCACTTTGACAAACAACTTACCTGGGAAAAGCATATTCAATATCTGAAAGCTAAATGCCAAAGAGACCTTAATTTAATGCGAACAACAACACCTAAAATGTGGGGAGCCGATAGCAGTTCGTTAACTAAAATATATGAATCCATAATTAGAAGTAAACTGGATTATAGTTCCACTGTTTATAGTTCTCCGAAAAAACATATAATCAAACAGCTAGATCCAATACAAAATCACGCCGCTAGGATAATTTTATGAGCATTCTGCCAAGTTAACAGCATATTATGTGAAACGGGAGAACCAACTCTACATCAAAGACGCATATATTTAACTCCTTGTTATTCAGCATCTCTAGCAGCCTGACAGAATTTGCACTTCGCACTCTCTGCCAGTCCACCAGTAGCGACCAGTCCACCAGGAGAAAGTTCTCCTCCCTGTGGGCAGCCCCTAGCAGCCTCCGCTCTTATCTTCTCGCCTTCGAGTAATGTTAGGATCAGCCTGTTTTCTAGCATCGCTCTGATCCAGTTACATATTGTAAAGGATATCCCTCTAGATGAAGCACCATTATAGAGTGAATTAGGTAATGTGTTACTAAATGCTCCTTCTATAACAAAGAAGCCAGAGCAATATCTCCTATCACGGAGTGATTGATCTTGTGGATTACTTCGTCAAACGCCGTTTCTGTTGATTTTCCTTCCTTAATATGCCTATCAAGAATTTTCTCAATTACTTTCAACAGACTAGAGACTAATTGGCCTGTAGGATTTAGGTAGAGCGCTATCCTTTCGTCCTACCTTGTTAATATAAACGACCCTTACAGTGCACCAAGCCTCAAGTATGTAACCCAGAGCTCTGTTTCCCTCTTGGATTCGTTTTAGGTTCCATCTTGTCTTTTGTGAAGACACGGCCCGATCCTTGTTAATTCTTGCACTGGCAGGTATGTCAGATATACTCTGGTGGAACTTTCTCCAAGATTCCTGCTTGTCTCTTCTAATCTCTTTGTTATATTCTGTACGGGCGCTTCTATATTTTTCCCAGTTCCTCAATTCTTTTGCTTTATTACGCAGCATCCTTACATTTTTTCTTAATTTGTCCAGTTTTCTGTTCCACCAAGACGTTTGTCTATTATTCGTCTTGGTTTTAACGGGACAGTTTTCCTTCCTTCTAGAATTGCACTACTGGTACGATCAGTTGCCTCTTCCAAGTCAGCATTGGTTTTGATTGACGTGGGTATATGCCTTGTTTTTCTCTCCAGACTGGTGCGATAACCGTCCCAATCTGCACATTTTGGGACCCTATAATTAATGGTGAGTCTTTTAACCCTTTTTAAGGTAAAGTCAATGTTTCTGTGATCCGAGCATAATGGCTCGTTAGACACGTACCAGTTAAAAATTTTATTACTGATTGCCTCAGTACTAATTATTGTTATGTCTCTTGTATGTCTTGACATTTCTTGGTAACTACAATCTTGTTTACTACAATCCCTTCACCAAGTAAATAATTAAAAAGGTACTCACCTCGTTCGTCGGTCGTTTTGCTCCCCCACGCCGCATGGTGTGAGTTGACATCGCATTCTACGATTAATTGAAGTCCTTTCCTCCTGCAATGTCCGATTATGTTCCGTACCATTGCAGGTGGATGATTTGCTCCTCTTGTTGTGCGGACACCACGTCTTCTGCGCAAAAACCTGTAGGCAAAATGTGTTTATAAAAAAAATCTTTTTGTTAATTTCCACAATCAAACTGATTTAAATCTGTCTTTTTCTATATGTAAACTTTTGTATGTAAACAATTTTCTTTAACAATCTTTGTATTACAATTATAAAACTTTTCATCCGCATTTTATTTTTATGTTGTGTACTAAACACTAGCTGACGTCACGATTAAGCGTTACAACTTAATGATCCTAGAATATGTTATTAAAATTGGACATAGGCGTAGCAAATAAATTTTATTAATTAATTTATGGCATTATTTTTGAAATTTTAAGAGGAATTATAAGTCTAGAGTAAATTAAAGAAACTATTGAGTAAAAATAGGAAATAATTAAATTATTTTACCTTATATTGAATTCCACCGTGAGAATAAGGGTTCTCAATGCTTTGTTAAGTAAAATATTATTATCTGAGCAAAAAAAAATAAATTTAAACGAGCAAAATTTATAAAAACTTAATTAAACCTAAAATAAACCATTAAAAAGAAATAATATAAAAGAAAACATCATAACAAATATATTTTACAGGGAAACAGAGAATTCTTGAATATAATTTTTGTTTCATTATGTAAGTTGAAAATAAAAGTTAAATGAAATTGAATATAAAAGAAATCAAGCAAAATCTTCCAAAAATTTAGGTTTAGAAAAACCATGTGGTTTATTTATTAAACAGTAGCGTTAGTTATTAATGTTTTTTATACATTTAAACGCATTTATACATAAGTACATAGTTAATAATACCTAATGCCAAAAATAACTTGATATATTGATAAAACATTTATAAAATTGTCGCCCTATATTTTTTACGCCCATGATTTTATATGATTTCTAGTAGTGCAATAAATGTAATTAAAACACACTTTTTTAACAAATTGTTAACTGTATAATATAAACAAATGTGTCATTAAAAATTTTATTTAAAGAAATACTGCTAAAACTAAGAAATATAAAAATATTTTACCAAAAAGAGAAAATTAAAAATGCATTATTATTCAAAAGGAATAAAATTTGTATTATGTAAAAGCATACTGTTTTAAAACTTTTCAGACATTCAATATTTGAATTACTTTCATTAAAACCAAATGATGGTATTTTAAATCTAAATTCGCAGGTGACTGTTGGGATTCTATTACCTATATGTTATTCAATATTTTCAGTGGTATTTAGTATAACATAAACAAATGTAAATAGATTGATTTATTGTATTTACTGGTATTCACTGCAACCAAAAATCCAATACACAAATGAGGCTGCGGTTTCAATTGACATTTTAATGTAGTTTACAATTTAAAATGTGCACAATACTTGCTGCGTATTTTTAAATACATTTGTGGAAAAGTAATATTTTCGTATTAAGAACAGTAAACAACTAAAACTTTCACTATTTATTTATAAAATACTTTAAATGTAATTTATTTATTTATTAAATCCAAACAAGCTTACAAGCTTAATAACATGGATTACATCAAATTTAAATAGTGTATACAATGTAATTATACTACAATCTTATAACTTAATTAATGACTTAACTACCAGAATTGCATAAGAGTAGTAAATTAATTTAATAGTTAATATTTGTTACGTTGTTAACGATGATTTTATAAAATTTACATGGTGATAAAGTCCATTCCAGATTTGTCAATTCATTGACGTTATTTGCAAGTTTCAACATAGCCACAAGTGGAGTCCTAGATATAGAAACTGATACTTGAAGATTAAACAGAGTTGAGTATCGAGTAAAACGTGAAGGCACGTAAAATGGAAGTAATTGTAAAATTTCAGGTGAATCAATTTTATTGTTAATCAGTTTGTATAAAAACATTAGAGCTGATATCTTTCGCCTTTCTTCTAATGATAATATTTGGAATAATTGCCTAAGATAAGTCGTTCTGATTTCATTAAAATCAGGCCATTTATGATATTTTTTAAAGTACAGATAACGTAGAAACTTGTTTTGAATTTTTTCTATTTCATTTAAAACTGACACATACTCACTGAACCATATAACTGAGGCAAACTCAAGTTTCGGCCTAACTAAAGTAAAATATAGTTGTTTAATAGTATTGATATTGTTAAACATATATGTTTGTCTTATTATATAACCTAACATTTTATTTGCAGATCTTACTGAATTTTCAATGTGATTTTTAAACGAAAAATTTGTATTATATGTTATACCTAAATCTTTTACCTCATACCTTCTTTCCAAGAACTCTTCATCCATAAGATAATCAAAATTAATGGTTGTTCTCAATCGCGAAATCGTTAAAGTAAAACATTTTTTAATATTAAAGAAAAGTTTATTATCATGACTCCATTTTAAAATGTTACTAATATCTTTTTGTAACTGTATACAATCCCTTACTGTTCCTATGCGTTTAAAAAGTTTAAGATCATCTGCAAAAAGTAAGCATTCTGAATGGGTAACTACCGAAGGAAGATCATTAATAAACAATAAAAATAAAAGTGGTCCTAAATTAGATCCTTGCGGCACCCCAGAGTTTGCATGAAATTTATCAGACTTATTACCATTATGTCTTACAATAAAATATCTCTCCTTTAAATAATTTTTCATTAACTGTAAGAAATTGTTATCCAGTCCAAACTTACTAATTTTTTCCAACAAAATGTCATGATTAACTTGATCGAAAGCTTTACGAAAATCTGTATAAATGATGTCTAATTGCGATTTCGATTGAAATGATTCAGAAACAGCGTTACTAAAAATAAGTAAATTAGTATTTACAGATCTTTGAGTTCTAAATCCATGCTGAAATGACGTTAAATATCGATTGGTAAAATTATATAATTTTGTATAAATAATTTGCTCTAATAGTTTTGAAGGAGCACACATAATGGAGACACCCCTATAATTTTCAACTTCTGTTTTATTTCCCGACTTAAAAATTGGTACAGTTATAGAAACTTTCCATAAATCAGGAAAACTATTTGAGTTTATAACCAAGTTAAAAATATGCAACAGTGGCAATTGCAACCATTCAGAACACCCTTTTATTATATATGGAGGAATACCATCAGTTCCAGATGCTTTTTTAGGTTTAAGTTTCTTTATAGCATTAACGTAATCAATTTCAGTAATACATTTTATTTGAAAAATATTATTAATTTCTGTAAAACTGTTTTCGGCCGTTTCGCTATAGAACTAGCATCATCAGATTGACATATTGAAAATACATTTTGTTTGTTTGTAGCTATCCCTGATGTTGATTAGGTAGTATTAATAGCAACGTTTGTATTGATTTTTTTTACGATTCAAGATTTTTGTGTTTTCGAAATCTGCAATATGTCCAATCTCTATGCAATGATTTGTTAATGCACATGAATCTTTTTTAAGTCTTATATCACTTTTACGAGATACAATGCGGTCTTTTAATCTTCTGGAACTTTGACCTATATATTTTTCATCACAATTATTACAATGAATTTCATATATTATACTATTTTGTTCATCATTTTTTATTAACAGTTTTTATAGGTTTACTGGCAATTTTTATATTTTTTTTTTCTTTTAAAATCTTTTGCATTTTTGGAGTTATTTCTTTAATAAAAGGGATACTACTATAAAAAATGAAGTTTTCATTGTTATTAATTTCAGGTTGATCAATTGTAATATTGTTGATATCAGCTGTTTTAGTTAGATCATTTTGAGTAGGAGTAGAAAAAAGTAATTTTTTTTATAATTTTGGTGTATATGAGTTGTCTAAAAATAATTGGTATACACGTTTTAAGCTATTATGCTTTTTAGATGGATGACATATAAAATGGATTCTTTTTTTCATAGCATTAATTAAGTTAATTTTTGTTTTGTAAGGATGGTACGAATTATAGTTAATGTATCTTCCAGAACTAGAGGGTTTTAAATACCAATCTAATATTATTTCATTGGTTTGATTACGAATAACTTGTGTATCAGAAATGGTATCATGTGTCCTTCATTTTCTTCTTCTATTGTAAATTTAAGGTACTCGTTATAATTGTTAAACACCTCTAATAGTTCTGTTTTTCCAGTAGACGGAATACTGCAAATGATATCATGAACATATTTTTTTAGAAAAGGAATATTATAACTTAATTTTGGAATGCAATGATCTAAAAAATCATCCATTATATATTGTGCTAAAATTGGTGATAAAATTGAACCCTTAGGTGACCCAAAAATTTGTTTGTAATATTGATTATTATAACTAAAACATGTTTTATCCAAAATAAATTTAGTGATTTTCAAAAAGTTTTGTTTTTTAATAGAACAATGGTTATTAATAGTATTCTAATGTTGATTAATTGATTTTTCAACTAAAGGCCAAGAAATATTTGTAAGTAGTATATTTGTAGTAGTAATAAGACATAACAATATTAAAGCCTAGATGTTATTATCCCTAAAGGATTATCCTGGATGTATTTCTCTCTAAGATCAGTATAACTATGCAATGATATAGAAAAACCAGGAAAAAACTATATCCTGCTGATCTTTACAATAACATAATATATTTGTGTTACAATTACGTCTTATCTATGTATAAAATGAAAACTCAATCAATCAAAACTAACCCCACAAATAATCTTTTTCCATAAGTGGTTTCCACACTGTATATATGATAAATAATGTAGGCAAAATACAGCAGCCTTGTCTAACTCCTTTGCTTGTTGTTATTTTTCTAGTCAACTTTCCGCCCATATCTGTTGTAATGTTGGTATAAATGTTATTTTTCTAGTCAACTTTCCGCCCATGTAATTTTGGTATAAATGTATAAACTTTGTATGGCTCTTGTTAAGTGTTTTGGATATCCCTGTTCTTTCATAATACTCCATAATTTACATCTGTTTATCAAAAGCCTTCTCAAAGTCTATAAAACTTTTATGTGTCTCTCTATTGTATTCTCTGGGTTTTTCTATGATTTGTTGTATTGTGAATATTCCGTCTACTGTTGATCTACCTTTTTTAAAACCAATTTGTTCCTCATCTTCTAGTTCTTCTGTAATGATTTGCTTTTGCTTTTTTGCACACCTCCGGGGTAGTACCTTTTTTTCAGCACCTATTGCTAAGGTGTAATATGTATAAGTCCACCGTATTTCCAGAATTCAGCATTGATACCATCCATACCAGTCGCTTTTCTGTTTTTTGTAGCTCTGATGGCTTCTGTTAGTTCTGTTAAATCTATATCATCCAAACCTCTAACGTCATCTTCTTGTATCGCTGTTTCATATCTGTTTACATCGTACAACAGCTGTTCGTAATGATATATCCAGTTTTCTCCATCTATGTTATTTCCACTGCTTGTTTTAATCTTTGCCATTCTGCATTTAAATCTTCTTTTGTTTCTGTGCGTTCTAATATCTTGCTTGTTCTGTTTTGGTATAGCTGTCTTATACTTTCTTCTTCAAGTAGATATACTTTGAATACTTCTTCATTTATCCTTGCTGGTTTTCTCATTCTTTTCCACTATTTGTACATTTCTATTGTTGCCATTACTGGGAAATGATTTAATCCTATGTCTGGTCTTCTGTATACCCTTATGTCCTTTACTTGTCCGGCTAGTTTTTTATTTGTAATTATGTAGTCTACGATCGATCCTTGTTCTCTTGTGTATTTGTATAAATCATTCTTTTTGAACTAGAGAAGAGAAAATTATGATTTTTAGGATTTTTTTCATGTGTTAATATTAAATTTAAACAATTGGTAATAAACAAAAACGTTAATTAACAATTAAAAATTTTTTTAAGAAATTTTTTTTTAAATCATGGTTTTTAATAAACAATGGAATGGCAAAACAATTTTTTTTTAATTGTTAAATAAGCCCTTTGTTTATAAAAATTTTTTAAACAATTTGTCACAAACATTTAAAAAAGTTGGATTTATATTGTTTATAGCGTATTAAAAACAACTGTAAACAATTTTTTTTAAATTAATTAAATTTTTCCCATCTAAAATCGCATTTGTTTACTTTGCTTGTTAATAACAATTTAAATTTTTAAAAATTAAAAAATTTTATTAAGTAACTTTGTTCAGTAGCTTTATGATAAAGAATTCCAAGGGTTAAAAAAATTCTTGTGTTTTTATTTTACTCACAGTAACGAATTTAAAGTTAGTAACAATGAAGATGTAATTTTTTAATTAACAAATGGATAGAAATGTGAAAAATAACGGAAAAATTTTTTTGACTGCAGAAATTTGTTCTCTCATATGTTCTGTTAGTGCTAAAATTTTTTTAATGTTTTTTTATTAATATTTACTTGTTGAAAAAAAATAATTTA
This sequence comes from Ophraella communa, assembly GCA_035357415.1. Classification (NCBI taxonomy): domain Eukaryota; kingdom Metazoa; phylum Arthropoda; class Insecta; order Coleoptera; family Chrysomelidae; genus Ophraella; species Ophraella communa. Next base: position 24,612,781 of record CM068983.1, read on the forward strand.
TGTCATTTGGTCGTTGCGGTGCTGCCACGCCGCCCGTTTTTTATACCATTTTCAACATTAATTTACACCTATAAATAATTGAGCTACAATTCGGGAAGTTGGGAGTTTTTGTTGGAAATTTCCTGCTCTTTAAGAATCCGTGCAGTTTTTTGTTTTAGCTATTATAATTTATGAGTTATTAGTAAAAATGTTAACCCTCTTTTTATAAATCTTAAATTGTTAATAACAGGAAATTTTTTGAAACTAATTTTGATATTCAGGAACATTTTTCTATTTGTCATTTCGAATCGATTGACACCAAAATAAGATTTTTCGGATCGGTGTAACCCAAATCCGATTTAAATGACTTCTCGACTAGACTATTAGGTAGGTACTTTTGATAAAATGTTTTTCCATAAATTAAAAAATCAAGTGTATCTATAAATTGAAATCAAACTATTAATGTAAAGATCTTTAAAATATAATTTACTGGTTCTTACATTTTGCAAAATACATGATATTCTATTAATTATTGGTAAAATATATACTTATATAATAGAATATAATTTAGGTCGTCAATCTCATATACGAGAAATATATACGGCGCTTGACGAGTGGGTTGCGTTTAAGTCGCGAACCGAGAAAATTCAATTTATGTTTAATTACTCCTTTGTGTTTATTTTGAGTATTAATTAGTACAATTTTAGTTATATTTTAGAGTAATACGTGATTCAAAATACCAACGGAAAGATACCGAAACGGATAATAAAGTTCCAGTGTCACGTGTTGGTAAACTTGAATAATTTCTGCAGAAAGATACAATTGACTTTCAAAAATAACCAACGATAGTCCAAGAATTTACTTGCACAACATAAATGAATATAGGAAAAGGGCTTTGGACTTAATTGATTTCGTATGTGAAGTGAAATTTGAAATAATTAAATTAGATGTTCCCCAAGTATTTTTGGTTGCATAAATATTGTAGGAAGGTAGCTTGGCTTAAACACACTTCCTCTTCTGACTTTTTACTTTATTAAAATGATCACTGTAGATGCTATCCATTGGTTTTGTAGTCCATGTGATCCAACAACACTATAACAATATTTTATTTCTTACATTATCTCTTAACATGTTTATATTGCAAATTACAAATAAATTTATATAAAAAGAACATAAAACATAGAATGAAATTGATTGTGTTAACCTCTATTTTTTGGAAGTTCATCTTACTAAGAACAATAAATAACTGCACAGTTAAACTAAACTTCCACTATTTATTTGAAAAATTCGCTTTAAAATCAATTACAGCTGTTTCTCTATAACTAGCATCGTCAGATTGACATATTGAAATTACATGTTGTTTGTTTGTAACTAGGTGCTTGATGTTGATAAGGAGTTAAGGCTAGACCAAGTAAGGAAGTAATAAGACATAACAATATTAAAGCCTAGATGTTATTAGCCCTAAGGGATTATCCTGGATGTATTTCCCTCTAAGATCAGTATAACTGTGCAATGATATAGAAAAACCAGGAAAAAACTATATCATGCTGATCTTTACAATAACTTAATATATTTATGTTATAAAAATGTTTTATCTATGTATAAAATGAAGACTCAATCAAAGTAAACAGTTTAATAGTGGAGAACTTCCAAGATTTATTTGTTCATTAACTACTTTAAACTGTTGATCTGCTAGATGTCTTTTAATTTCAAGTTCTTCTAGAAAATCTAAATTTTGTTTTTTATTACAAATGTGTAGTATATGAATGTCATTGGTGTGTATAAGTGAGTTTGGATGTTCCAGTAGGTGTTTTGCATAGTTCGACTTATCTGGTTGTTGTAATCTATATGCTTTTAAGTGTTCATTAAATCTTACTTCAAAATTTCTTTGTGTTTGACCTATATATACTGCATTACATTTTGGACAATTAATTTTGGAAACACCAGATTTTTTTAATTTTGGTAGTTTTGTTTTTACATTTAACAATTTTGTTCCAATACTATTTTGTGTTTTAAATGATATTAATGCTGATGTTGCCGAAGACACTATTTTTTCAAATAATGAAAATACATTTTTAAGTAAAGGTTTAAAATATTGCATACCTCCTAAATTCACTAATAATATAAAAGAAATTTTAGCCACAGATTCTGAAATAGCTTTGAAAACTAAATCAAATAATTTTATTTATGAAAAAATGCAAAAGCAAATCTTATTAAAGATATAAAACCAAACAAATTTAAAAGTCAAAGTCAAAGTATTAAAAATGACATTTAGCTTTAAAATCAATCAAAAATAAAGTAGATGAAAATAACCTAATTATAACAAAATCAGATAAGGGTAACTCAACAGTAATTTTAAAAAGAGAAGATTATAAATCTAAAGTGAATGATTTCATAATGTCAAGTGATGTCAAAATTCTAAAAAACGATCCTACACAGAAATTTTCTAACCAAATAAGAGAACATGTAAATCATTCAAATTACCTATTTAATGACTTCGATAAAAAATACCTAGTAAATAAAAATCCTCAATGTCCAGAATTATATGGAACAATTAAATTACATAAAGATTCAAAACCAATTAGACCGGTAGTTTCGTATGTTAATACTCCTAATACTAAAGTAGCTAAAAAATTAAATAGTATCCTAAACAATTATGGTTACACATCTAAATATTCAGTACAAAATTCATTAGATTTGATCAAAAAATTGAATAAATGTAATTTACAAAATAATACTAAATTAGTATCGTTTGACGTAACTAATATGTTCTCAAAAATACCTCCTAAAGAATGTATAGTTCTAGTTAAAAAGCTATTAGATGAAAGAAATATCCATCCAGGTATAATATCAGACATAATTGATCTATTTGATGTATGCATTAGTCAAAATTATTTTACTTTTGATAACAAAGTTTATATTCAAAATGAGGGTCTTCCCATGGGAAGTCCTATTTCTCCAATTTTGGCAAATATATTTATGGATAATTTAGAAAACAAAATCTTTAATTCTAGTTATAAAAACAATATTGTATTTTGGTATAGATATGTTGATGATGTGTTAGCAGGTTTTGTAGGTAGCGAACGGCAGTTAGATATATTTTTTAATTATATTAATACCTTGCATCCTAAAATTAATTTTACTTTAGAAGTTGAAGAAAATAATTCAATAAATTTTCTAGATTTAAGAATTGAAAAAGTTAATAATTCATTAAATTATTCAATATACAGAAAACCTACACAAACAGATGTAACCATACCATATAATTCAAATCATCCACTATCACATAAATTAGCAGCTTATAATTCCATGATACATAGAGAATTTTCAATTCCAATGAACAAAAGTAATTTTAATAAAGAAATTGAGATCATAAAACAAATAGCTACATCTAATGGCTATCCAATACATTTGATAAATAAATTAATTAATAAGAAAGAACAAAAAATGTCACTAGAACTAATATTTCCAAAACAAACTAAAGAAATTAAAAGCTATAAAAGTATTACATATTGTGGAAATATTTCCAATGCAATTTCAAAAATAATATCTTCGGCAACATCAGCATTAATATCATTTAAAACACAAAATAGTATTGGAACAAAATTGTTAAATGTAAAAACAAAACTACCAAAATTAAAAAATCTGGTGTTTACAAAATTAATTGTCCAAAATGTAATGCAGTATATATAGGTCAAACACAAAGAAATTTTGAAGTAAAATTTAATGAACACTTAAGAGCATATAGATTACAACAACCAGATAAGTCGAACTATGCAAAACACCTACTGGAACATCCAAACTCACTTATACACACCAATGACATTCATATACTACACATTTGTGATAAAAAACAAAATTTAGATTTTCTAGAAGAACTTGAAATTAAAAGACATCTAGCAGATCAACAGTTTAAAGTAGTTAATGAACAAATAAATCTTGGAAGTTCTCCACTATTAAACTGTTTACTTTGATTGAGTCTTCATTTTATACATAGATAAAACATTTTTATAACATAAATATATTAAGTTATTGTAAAGATCAGCATGATATAGTTTTTTCCTGGTTTTTCTATATCATTGCACAGTTATACTGATCTTAGAGGGAAATACATCCAGGATAATCCCTTAGGGCTAATAACATCTAGGCTTTAATATGGTTATGTCTTATTACTTCCTTACTTGGTCTAGCCTTAACTCCTTATCAACATCAAGCACCTAGTTACAAACAAACAACATGTAATTTCAATATGTCAATCTGACGATGCTAGTTATAGCGAAACAGCTGTAATTGATTTTAAAGCGAATTTTTCAAATAAATAGTGGAAGTTTAGTTTAACTGTGCAGTTATTTATTGTTCTTAATAAAACATAGAACATAACCCAGAGTACTAAAAATAAAATATAGAAAGACCAATTTGAAACAAGTGTGACCTACAAAACTATTAAAATTAGAAGAGTATAGGAAGATTATTTTAAGCTAATATCTTTTATAATAGAAGTATTATTGTTATCTATATTAATTATCGAAAAAAGTAAAAGAACAAATAAGACATACCCTTTTAAGTTTTAATAAAAAAATTTATTTTAATATAGATGATTTAAAGCATCTACAAATTCTTATAAAAATCCAGTTTGTTGTTATGTACCTATCTTTTGCATTTTTTAAATTTTAAATTTGTAAAATATTTACTTGCCTGTTTAAACAAATATTTACTTTTTTTTCCAGCTGCATTTTGCATTCTGCTCGTTTTTCTAATTTCCTCGCCATTTCTAACAGTAGTAACAGCGCTGTAGTCGATTCAGTTATCCTCACCATATACTTTTCACCTTGCTAATAATACAATTAAATAATTTAAAAGGATAATAAACCAAAATTATTAAACGACACTGTGTATTCTTCTTCCACTATTTTAAAATAAAACTTAATTAAAAAATGATCTTTTGGTTATTCCTGTTTCTATAAAAATGTATTAACTCTATATTAATAGCTTTACTTATCTATGATCATTATTCATTAAACCTGTAAATATTACAACCCAGTTTGTTGACATTATTAATATTTATATTTGTGGTGTGAAATTAAGTCTGTTATACACGCATCATAAATTTTTGAAATGGTTTCTGTATACGAACCAAAACATGATTAAATCGAATTTATTTAAATTTTTAAAAATTTAAAACGTCATAAAGCGCATAAAATCACAAATTGTTAAGAATGAAATATACAGCGATAAATTTTGGACACATTATACAACCTTTTTATATGCCATTTGAAATTGTAATTTAAAACTGTTTTGATTATAATGATTTTATTCATACATTCAACGATATTTTAGAGAATTTACATAATTCCTGGTTGTCAACAACTATGACGCCTCCAACTTTCATTTAAAATACTTTGAAAACTCAAATTTAATGCCTGAGCATCAATAAGTCGATAGGGAGTTGAGAAACCTGTCGCTTTTAGAGATGAAAAATCTTTGAAATTTCTTTTAAAATACATTGGTAATATAAAAATATTTTAAAACCTTAATAATTATAAATTTATTTTTTCATTGGTTTGCAAATGGTTACAAAGCTAATTTATATTTTGAGAAAATAAATACCTGATTCTTTATTGGCTGAATTGAATACTTAGCTTATTATAATATAAAGTACTTTTTTATGAAAATAAAGTTTCCAAACCAACTCATTCAGTTTTCAATAAGCCTTTAAATACTAACAAGGAATATAAAAATAATTGACAAAATCTAATTTTTTCAATTGAAAAATGGTTTTGATAAAAATAAAAGTACTTTAGCTTTGAATATATCTTATGCTTCGTAGCCCGATAACGTAATTTTCCATATCTTGTAATATTAATTGACATAATTGACATAGTAGTATTACGTTACGTAATTTTAACGTAATTTTCCATATCTTGTAATATTAATTGACATAATTGACATAGTAGTATTACGTTACGTATTTGCTGTTTTAATTAGTTTAAATTTTAAAATTAAGACTTGGTAAAAACTTAAAAGGTTAAGGGATAGGTAAACAGGGTGGTCCTTAAGTAATTGTACAAAAAGAAACAGTAGATTCTACACTCTAAAATATTACGATTTAACCCGACTTACTTTAATAAAATGTTGATATTAAGAAAGATACAGGGTGGTAAAGTTGAAATTTAAAATTTAATTTTTCGCCATAACTTTCATGTTTATGGAGATTTATTTACAAAAAATTATAAGTAGAGGTTTTGAGTATGAGGAATTATAATTTGATGCATAATTTTGATGTATCTCATAGAGGACGCCACATATGCCACATATTTGACATAAATTTGCGCTTAACTTTTTTGCTCTTCGACTTAACAATATTTTTCTGATAAAATATGAAAGATACGATATTTCAACAAAAAAAAGGTGTACTTGTTAATAACTTCAAAACTGCATAACTCCGTGTAACGCAATTATTCCAGGCAACGAATGAAAAATAGAAAAAAACATCAATAATTATAAATTTTGGTATGGAATATTTTCAACTAAAGTTGATAGTTTCCAAAACATTTAAAAAAAATAGTATAGGCTATTATTTTTTTACATACATCATTAAGATAATTAATAATCTGTAATTGGATTTGACATCAAACATTTTACATTTGATATTAAATTAAAGTCATAATAATATCATATTTTATTTTCAAATAAAATTAAGAAATAGTTTAACTGAGTAACATAAAACTTTTTATCAAAGTAAGTGTTCGATATGTCCACAATTTTCTTCAATGCATTTATCAATGCGTTCCATAAAAGATCGTCTCATATTAAATAGCATCATTGGTTGAAAAGAAACAGTTGCAGCATTTATTTCTTCCCAAAGTTGGTTAAGAGTGTTTATGACATTTTTGTAGACATGTTGTTTCATTGCTTCCCATACACCAAAATCGATCGGATTAAATTCTGGGCTACGTGGTGGCCAAGGAAAATGACTACCACGACCAATCCAGCGTACAGGAAAGTTGTTATCTAGGTATGTTCTCACTGCCTTCGTATAATGTGATGGTGCACCATCTTGCATGAACCACATATTTTGCCTTAAGTTTAATGGCAAATCTTCCAGCAAATCAATAAAATCATTTTGTAAAAAATGTAAATAGTTATCACCATTTAAATTACGAGGTAACTCGCATGGCCCTAAAAAATGATTTCCAATGATTCCACACCATACGTTTATTTTGAATTCATGTTGAAAATGCCTTTCTCTTTTAACATGAGGATTTTCAATATCCCAGTATTGTTCCTTAATTTTGTTCCTTAAATTAAAAACCCCACGTAGTGTGAATGTAGCTTCGTCCGTAAATAATATTTTATCGACGAAGGAGTGGTCAAGATTTTGCCTGTTTCGGATATCATTTGCAAATCTGCATCTTAAAGGTAAATCTGTTGGCAATAGATTTTGTACAGGTGTAAAGTGGTAAGAGTGATAATGCTCGCGGTGTAGGATTTTTAAAGTTTTGCTAATTCCTAAGCCTGAAGATAACCGTCGTGTACTTACTTGAGAATCATCGTCAATGCGAACCATTACTTCATCTTCTAGATCAGGCGTAATCATTTTCGGTCGGCCTAAATTGTCACGTTTAGGACGAAATGAACCACTTTCGCCTAAATTCCTAAATAGATGTTTAAATGTTTGATGATTAGGTTGCAGCCTGTCTGGGTATCGTCTTAAATATTCCCTTTTCGCTGCACGCCCGTTTAAATTTTGTTGACAATAAACAGCAATCATATCTCTCAAATCGATATTTGAAAAATTATTATGCCTTGGCATTTTCTGCTTTTGTTTAATAAACCAAAATTAACTAAATATTACAAAAGCCACTCATTTATTGACACAATACTTATTTGAAGTTGTCAACATCATTAGTGACATCAGCCTACTATGTTAAAATTTGCCGTAATGAATTAAATAAGTCTGGGGTTGCTAATGATGACATCCAAAAGGCTCTAAATGAAGCATTTATCAGGTATTCAGTGCTTTAACGCACAAATATCACAACTAAGAATTATTATGTAGCTGATTCCAATAACAGATTATTAATTATCTTAATGATGTATGTAAAAAAATAATAGCCTATACTATTTTTTCTTTAATGTTTTGGAAACTATCAACTTTAGTTGAAGATATTCCATACCAAAATTTATAATTATTGATATTTTTTCTATTTTTCATTCGTTGCCTGGAATAATTGCGTTACACGGAGTTATGCAGCTGATTTGTAAAATGCGATTATCTCGAAAACTGTTCAGTTTTGAAGTTATTAACAAGTACACCTTTTTTTTTGTTGAAATATCGTATCTTTCATATTTTATCAGAAAAATTTTGTTAAGTCGAAGAGCAAAAAAGTTAAGCGCAAATTTATGTCAAATATGTGGCATATGTGGCGTCCTCTATGAAATACATCAAAATTATGCATCAAATTATAATTCCTCATACTCAAAATCTCTACTTATAAATTTTTGTAAATAAATCTCCATAAACATGAAAGTTATGGCGAAAAATTAAATGTTAAATTTCAACTTTACCACCCTGTATCTTTCTTAATATCAACATTTTATTAAAGTAAGTTGGGTTAAATCGTAATATTTTAGAGTGTAGAATCTACTGTTTTTTTTTGTACAATTACTTAAGGACCACCCTGTATAGGCATGCGCTAATAAAATTGGATCAACGTCCATTTACAGTCATCTTTAGTACTTTCGCAAAAAATTTATAATTTTGGCTCTTTTGCTCATTATTTGGAGGTGATACATTAAAGGGCAAAGTCCAAGTTAAAGAACTAGTTTAGGTTAGGTTAGGTTTGTGTTGAATGGGTCAATAAGGCATTTCACTTCGACTCGCAGGAGTCTATTGTGGATTACTCCTATGCAGGTTTCACCAAACATATCAGCTTCTTAACAAAGTCGATAAGTTTTGTAAATGATATTTCAGATCCGACAAAGCTAATTTATATTTTGAGAAAGTAAAGACCCGATTCTTTATTGGCTGAATTGAATACCTAGCATTTTATTATAATATAAAGTAATTTTTTATAAAAATTAAGTTTCCAAACTAACTCATTCAGTTTCCAATAAGCTTTTAATTACTAACGAGGAATTTAAAATTCAAAATCTAATGCTTTTAATTAAATACAGGTTAGCTATTCTCTTTAAAGTGTATTTCATTCTGTTAAATTATAGAATAGTGTAATTCCTATTTCTTTTAAATTTACTTTGTTTTTTTATGGAAATCATAACAATTGAATGCGAGAATCTACCAGAGTTTTCCTATGAGACAACAGAATCAGTACCTGAAATTAAACGTAATTTAAAATACTTACTTATTTTGCAAAAATCCAAGGCTTTTTTTTAAATCATTTAAATCAAAACATTTTTTAAGCAGATTTAATAAATACAACTTCTAAATCAAACAGTTTAAGTAAGATGAGAGAGGTAGTAGACAATAAAAATAGCTGGTCTAAAACTACAGCCAATAATTTGAAGACGCCAAAATATAAAGTTTTTATAATTTAGGTTCATTAAAAACATAATTATATCGTTTAAAAAATATTTTGTAAAAAGCAGTCATTAATATTAATAAAATCCTGAAATGTTTTTGGGTGAGTTTGGAAAAAGGAATTGATAATGAATATAAAGCACTTTGCAGTAAAGTAAGCTACTGGGCAGAAGCAAAATCAGGTTTGGAAGAAATATAATAATAAAAATATATTTGCTTAAAAAAGAAAGTTATTCAAAATTTAAATTAATGAAGTATTAATCAAAAGCTAAATTAGAATTCAAGAGAAAAGCGACAGAAGCCAGGATTAAAAGATCTCATAAAGAAATGGAAGTAACTTTGGAGGGTATTCGGGAACAAAACAATATTAAAAGGGAGATTTTGCTATTAGAAAAACATCTTTTTTTGTTAAAGAGGTCTTAGAATTCCAAGCAAAGGCGCATTTTATTTATTACTCTCTAAAGACATTAATTTACAACTAATGGTATATAAGAAAGAAAAAGTGATAACCATATATTTTAAAACCTGTTAAAACAATCATTGATTACATGATTAAATGATGATATTATTTTGATTGTATACATCGTTCCCAATACCATGATTATTATTATCATTGACAAACATTATAGAAGCTACTTTTTCCTCATTATTAGATGGTAAAGGTTCATTAAATAGTCTTCAAATATTTTACAAAACTGCTGTTGCAATTACAGTTACTTTGTTTGATAACAAGCATATACCAAAAGCTAGTATTAGAAACCTGCGCTTCTATTGTCCAAATGTTCTTTGTATTGATTTTTTCAGAACGATAAACAACTAAAAGGTTGTATTAACTTTCACTATTTATTCTATAAATTGCAATTACAGCTGTTTCGCTATAACTAGCATCGTCAGATTGACATATTGAAATTACATGTTTGTTTGTAACTAGGTACTTGATGTTGATAGGTAGTTAAGGCTAGACCAAGTAAGGAAGTAATAAGACATAACAATATTAAAGCCTAGATGTTATTAGCCCTAAGGGATTATCCTGGATGTATTTCCCTCTAAGATCAGTATAACTGTGCAATGATATAGAAAAACCAGGAAAAAACTATATCCTGCTGATCTTTACAATAACTTAATATATTTGTGTTATAATTACGTCTTATCTATGTATAAAATGAAGACTCAATCAAAGTAAACAGTTTAATAGTGGTGAACTTCCAAGATTTATTTGTTCATTAACTACTTTATATTGTTGATCTGCTAGATGTCTTTTGATTTCAAGTTCTTCGAGGAAATCTAAATTTTGTTTTTTATCACAGGTGTGTAATATTTGAATGTCATTAGTGTGTATGAGTGAGTGTGGATGTTCAAGAACGTGTTTGGCATAGTTTGACTTATCTGGTTGTTGTAATCTATATGCTCTTAAATGTTCATTGAATTTTATTTTAAAATTTCTTTGTGTTTGACCTATATATACAGCATTACATTTTGGACAATTAATTTTGTAAACACCAGATTTTTTTAATTTAGGTAATTTTGTTTTTACATTTAACAATTTTGTAACAACATTATTGTGTGATTTGAATAAAATTATTGCAGTTGTTGTCTTCATTTTATACATAGATAAGACGTAATTATAACACAAATATATTAAGTTATTGTAAAGATCAGCAGGACATAGTTTTTTCCTGGTTTTTCTATATCATTGCACAGTTATACTGATCTTGGAGGGAAATACATCCAGGATAATCCCTTAGGGCTAATAACATCTAGGCTTTAATATTGTTATGTCTTATTACTTCCTTACTTGGTCTAGCCTTAACTACCTATCAACATCAAGTACCTAGTTACAAACAAACAAAATGTAACTTCAATATGTCAATCTGACGATGCTATTTCGATAGCGAAACGGCTGTCATTGCAATTAAAGTATTTATAGAATAAATAGTGAAAGTTAATACAACCTTTTAGTTGTTTATTGTCCTGAATAAGATGAACTTTCACACAGTAAGGGTTAGTACCATAAATTTTATTGATTTTTTGTTCGGATCTAAGAAACATATGTTCAGCTCTTGTTTGTGAGTTTCCAAGAGGTGTCATCATGTAGTGTTTGACTTCATCATCACTATGTCCAACTAAAATATAGTTTTAAAAGTCATTGTTTTTAAATTATGCTCTAATATTTTAGCTACCGAATATATGTGTCATGACTAGAACCTGGCCAACGGAATATTACACTTTGAAACTTGCAATCTGCATCACATATTGTCACATTAAATTAAAAGAAAAAAAACCTTTTTGGTTCCTATAAATTTTCAGCACTATTTCCATCTAAAGATAGAGTATGAGTACAATCTATTGCAATAATAAATTTGAGAATTTTTGCATTATTATAAATTATCCATACAGTTAAGCAACAGATAATAGCTCTGGAAACTTTTCAAACTATTCTACTAGCAGTCCCTTTATCCAAACCATGAAAATCACCAAGTGTTTGCAGAAAGTTGCCTAATAGTAACCAATACCATTTGCTCTCTAGCAAAAGCGAACAAAGCAATAGGCAACAGCAGATTAATGCCAAACTGCCCACAGAAAACACCATCAGGATTCTCTCCTCTATCGTGAACTCTATAATAATATTTGGTGCCCAAGTATGAGAAAGGGCACTTAAATATTGGGTGTACAGAAATATACTATACTCATTAAAAAGAAGCCCAGCGATTCGGATAGTCAGCGCGTACCGTTCAACTACAACTGCCGCCCTGCTGGTAGTGGCAAGAATACCACTTATTAAACTGCTTGTAGAAGAAAGAATAAGAGTAAAAAAAGGCAAAGAACAGTGGAAGAAACGCCTCATTCCAGACTTAAGGCCATGGATAAATAGAAAAGTTGGGGAAGTGGACTTTTATACACACATACTTCAAATGTACCAGGTGGGTAGATAGATCATTTCTAAAGAGTAAAATCGGAAAAATAGCTCATTGACAAAATAACGCCAACAAAAATTGGGCACCAGTAAAATAGAACGCGAAATATGTAATGAGCGAGAAAAGAAGGAAATTATGGAACAAATGGATATATAATGGTGAAAAAAAGTAAGAAACAGTTGCAACCTTAGCTGCTTGAAGTAATAGCTGACGGTAGTTCCAGGCAGATCCATAAAGCTAAAGAATTAGCACCTAAACTGCACTTAAACAAGTCTTGTACAATCGGACTTTAATCGTAAAAATACCATCTCCACCTTTGGAAGTATTCTTTTGTAAGATATCGCTTGACAGGTGTTTTATTCTCTATAAAAAATTGTTATGGCGTTCTAGTTAATTGTAACTTTTATCATATACCTAATAAACCAAATTTCGGGATTTTTTATAAACATCTACAGAAACTGAAATAATTAATTTATTTCATTCGGCTTTTATACATTGTTTACAAAACACAGCCTGGAGATAGTTCTCTCCCACCAGCCAACTTTCAGAGTATTTGCAGTTTGTCGGCATGAGTTCTCTTCTATTTGTGAGGTGGGAACCAAACCACTCCAAAGAAAGACTTCAGATGCCATGAATAGTAAGGTTATTATACAAAAAACTTAATTAAATTAAAAAGTATATGGGAATAAAAAACTTGTTAAAATAATACACTGTTTCAAATTATAAAGTAATTAATTTTTTTTATACTGATATACTTTTTTTATTAAAGAACGAAGAAGAACGTGTTTTAAGTAATCAGAAAATTAAAAAGAAACATTTCACATTTATAGCTCAATTACGTTTTTCGACTGTAAACATAAAAATAGCTTTATATATTTTATTTTTCCCTTCCTAAATTTTCTGCTTCGTTTAACATATTAAGTAGCTCTCAAAATTTACTTTTTTGTTTAACTGTTAACGATTATTAACAACTTCAAAGAAATGGGCAAATATTTTGCTTATAAATTTTTTATTAAATTTCCATTCTTATGCTTTACTCTTTCTTGAAATTAGGTAAATTATTTTAATAACAGCAAAGACAATTTATTGAAGTAGCCATTTTTAAAATTGTTTATAGTTTAAATAAATTATAACAAGAAAAACATTTTCTAAAATAAAAATAAAAACATCATTATTATATATAATATTATAAATTATTTTAGTAAATACTCAGGCTCGCCGACAAAAAATCAGAACTTTTAAAATGACAAGGCAAAAAACTTTAAAATACTGTCACTTTATTCTCCAAGTATTCTGATCAAAAAAGCTTTGTACAAATCAATAACGGTGTAAGCCACCGCTAAACACATTCATATTCTGTCATTATTTCGGAAATGAGTTATAACCAAGTAGGCTGCCGTCAATTATTCTTCAAATGTATTACGTAACTATGATTTAGTTTTAAAAATGTAGTTTTATTAAGTAGACAACATTTTTATAAAAACGTATATTTATATATACACATAATGTCCAAAGATTTGGAATATTTAGAAATAATATATCTACGCGTATGATTTTTTTAAAAACTCTGGTTGATATTTTCTTTAAAGCGTTTTTAAATCAAAATAATACTAAATTTGATTCGTTTTTGTATTAATTTGGTGATATTTAATTGATTTGGGTGCTTTCACATTATTCCAATTCTTGTTTAAATTTCATTTGAGCTGTTTAAAAATCCTCTAACCTAACCACTTTCTGGATTCGAGCATTCGATTCCTTATCTTATCTTGCGTTACCTTACCGTACCTTATCTTACGTTACCTTGCCTTATCTTCTTACGTTTCTTCCTTCTTACGTTGCCTTACCTTCTCTTACCTTACGTTGCCTTTACCTTACCTTTACCTTTTGTTGTTAGTTACCCGCTTCTTCGACTTTAAATTACCCTCGTGGTTTTGGTCTCGCTTTTTTTATGCAGCTGTTGTAACTGTTTTACATTTTGTGGATTTTGGAGGCCAAACCTTTTAGTTTACCGACCGGGCCATTGGTTTGAGTGTCCGGAGGAACAACCGTAGTGGTATGGGGAATTTTTCCTCTTCGCAGGATCTACGTCCATCTTATCTTTTCGCTCCTACCACACTTTGGGATTTAACGAGGAATTTTGGTTAACTTAGTGGGAAAACATGTTCGTTACCTTCTCTTCCTTAACTTTCCTTACTTGAATCCAGTTCAGCAACTCCATTGTTGATCTTTTTTTTTCTGTGTGTTTTTTATTTTCGTTCTGTCTCTAGATTGTCTTTGTTTTCGTGCCCTGTGACTGAGGGTTTGAGAATTCCGTCACCCGAGGATTGTTTCGTTGTCATTTTGTGGCAGATTTGTAGGTGAGTTCAGCAGGGGTTGCTCGTGCCTTAGGGACCACATTATGTGAGTGCGAGGCTCTTGGCTGTTCTTTTATACCGCATCTACAACCAGCTGAGTTATGTGTGTTTCTTACTTCCCAGCACCACCCTATGTAACGAAGTAGGCCTTGTGATTCCCCTTTGTTGCTTTTGATTATCCCGATTTTGACACTTGCTTAGTTATTTTTGAGAAGTAGTATCTAAGCACTTTTTATCCCGATTTTGACGCCATATCTTGCAACATTGCTAGAGTTGAAGGACTGAATATCTCAAAGCAAACAACTACATGAAGATTAAATGCGGTAAATTTGTATCGCAGAAGACCTGTACGTATTCCCAAACTAACCTATCAACAAAAAATTGTAAGGTTGCAATGATTGAGATTGAGATTTATTTAATATTGGTTAGAGTTGTAGCAAAATGATGTTTACTTAAATCAAAAAAATTGTTAAATTGTACTAACCCTTACTTTTTGGAAGTCCATCTTATTAAGGATAATAAAAAACTCTTTGTTTTAACAAAACTTCCAATATTTATTAAAAAATTGCTTTTTTAAAAGACTCAATGACAGCTGTTTCGCTATGAAGCATCGTCAGATTGACATTTAAGTTACATTTTGTTTGTTTGTAGCTAGGTACCTGATGTTTAGGTAGTATTAAGGCTAGACCAAGTATGGAAGTAATAAGACATAACAATATTAAAGCCTAGATGTTATTAGCCCTAAGGGATTATCCTGGATGTATTTCCCTCTAAGATCAGTATAACTGTGCAATGATATAGAAAAACCAGGAAAAAACTATATCATGCTGATCTTTACAATAACTTAACATAATTTGTGTTACAATTACGTCTTATCTATGTATAATGAAGACTTAATCAAATCAAACACTTTAAAAGTGGAGAACTTCCCAGATTTATTTGTTCATTAACAACTTTAAATTGTGGATCTGCTAGATGTCTTTTTATTTCAAGTTCTTCAAGGAAATCTAAATTTTGTTTTTTATTACAAATGTGTAGTATTTGGATGTCATTGGTGGGAAAGAGTGAGGTTGGATGTTCAAGTAGGTGTTTTGCATAATTTGACTTATCTGGTTGTTTTAATCTATATGCTCTTAAATGTTCGTTAAATCTTACTTCAAAATTTCTTTGTGTTTGACCTATATATAGAGCATTACACTTTGGACAATTAATTTTGTAAACACCAGATTTTTTTAATTTAGGTAATTTTGTTTTTACATTTAACAATTTTGTACCAACATTATTTTGTGTTTTAAATGATATTATTGCTGATGTTGCCGAAGATATTATTTTTGATATTTTATTGGAAATACTTCCACAATATGTAATATTTTTATAACTTTTAATTTCTTTAGTTTGTTTAGGAAACACATTAACACTACAACATTAGTTGTAGTGCCACTTTCTGTTCTTTTTTATTAATTAATGTATTTATCAAATGAATTGGGTAGCCATTAGATGTAGCTATTTGTTTTATGATATAAATTTCTTTATCAAAGTTAATTTTGTCCATTGGAATTAAAAATGCCCTATGTATCATAGAATTATAAGCTGCTAATTTATGTGTTATAGGATGATTTGAATTATATGGTATGGTTACATCTGTTTGTGTTGGTTTTCTGTATATTGAATAATTTAGTAATTTATTAACTTTTTTAATTTTTAAATCTAGAAAATTAATTGAATTATTTTCTTCAACTTCTAAAGTAAAATTAATTTTAGGATGCAAGGTATTAATATAATTAAAAAATTAAACCTAATTGTCGTTCGCTACCTACAAATCCTGCTAACACATCATCAACATATCTATACCAAAATACAATTTAGAAAACAAAATCTTTAATTCTAGTTATAAAAACAATATAGTTTTTTCCTGGTTTTTCTATATCATTGCACAGTTATACTGATCTTAGAGGGAAATACATCCAGGATAATCCCTTAGGGCTAATAACATCTAGGCTTTAATATTGTTATGTCTTATTACTTCCATACTTGGTCTAGCCTTAATACTACCTAAACATCAGGTACCTAGCTACAAACAAACAAAATGTAACTTAAATGTCAATCTGACGATGCTTCATAGCGAAACAGCTGTCATTGAGTCTTTTAAAAAAACAATTTTTTAATAAATATTGGAAGTTTTGTTAAAACAAAGAGTTTTTTATTATCCTTAAAAAAATTGTTTGTAAATATTAATAAAAAGATGAAATATTTCATTATTCCAAACTTCTGGAAATATGTGTATATATATTTTTAAATGTTTTGAGTGTAGGTTTTCTTGGACATCAATATTTATATGTTTATTTGAAATTTCTTGGTTTTTTGTCCGTTTTAGAATAAAACAAAATACGTTTTTTTCTTTAACATTTTAATTGTTTAACGTTTCGGTCTAAAGTGACCTTCATCAGAAACATCTACAACCGGTTTATTTTTACAAATAATATAATTTTTATGTTTTAATTTTAATGTAAGTGATTAGTTGACTTACCTACTTGGTTAAAAATAATTATTTTCCTTTTTTACAAAATCATATTTTTTAAAAACACATGGAAAAGCGGTTTTAACATTTTTATACACACATGAAAACATTATTTGATTTTATTTTTAGTCGAGTTTATTGGTATAAGTTTTTTGTGTTTAATTTAATTATTAGCTTTACCAGGTGAGGTAAAAATTATTTTAGGAGGTTGTTGTAAATTTTAAATGTTTATTAAGCCTACGAATACTGTTTTGAAGTAAACCATCCATAACTAAAATGTGACCAACGGGAAACCAAATGAAAAACCCAAAGTAAAGGGTATACTATTAAAATAGTACAAAGATTGAAAAAAAAACTAAAAGTTGATTTAATATAGTTGATACAGTTTAAATACCAAGAAAAAATAAACTCATTTTTCTGCAATACATTTTTCGAATGATGTAGTTGGTTTATTTTAAAATGTAAATAATATTTATTAATAAATAATCAATAAAAAAAAAATATTACAAGGTACTACTACACAAATAAGTTTTGCTAATACACAGCTAATAATAGTAATAAGTTAATGATGTTGTGAAATCTTCCGTATATTCGGGATTGCACCAATGCACCAATTACTGAGGCATTGAGAATTTAAACTATTTAATCAATTTTCTTGTCAAACATAATTCCAAGGTAGCAGACAAGATAAACAGTGCAATACTAACATACAATCAATTGAGTTTATCATTTGATTAGTGACTTTGATAGTTCATGATATATCTGAAGCCGAAGTTTAAAGGTTACTTATTAATTAGGTTAACATTGTTATACCTGCTAAAATTGTTCATTGGATAGTTGAGCTAGATTAAGCGAAATACGTAATATTATCGGAAATTTCACAAAGCTGGTGATTTAATTATCTTGCGAAGTTTGTTTTAGTGTTTAGTAGGTGCTTTAAAAATTTTGATTGCTTAAGATGTAATACAAAAGAAAAAAAAATATTTTATTTATTTTTTGTTTGTTGTTGTTTTTTTTTTGTTGTTACTCTGACTAAATTAAAATTTAAAATTATATATACATAAAGTATACATTTATTTTTTTTAACTGACCTTTCGCAATGTTTATATTGTGAAGTTTTATTTGTTTGTATGTTTTATGTTTTACTACTTGTAGATACTTTTATATTACTGTTTTAATATGTTTTGTTATCTTGTTCTATATAATTTGCTTGGTCCAGAAATTTTAAAATAAATTTTCGACAATTAAGCTTATTATTATTATTATTATTATTTTTCTATTTTTTAGTAACCTAACCATAGGAAATACTTTTAAAATTTGTTTGTTTAAATTAACCCTTAGGAATGCCTTTCCAATAAATATAAGAACAAAAAAATAACCCATGATTTTTATAAAAAATATCCAAAACAAATATAAAGTAATTTAGTACGTAGAATTTAGTACGTATAGTCAACATAAAAGCAAATTTTTAGGAGTTATTACAAATGTTGCTTTAATTAATTAATTGCTTTCAACACCTATGTTATTAAATTACGACGTTGTATAACAAATCTTAAAATTATTTATTTATATCAAAAACGAATAGATGATTTCTTTATTTATAATTGTTAAAGTACAACTACTTTTAAATATTTTACCCAATAAGCCGTCACACACGATTATTTGTACAATTTTATAAATTTTAAATCTACTCAAAAACTAGAAGAATATACAACCCCCCATTTTTTAATTGGGGGTTGGGGGTGTCTATTCAAAAATGTTATTGTTTTTAAATTTAATGCAAAAATTAACATAAAAAAATTAATATCATGTTGTTAGCGAAATTCGCTACAATACAATCAAAAACTAAAATGTAATGCAAAACGTAATAAAATGTAAAACACGAAAAAGAACTATAATTGTTAATGAAGTAGATGTTCAAAATGTTCTCCGCGAACGTCTTGGCAACATCCTAATCTCAAATAAAGCTGTCTTCTAACATTATTTAACATATCAGTCGTGATCGACCTAATCGCAAGCGTTATTCTTTTTTTAAGTCATTTAAATCAGAAGGTTTAGTTTTGTACACATGGCTCTTCACATATCCCCATAAAAAGAAATTTAATAATGTAAGATCAGGTGATCGTGCTGGCCATTCAATCGATCCTCGCCTCCCTATCCACCGATTGGGAAATATTGTATCGAGGTACTGCCGGACATTAAGTTGGTAATGTGGTGGTGCTCCATCCTGCTGAAACCATATTGTATTCGCTGGTACTTGAGGGTTACCTGGATCAGGATATAAATTTGCCAACGTTGAAATGACATTTTGAAGTAGTGCCAAATAATTGTTGCTATTCAAGTTGCCCTCAATAAAAAAGGGACCACTGATATTGTTCCCTACAATCCCTGCCCAAACATTAACCTTTTGAGGGTATTGAGTGTGTTCTTCTCTCATCCAGTGAGGATTTTCCGTGGACCAGTAGCGGCAATTTTGCCGATTAGCATGACCGTTAAGTAAAAAAGTACACTCATCAGAAAACATAACGTCTTTTAATTGGATAATATTGTTATCCAAAATGTCCATCATTTGCTCACAAAAAAAGTTCTCCTATCAAAATCGTCTTCCATGAGCTCCTGTGCAGGTATCATCTTATACGGATGCAATTTATTTTCTTTTAATATGTTTGTTATCGATGTATGGCTAGCATTGAATTAGGGGATGCCTGTCTACTCGATGTATGTGGGTTTTCCTGAAACTCAAGCAACACATCTAATTTGAGTTCATCACTCAGTGCATTGGCAGCTGCTTTTTTTATCTGCCTTACATGACCAAACTCGCGAAACTGCTTTTCTATTTTACTTATTGTTCCTTGGGATATAGGCGGTAAATTAGGAAATTTCTCATGAAATAGGCTAGTTACTTCCTGTTGTGTTCGGATGTTATCTCCGTAACCAATCATTTGTAAAACTGTTGTTTTATGCATTTCCGTTAATCTAACCATTTTTCAGAATTGAATTGAACAAACTTTATACTTAAATTACAACAGCGACAACTTAAATAAAACAATTTACTACTGCTTGTTAAAATAGCGTTGCCATGGAAATTCTTTAAAGTTTTTTAATGGTTACCATCTAAAAACCAAATTGCTATGGTTTTTGTTCACTTTCTCATTATCAAGACCTAAACGGGAAATAAGTTTTAAGTATATTGTAATAACATTTTTGAATAGAGAATGAAGAGACCTTTCAAATGATATATCACTTCCCATTTAAAAAATTGGGGGTTGTACCTGTCATTCTAAGGGGGTTGAAGGTAGGGGTTGCATTTTCACGTTAAAGAATGTCAAGTTATAATTTAAGTTTGACCTGTTTCGGGATTTTTTATAAATATGTACAGTAACCGAAATAATGAATTTATTCCATTTGGCTTTTACATACTTTGTTCAAATACATTTTTAATTTTTTTTATATATTTCAAGTATGCAAATACTTGCTGATGCTCAAAACAGTGTTCCAGATTTCCCTAATTTAGTTGTTTGGCCTTGACTTTGATCTATTAACCTGATGATGATTATTTAATCGAAAAATCCGTTGTTGGCAAAAAAATAAAAAAAAGAAATAAAAAATAATAAGCTGTTAATTATTTTCTAACAAGAAATTTTTATTAAAATCAGTTTTTATAACAAATACATATAGTTAAAGACATGTTAATCTTTCATAATTAAACCAGTTACTTGTTAATCGATTACTCCATCTACATAAACTAACGATCCAGCAAGAATAGTCAGTTCTCTCTGAAGAGTATACTAATTGAGATATCATAGCTGGCTGGAGGGTAAACTACGACTAGTAATGTGATGGAGTAAAATGAAAGATACGATTACGAAATTGTACCTTTCCATCCTTCCGTAACCGATATCTTGTTTTAGATAAGCAGGATTGTGAGTAATATTTAGTAAACGTTTTTTTTTTCTTAAGTATTATTACAAAATTAATGTAATTATTATTGTAATTATCAATAAACCCCAAATTTCTGGAAGGCGGGCTACTAATGTCGCCAACGGCAAATCGCGTCCACGAAGATTAGCTTTTACCCTTGGAAACTCAATTAACTTAAGTTCTACAATTTGAATATTTAGCTCGCCACACTGTCCTTCACTAAACCAACTATAGGGTCTACAATAGTCTGAACTATACCACAATGAATACGATGACGAATCTAATGTTATTCAAATTTGTTGGATTACGAGAATTAATCAAAGTTTGTTTGTAGAACAATTAACAAGATTAGAACTGTGAGCTGGAGTTGTTGTAAAGGCTAAAATACTTTTTTCTAAAATGGTCTAGTTTGAATAGAACAAATTGTAAAAGCAGTCACATGGAATTCATTGTACTAACCCTTACTTTTTGAAAGATCTTATTAAGAATAATAAAAAAACTCTTCGTTTTAACAAAACTTCCACTATTTAGTTAAAAAAGCAGTTTTTTAAATAAATAGAGGAAGTTTTGTTAAAACTAAGAGTTTTTTATTATTTTTGATTAGTCACATGGAATTTACTTTAAGCCCTTCTTTTCAACAATAAACTAAAAATCTTGGTCTCTTCATTAACGTGTCGCTTAAATGGTCTGAGCATATGGATAAATTAACTAAGAGATTATATTGTGAATGATTTGCAATTAAAACTATTTAGAAGAATTCTTTATTTGAATCGCAGCTTCGCTATGGTCTCTGTTTTTGGGGTTCCTATACTTTACATTATTTTTAATGAATCTTTAAACTGTAAAAGAAATATATTTGGATTAGCTAGTAGAACCCATTGCAAGTCATAATTTAAAACGTACATCTAATTTTGCCAGCTCTATTTGTATTATAGTCTATTTGCTTGGTTCGTAAATATATGGAAATCTCAGTTTATGGACCAATTTATAGATATCCTACAAGAAAAATGGATTTGGATGTCTACCTAATCCTATCTTCTTTGGACTTAATTAAAAACTCATTCATCTACAATGCTGGGAAACATACAACTTACTTCCAGTTTATTTGAGAGCTGTAGAGAGATTTTTAAATATTTTTATATATAATTTCTAGTTATACCTTGTGCAACCAGTATAAATCTGGTTGAACAAAGTGAACAAATCGCTCTCTTCTTTCGTTTGCTCATGTCAATTAGTATATTTATTCACTGTAAACTTGCCAAATATTGAAATTCGTAGTCCGCAAGTTATTGCAAAAAAATAATAAATGCTTTAAGAAAGGTTTCGTTTGTTGAGTTTTCAATCGGTGTTCAGTGATTTTTATACTCGTAGTGTCATCGATTTTTGAGGTTATATTGTGAAAAACATTTATAATACACACTGTTTTTTTCAAAGCAACAAAGCATTTCATTTTTTAAATGTCAAAATGTCCAAACAGCTAAATAGTCTACGCAAAGGACTTCATCAGTTAACTATTTTGAAGAAGAAAGAAATAATAATGGACCTTTGTTAACCTTAAACTCTGCGCAAGAGGTAATACAGGATGGTCAAAAAGTGCTGCTTGGTTTGAAACAGGACTGTTGCACATCGTTTCTCAGTAAATATACAGATATAATCTTGCATAATGTTATTTATTTTATACATTTTATTTAGGAATAAACTACCAATCAAATATATAGTGGACGATGTGGCAGATCGGTATGGACACAAAGTTTTACGTCAAAATTTTACCATTGTATCTTTAACCCTATTAAATATATTTGGGGTATAGTAAAAAATTACAATAGGCACATTGGTAGAGATGGTAAATATGTGGCATGAGGCACTTAACATGATTACTCCTGATATCGTCGGTCCCATGCCAAAACCATGAATATGCAAAATTGGCCCTTTTGACCTAAGTGCACCATAAGTCTTAAAACGATCCATATTAGCCATGCCAAACTCATGTTTACGCGCCAATTCTTCAAGTCCAAAGTCGATTATTCACGAAAAATCAGTTCTCCGCCGGATTCCACCACGGACTCTCCACGAATGTGACAGTTTCGCGTTTTTGGCTTTGGGAACAATTATTCAAAATATCTGAATGTACCACTTTCGTGTATTTGGCGTTGTCAAGTATTATATTTAATTTATCTGAATGTAGAATGTAGTGATTATTTATTTTGATGAGCTTTACAAATAATCCTGAATGTAATATTTTAGTGCTTTTGGAATTGCAGACTATTTTATAAAAATCTGAATATTGCGCCTTCGTGCTTTTCAAAAAAGTGGATAAATGCAAGTGAATGTGTCCTTTTCTGTTGTGAAATTTCATTTTAAAAAAATTTCAAGAACATCTACGAAGAAAGGAATTAGTTCGCAAGTCCAGGGATGACCACAAAAAAATTGCAAAGAAAAATACGTTAGTTTTATCTTTTAATTTTGACCTACAAGCAGTCCTTACAACACCAAGAGACCCAGCAGGTCAAATTTTTTATTTGAGAAAATGAGTCATCTACAATTTGACAGTTTACAACTTAGCCAACCAAGATGTTCTTTGTTATGTTTGGGAGGAAACTCAAGGAAAAAGAGGATCAGTTGAAATTTCTTCTTGCATTCACGGTTACATTCTCATACATCAAAATATTAAAGAGGTTCGCATGATGCCCGACAGTTGTGGTGGCCAACAAAAGAACAAATTCTCTCAACGCATCCTACTCTAAATCAAATAGATCGTAAATTTTTTAAAACCGGTCACACACTGATGGAGTGCGACTCAATACATTCAAAAATAGAAATAAAAGCAAAGTACGTTCCAGTGTATTCGGCGGAAGGCTGGACACAAATTATTCGTAGTGCAAGGACAAGGCCACGACCTTTTATAGTAAAAAATCTGACATACGAAGACTTTTTTGATTTTAAGACATTCGGAACACAGTCTTTCAACATGACTCAAATTCCATGGCGCAAAGTTTGCTGGCTTCGCTATGTGAAGGACCATGTGAGCCAACAAAAATTTTCTTTAAAATCAATTACACAGATGAAGATTTTAAGGAAGTAAGTTGTTCCAAAATAGGACGTCCAAGAAAAGTTACATTAAACAAGTCGTACAATGATCAGTTGCCTATTTCCATTGCAAAGTTTAAAGACTTGCAAAAAATGTGTAATGATCTTACAGTACCTACCTAAGATTAACCATAACTACTACAGATCTTTGAAATGTAGTGAGATAATCCGGGACTGTTTGCCAGAGCCGAATGCGTCGGAAAATGACTCTGAAGAAAGTTCTTATGTTCACCAGTTAAAAATTATTTTTTTCTACATTACCTGAGTATTATAGTTTATTTCCTTGTTTTATTTTCATTAAATGAGTTTGCAAGTTTAATTTTTGTGTTCAGCGAAACTACATATGTTTAAAATCTTTCAACGGCAAAAACACGAATGTGCTTTTTTTCACAAAAAAAATACAAAATTTTGTTAGACAACTTAAATTGTTTGTTACGAATTATACTTATGGAAGAAAATATTTAAAATTGCACAAAAACCTTATTTTTCCCTGGCATTACAAACTTTAAAAGAAATTATCTCAAAACTATAGTTTTGCACATTCATGGTTTTGGCATGGGACCGACGATATGTGAAAAAACTTTTTAAATCATACTGAAAAGGAAATATTTAAATGGTACGAGAGAGAAAAAATTCATGAATATAATTAACAAAAAACAAATAAAAAAACTATAGCTAATTTTTAAGTTCCATTTAATATATTGTGAAATTTTCTACCTTCAGGTTTTAATTAACTTTAGCTATTTTCTGTTAATTTTCATACTTCATAAACAATCTGACAACGCTTCAAATGTTTACAATGATGAGGTGAACGCAACATTATTTGGCTTTTACTACATTTTGTAACTTAAAATGTTACTATAAAATAAACTAATTTTCAATTATGTCTGATTTTAGAAGCTGAATGTTAATTTAAATTTCAAAGAAAGCATTTTTCTCGGATATGAAGAAAATACCAAAGCTTACAGATTATTCGACAAGAAAAGAAAGAAAGAAAATATTGATATCAAGAAATATTATTTTTTTAGAAAATAGAGTGAGAAATATGATATATTGATTGTATATGAAAAGAAAGAAAAAAAAGTCGGAGATGAATCAGGAGTTTGAAAATAAAATAAATAAGTGAAAATGAAAGCACATTCCCAATAGCTGAAATGAATCAACATATTCAAGAAGATATGAACTGCGAAGAAAATAGTGTCCTGGAGGAGCAAGAAGATGTAAACTGCGATGAGTTGAAGAAAAGGAAAAGTCCAGGAGGAATCGAAAACAACCAAATTACCTACAAAAAGCTCTACAAACTGACATTTCGGAAAAATGGATGAAAGCTATTATAGTCCAGGAGCTGAAGTCTCATGAAATTAATAATACATGGGACATTGTTAAAAGTGTTCTAGAATGACGAAAGGTAATTAAAAGTAAATGGGTTTTCAAACTTAAGAAAGGAACAGATAGCCTATTTATTAATGTTATTTTATGCAAAATGGTTTATTTTTAGATATATTTCAAGTCCAAAAGCTTAATTCTGAAATAAATGTGCCTTTACCCAATATTACCCAATCCATCTCAATAAATTGCAATATAAACATTCTATTTCCGTACATTATCTATATCGGCTAATCGAAATCAATACCCATCCATTATGCCTCTACACCTTTATTGGTGGCAGGCACCCTAAAGTTATCATTACACCAGTGGAGTAACAGTTAATTAGCTGAGTATGTATAGATTCCTATCACCAAGCAAGATACAACGGTCATTTGCTAATTACATTATTATTGTGCCGATAAAAGATATAAATTGTTACCTATGTAAAGCATTTATATCGTGACATTTAGTATGGTGTGCAAGGAAACCTTATTTTAATTTAGAGAGGAAAATGTTTTTAAACTCAAATTTGCTAACCGTAGCTCTAGCATACGGGTAATTTCCGTAGCACATTTTTAATAATTATATTCTTTTTTTATAAAATATCTCATTTGAAAGCCTATAATTCCTATCACTTACAAACGTCGAATCAAACTAAAAAAAAGATTCTTTAAAACAAACAATTACAGTTTTCTATTCTTTCTTCATTTGAAAAAAACTACATTGTGGGTGAAAAGTATTTTTAACAAAACTGTAGAGCTTTTATTTACTATACATAAAATGCCTCCACCTATTTTTTGTGACAGTGTATAAGTCTGCATTATTTATTTGTATATTGTAACCCTATTAGTCCCAAAAAAGCAGGGAGCCAATTTGTAACTACAAAACTCTCCAAAAGAGATCCGGGCTAAGAGACCCTCTTTAGGAGGTGGTTCGACTCCAAGTTAATGCTCACTATAGGAAGGATTGGGATGTATAAGTAATAAGGGCGCCACTATCTTTTGAACGCTATCGATTAAGCAAAAACTAAGGTGAGAAAGATAGAAACACCTTGTAATTAATTTAATTAAACAACAAATAAAAAAGCTACTTAAAACAAAAGACCGACCACGGTACACCCTTAAGACTTGTAGTCTAAGGTATATAAATAAAACGTTTTCTTAAAAATATTGATTATTTATTGAAACTGTAAGTACTTGCCGATAATGAACAGAAAGGAATTGTAAAAGGTGGACTTAACTTTGGGTTTCTGTACTGTCTAGGAGGGCGGCTTCAGCTTCTTCGTAGATAGATGAAAGTTTCTGGAAGTTTCTTTAATGGTTCTGGCAGCTTGAGATGTAACCGTTTTCTTAACGGCTCAGAAGTGGTTTGTAGGACTGTCTTCACATAGGGACCTTCCAAACGATGTTTTCAACTTAGCGGTAACAGGAGCAAGTAAAGAAGGTTTTTATGTACGAAAATGAAAGTTGCTGCACGAGCCGCAGGCGAGTGCATGTAATCATTTGAGTGGATAAAAACCTTTGCTTGCGAGTATAATACTATACTTTATCTACGATGTTGTATTTTGTTCTGCTCGCCACTTTAAAAACTTTTCATAAACACATTCGTACTTGTGCCGTGATTTTTGTGGTAGAAGATTTTCTATTGCAGTCGTTGCAATATTGCGAAGGTCAGATGGCGTACAGAACATCTCGTTCTCGTCTGTCGACATTTTCTTCAGTCAAAGTCACAAAAAACTACCTTAAAACCCACGAAATTCAGTTTGTACGTTTTTGCTGTCAATTGTGTAATTTTATTTGTTTGAATTTTTGGTTGTTGGTTGTTGCCAACGTAATAATGGGGAAAATATAAAAATCCCAATATGTTCGGTGCTCATTCCAGTGGATGAAAGTTCCTGTCAATTTTACCCACAGCTGAGAACCAATCAAACCTCTGCTTTAGCTTATCGATGGGTAAAATTAAAATTTACAGTGGGGTTTTCACATCAATAAAGTTTGTATTATGCTATGATCGTAGATTAGTTTATATTTTTGTTTTTTAAATAAAAAATTCGTTAAATTGTAATTTTTTAGTATGCTTAAAACAAAGCTTTTAACTACATCAATTAGAATTGAATCAATATTTATACTCCAGACCGAACAATATCTGCGGTAATTATATAAATAAAAATTAAACCAAACAAGATAATACATTTGTATTGTCTTTATTTTTTTGTTTTGTTTTTCATTTAAAAAATGTTTGAAATTTAAATCTTTCCGTAAATAAAATCGCCAACAATTTTCCATTTGATACATTTCGTAAGGCGGTTCGTTTCGGTATTGAATAACAAATGATCTATAACTAGCTCATTTATCCTTGTTGTTCGCAGATTCAGTCATCCAACGACGTTCAGATTGACAACACAATCATCCACTTTGATGCACTACCAGGTTTGGAAACAATTCTGTCAACGATCTCCATTAGAGCTACTCCCAACCTCTTCAAAAACGGCAAACTTAAGCTACGATGTTTGGCAACAATGTTTAATTTATACACTTCATTAAAAGAGGCGGATATACAGGAGGCAGCGCCACAACTTGCTCTTATCATGGTTCCGTCTACTTCGGCTAATGGTTTGTATAATTTGTTACGATACTATGTACTAATATACTTGACACCGGTTTAATGTGCAAATAAAGTAGCAAAACACAGTGTTACTCGATCAACAATCTCGCTCGCTTTATTAATACAGGAAAGGAGATTATATTTTTTTGGAAAAAGAAACCGTAATTACACATAGTAAAAATCAACTTGGATTTTTTAAAAATTTGTCGAGAAAGGTGTAAAGTATCCGAGTAAACAAGTTTGGTTACCGGGGGTTTCTCCAAAATGCTGTAAAAATTGGCCAAACTGTTTTTCTGGCGCCAAAACCAATACAGAAAATTAAATTTTATTTAATAGTGAATAGTTTCTACATTTTAGAACTTACTTCTGAAAGAGAATAAATACCATCCAAGGCGAAAGAAGAAATAAAATTAAAACTCACCCCTTTATAAGAAAACATTATAAAGGTATGTAGGTATTGTTATATTTTAATTTATTTTGTATTTAAAATTTGTTATTATTTGGACACACTATATATTTTATTTTATCTAAAATTAGGTAAGAAGTAAGTTTACTATTACGTTAAGTTTGTTGCGAAAAATATGGTAGACTGGGAATAATAAATAAATCCTTTAAATTGACACGACGTATAATTTTTTAATAAAATATTATTGGATAAAAAATCGGTTCTTCGGCCGAGATCTAATAGTATTTTAACAGGTAATTATAACATATGGTCCTTCTCGTCTAAAAACTGAACTGCACTCTGGAAAATGTCTCTACGAAGGAGTGAACGTCTGAAGGCAAAGAATATAGACAGCAAAAAGTCCAAATACATAGTAAAAGATATACAACCTACAAATAAGCCGCAACCAGAACATTCGACATGTCTGGAGCCACCGAATTCTCGGGGTTCAAAAGGTTATGCTAGTATAAAAAGCAAATCAAGAAGACTAATGATAAATATTTTTTTAATAGATTTTTTTTCTATTCAATATATTTACCGACAAAGCTTAAGTTCAATTCTTCAATGTAATTTTGCTTCTTTCGTCTTATAAAACATGTTAATTTACAGTTTAATATATTCAACTGTGGTTTACTACCAAATAACCTTTTAACACATGTGTTATATTTACCAAAATAAAATATTATTTAGGATTTTCCAAAAGGAAATATTCAATATAGAGAAAACCAACATAAAGAGCTGTAACCTTACCATATAGCAATATTTCTTCATTATAAAAAATTACAAAATGTATCGAGAACTAATATTTCCCAAATAATCTAAAAAAATTAAATGTTATTAAATATTACATATTGTGGAAATATTTTCAAGACTTTAATTTAAAACAAAATTAGCTTATTTAAAAAATATCGTATGCATAATCATATTTTCAAAATATTAAAAATATCTCTTTCTAAAATACGTCAAATCAAATCAAATAAAAGCAAAAATTACATAATTTAATCCATGGATTACGTGATCTGGAAATCACAAGAGGACACAAAAATTTGCGCTTAATTAATCCACTGGGTTAAAAAAATTATTACAACAAACATATTAATCATATATTATGGATACTATTTTTAAAATGAATTTTAAGATAATTGGAAAATCAGGAATTTGTGGAAAAAGATAAGGAACAAGTAAAGGTCTATTTGCAGCCAATGATTTGACCGCAGATGTTTTTAGGATGATATATATTTAATGAACCTCGAACGCAAATAATGATTAAAATTGATTTTTTATGTAATTTACGGATCTTGCATATATTAGAATAATTACTAATATAATAATTTTTACCTTTACATCGCTAACTTATAATACCTTAATACCAATTTAGGGATTTTACTTGTAGTTTAAATAAACAAGTCAGATTATCATCTATATTAATGTCTAGGTTGTTGGACAAAAAAAAACATGAGCATATTATTTTTCATATACAATAAAATATCAATTTATCAAATTATTAGAGTTTTCTATTTATGCAAAATGAACATGTTAGATACCTGCATAATTTTCTTTAGAATCATAGTTAACTGAAAATTAACAAAAAATTAACATCACATTAACTTTTTTTTTAAATGCAGGGTTATATAAAAATGGATTAAAAAAATTATATGAACAATGTGTTAATAGATCGGAATTACCAATAAATTCCAATTTGAGTTCATTGGAATGATGTTTACGCATCACGAGATATTGAAAATGCTATTTAAAAATCTAATAAAATCAAATTAAGGCAAAAATTACATAATTTAATTCATGGATTACGTGATCTGGAAAGCACAAGAGGTACTCAAAAATTTGCGCTTAATTAATACACTGGGGTAAAACAAGTATTACAACAAATATATTATCTATAAATTATGGACACTATTTTTAAAATGAAATTTATTGTACTAACCCTTACTTTCTGGAAGTCCATTATATGTTTAAATTACAATGACGGCCGTTTCGCTGAGATTAGTATCGTCAGATTGACATTTAAGTTACATTTTGTTTGTTTGTAGCTAGGTACCTGATGTTGATTAAGTAGGTAAGGTTAGACCAAGTATGGAAGTAATAAGACATAACAATATTAAAGCCTAGATGTTATTAGCCCTAGGGGATTATCCTGGATGTAATTCCTTCTAAGATCAGTATAACTGTGCAATGATATACAAAAACCAGAAAAAAACTATATCATGCTGATCTTTACAATAACCTAATATATTTATGTTACAATAATGTCTTATCTATGTATAAAACGAAGACTCAATCAAAGTAACCAGTTTAATAATGGAGAACTTCCAAGATTTATTTGTTTATTAACAACTTTAAATTGTGGATTTGTCTTTATATTTCAAGTTCTACTTAGCCAATAGATTTTATTTTACTTTTCTCAACGAAATATTTAACTGAAACAACATTAGATAAACTAAAACAAGCAATTTTCGCTTTTCCTAATGTCTCCATAAAAAATAGTATATTAAACAACGCATTTCATATGGAATTCTGTTATGACACGAGTTCAAGTTTAAAAAACGAATCGCGAAGCGATGAGTTTTTTAAAGAACGATTTTTATGTAATTACGAAAATTTTGATTTTAAAAAGTATGTCGGTAGCACTGTATAATTCATAACATTTGACAGTTTTTACATTTAAATTATGAAATGTTAATGTTTTCAAATATTTTAAAATGACTAATACACCAATAATAATATATTAAATAAGTAAAAAATGATATTCATATTCACAAATACTTTCTTAAAGAACAATATAAAATTCATAAATTGCTATTAGCCACAAATGTCATTGTCAATAGTCTTGTCATTAGATACTTCACTCATGTCGCCAACCATTTAAAACAAAAATTTGCGTGCGTAAAAGTTACATTACGATACGCAAATGCGTTTTATAATGAAGATTTTTATGAGCGCATAATATAAAAAGAGATTAGATACTTACATTAAAAATAAATAGTAAAACAAAATATTTTGCAAATTAATTTTTTTTTTAAATATGGGTTTAAAAAATAAGAAATAAAGCTGAAACATGTTTAAGTACTATATTACAATATAATATTGTAATACACTAATAGTAATTTTTAATAGTTTATACACAGAAACAAAATGACACAGCACCAGCGGTACACTCCGCGTCATATAAAACTGATACACCTTTATTTTCCCTATGTAAATCAAACTTAACTAATCACAATGACAAACAGTCGCATGTGTCAAATTTGTCAAAGCGCATTATCCACGATGCCAGTCCATTTAAGGGAATTTGATAAAATGCGAATAATTTCCAAAATAGAGGATGGTTGGTCCATTAGACGAATTGCCCAAACGTTTAATAGAAGCAAAACCACGATTCAAAACATTAAAAAAAGGTGGGATAACGACCAAACTATTTGCCTAAAAAGAGGAATTGGAAGACCATTTATAACTACAGCGGAGCAAGACGAAGCATTAACTGATTACTTAAGGGAAAATCCATTTCATACGGCAAGACATGCAAAAGTTGCAGTAAACTTTATTGCTTCAATAACAACCGCATTAAGAAGAATAAGAAAAACTAATTTAAAGAATTGTGCGGCCGCCCGGAAATACAAACTCAATGAAGAACATAAACAAGGTAGATTAATTTTTGCCTTAAATTATGTTTTAAACAATACATTACATTTTTGGGTAAGGGTTAGTACCATAAATTTCAGTAATTTTTTCCGATGAAAAAGTATTCCAATCACATAGTGACGGCCATATTAGAGTTTATAGACCGCCTGGAAGTAGGTTTAATGAAAATTATATTTCTTCTAATGATAAGTCTGGACGATTTTCTGTAAATGTTTGGGCTTGGATGTATAGAGGAGGTTTAGGAATGTGCTGGAGAATCGAAAGAAGATTAAATGCTAGAAACTATTTGGATATGTTAGATGGGGTAATGTTACCATCGGTTAGGGAATTTTTTCCCAATGATAATTTTATTGTTCAACATGACAATTGCTCAGTGCACACTGCTCGCAGCGTACGCAATTATATTGCTGAAAATAATATTGAAACGCTTCCATGGGTCGCTAAAAGTCCAGACCTTAATCCAATAGAGAATGTTTGGGGGCTTATGGTAAAAAAATTGAAAAATTTAAATACAATTCCACGAAATAAAGAACACTTATGGACGCTAATAGAAGAAACCTGGGAGAGCTGGACAGAAGATAAAAATTTAACATTAAATTTAATTGACTCAATGCCTACAACATTACAAGAACTTATCAATAATAATGGAGGTATGACACGTTATTAATTATTGAATGTAAACTTTCATGACTTCTATGCTACCATGATCTATAATCTATTTGTTAGTTCATTTAATTGTTTATGTATGAATGATAATAGATTTTTATTTTTTCCAATTTGTTTTATTGCTTTATAAAATTTAATTTCATCATTACATCTACTAACATTTTTATTGAGCTGGAAACACTGCCATAGAAATTATACCATAACAGCTGATTTAGCATTGACACTTTTTAAAAGATCAATTTACACAACTACAAAAACACTATTTTTGATTATAATAGTTGTACCAGTTTTATATGACGCGGAGTGTACAATTTACAGCTTGAATCTTGCCACTAACTATGCTGTCAACTTTTACGTTCCAATTTACACTAAGTTAAATAAATTAATGAAAAACGTTAAGATTTATTGATGTTTGATTAAATTTAAGGGAGATTAAGAATAATCTGAGACCAGATTTATTTTCCACTTTTTGTCAAATGGATTTATATTTAGCTCTAGTCAAGTCGTCCCTGTATTTTTCTACCTTAGTTAATAATGAGCTACCGTAAGAAGCAGTAGTTGCTGTTGATGACCACCACAGGGCTCTTGATAACATCGACTTAAGAACGAATAAGCTGTTAAAGCTGTCCCAGAGCAGAAAATGTTTTTTTTTGGCAGAACGAGGTAGTGCCAGAGTAAAGGGACTGTCTTTTTAAAAAACTAAAATTTGAAGTATAGAGGTAATTTGCTAAGGCCCTTATTACGAACACTATTTTGTCATCCTATTTCACCATATAGTTGCAATTTTAACATTTGACAATGTTAAAATCGTTTAATAGATAAATTATTGAAACCTAATTTAAAACTACTAGAATATTTTTAGATTAAAAAATGGAGAATCGTTGGATCAAGTTTACTAACTTTAAAGAAAACTTTGTGAAATTACAAACTGAAGCCACAAAAAAGCATGAGAATCGCAAAACTTGAACAACCAGCATACAGTACTTGGAAAATCTGTTTTTTTTTTAATTTATCAAGATTATTACGTCTGATATCCTGTTAACCAAAAGTCAAAGATTTTATTTTTTTAAATTATTAACATTTTTTATTATTGGCCGTTTTGGAGTTTTTAATTTGCTTAAATACATAAAGCATTATTTTTAATATTACCCCAACAAGGTTGGACAATTAAAGCTGAAAAATAACAGAGTTAATAATTTTTTCAATAAACTTTTTTATTTAATTCAATATTAAGCTCTATCTAATTTACTAAAATATTTATCTATCTATCTAAATAGCAAATAAATATCTAAGAGCACATCAATTTCTACCCTAGGAAATTGACGGTTTTGTTCCGGTCGCGATTCATTCCTTCTCCATTTATTTCAGGATTCCATTTTTATTCTACTTTTTTTCTGAAAGTGTTCAGCTCTGAGATTACTTCCGGAATCGGCGAATTGTAAATTAAATTCCGGATTTTTAGACGGTTCATTAAAAGTTCTAGGTAAGCCGTGTTTATTGCTCACGAAAATAAATACGCAGGGTGCTTTTAGTCGCTTAAAGTACTCAATCCTGGATTAGGGATTTTCAAAGAAATAATTAACTAATGCACACGAAAGCTGTAATGGCATCGTACATAGTAATTTCTCTACGTACTATTTAAAATTAAGTTATACGATTAATTCCTGTCGTCTGAAATTTGACTTTTTTAAAGTTATCGTTGCTTTACTTTGATGTAATGTTTAATGAAGATGTTGATAAATTTAACCAAAATGAGTAAAAACATGAAAGAAAGTATGAAGAAACTTGATAAGAGATTAGATGAACAAAGAGAAATAATAAGTAATATGTTTGAGAAGAAATATGATGAAAATGAAGAAAATATAGGAAGAATAGATAAAGAATTAAAGGAAACTAAAGAAGAATTGAAGAAAGAAGTTAAAGAAAATAAATAAGATTTAAACGATACATTTTATAAGAAGTTTGATGAATCAAAGGAAGAAATGGGGGAACAAAATTGTAAATTACAGGAAGAAATAAGAAGTACAAAACAAGAAACTAATGAAGAAATGAATAAGATGTTTGTAAAGAAATTTGATGAAGATGGAAACGATTTAAAAGAAGAGGTTATAGAAAATATTGATAAAGAAAGAGAGAATTTGAAGATGCAAATTGTAAGCCAAGAAGAGAATATGGAGAAACTTAATGAAGAAGAAAAAGTATTTGAAAAGGAGGAAAATGCTGAAACAAATGATAAAATTTTAGAAGAAACTGACCAAGAGAGAGATAAAAATGTTGAAACTGAGAATATTAAAATGAATGAATTAATGAAAATTGATACTAAATATGACATGGATAAAAACAAGAATAAGATTAATTCAAGTATAATCATAGATGTAGAAGAAACCAAGAAAATTAAAAACATACTTAAACAATTGATTGAAAAGAAATTTAGGGAAACAAAGAAATTTGACTTTTTTAAAGTTATCGTTGCTTTACTTCTCAAAGTGAAATTATTGATAAAAACTTCAAATGAAATATACGGGTGTCCCATAACTAATGGACAATATAAGAACTGTAGAAAGGGGTGATAAAAATAAGCGTTTGATACAAACATGCACTAGTAAAATGTTAATAGTAAGCGAGATATGGGGCGTTAGAGTTGACAAAATATTTTTGAAAATTCGTAATATTTAGAAAACAACTGAATGTATTGGTCTCAAAATTGGTACACTATGGTTTTTAATGGTAATAAGCATGATATTGCCTTAATTTTTAATAATACTTCTAGATGGCGCTGGTTACAAAGTTAAAATTTGATAGATCAGCCGTATTTTTTACCCCCTGTATAATGTGCATTTTATTACAAAATAATAAAAACTGCATCATTTTAAAACAAAAAAGGTATATCTGTTCAATTCCCGTATTTTAAGTCGTTTTCAAGATATTGCTATTTTAATACTGCTTGCTATTTGCGGCTTCATAAATTTTTGCTAGTATTTCGTTTTGGTTATGAATTTCACCATTGTAGACTAACGATATTAGATATCCCCATACAAGTCTAAAGGATTAAATTCTGGGGAACGAGGCGGCCAAGGAAACTCACTGTCCCGTTATTTAACTGCTCCCGGACTAGTGGATAATGTGGGGAGCACCGTCCTGCATAAACCACATATCCTGCCTTACAATTAAAGAAACTTTATCAAGTAAAATGCCTAAATAATTTTGCAAAAATTCTAAATAATTTACCGCAATTATCGCCAATGATTCCACACCAGATGTTGATTGAAAACTCATGCTGAAAATGAGTTTCTTTGTATTGATGAGGATAAGCAAAATCGTAATAGTGGTTATTTCTCCAATTAAATACTCCTCTGCGTGTGAATGTAGCCTTTGTTGGACTATCGACAATTTCATGATACTCTACATATACCTAGTTACTGTTTATTTTGATGTATTATATATTTTTAATTGAATGTCAATATGTCACTTTGTAAAATAAATAATGTCAAGTGAAGTTTATTTTAAATAACTTAAAAGGTTATTCTTCGTAAATTAATTTAAGCTCTGCTAACAGGTTATAACAATGAGGGACAAAATATGAAAGAAAATATAAGGAAATCAGAAAAAAGTACCAAAGGAATTCCTCCATCACGATTTGTATCTTACTTAGGTAATAATGAAACTGAAGACACTAGAGAAAAGTTTCTAGATGAACCCAAATCTGTTAATGAAGCACTGCAAAGAGAGGATGCTAAAGAGTGGATTAAAGCTATGGAAGAAGAAATTAATTCAATGAAAACGACCAATACATGGACAGTTACTGATTTACCTCCAGGAAAAAACGTAATTGACTCAAAATGGATTTTTAAAATAAAAACTGATAGTACCAATAAAGTAAGTCGATACAAAGCAAGAATTGTTGCTAAAGGGTTTTCACAAAAATTTGGATTGGACTATGATGAGGTATTTGCTCCAGTAGTCAAACAATCAACATTTAGATTGCTTCTAACAATTGCTGGAGTAAATAATATGGAGATAAATCATTACGACTTTAAAACTGCTTTCTTAAACTCAGAGTTAAAAGAAGAACTTTATTTGAAGCAACCTGAAGGATTTATAGAAAAAGGAAATGAACATCTAGTATGTAAACTGAACAAAAGCATATATGGACTTAAGCAAGCAGCTAGAATGTGGAATCAAACCATAAATGAAGTTTTTGAAGCAATGGGATTCAGAAGGGGTAATTTTGACCAATGTCTTTATATAAAAAATTTTGATGATGAGACAATTTCATATTGATTTATGTAGATGATGTACTGATCACATGCAGAAGTTTAAATTTAATTAACAAGACAGCAGATGAAATTGAAAAATATTTCTCTTTAACAAGTTTAGGAAAAATCAAAAACTATTTGGGTGTTCAAGTAAGACGGGATGGTAATGGAATTAATGGAATTTATTACATTAGTCAAAGAAAATATATATCAAAATTACTAAAATCAAATAGTTTGGAAAAAACAAAACCTGCTAAAATTCCACTAGACACCGGATACTTCAAATTGAGAAATAAAAAATCTGAAAATTTTCCTGACCAAGATAAGTACAGGAGTGTAATTGGAGCACTACTTTATTTGGCAATTAATACAAGACCATACATTAGTGTATCCACTTCGATATTGGGCAGAAAAGTCAGTGAACCCTGTATGTATGATTGGACAGAACTTAAACGTATTCTCAAGTATTTAAAAGGAACACTTAATTATGAGTTGAAGCTAGGAAACTTTAATTAAACAGATAATATTCTATTTGGATATGCGGATGCTGATTGGGCAGGTGATAAGAGCGATAGAAAATTGACTAGTGGCTATCTTTTTAGTTATAAAGGATCAATTTTTGATTGGCGCTGTAAGAAACAGACCTGTGTAGCTCTTTCATCAGCAGAAGCAGAGTTTGTGTCTTTATCTGAAGCAAGTCAGCAAGCTATATACCTGAAAGGACTTTTTGAAGATTTTATGATAAAAATTGACAGTATTAAAATGTTCGAAGACAACCAGTCATGTTTAAAAATGTTAGAAAGTGAGAAAATCAGCGACAGAACCAAACATATTGAAACAAAGTATAACTATATTGAAAACTTAAAACGAACTAATAAAATTTCGTTTGAGTATTGTCCTACAGAAAATATGTTGGCAGATTTTCTAACGAAGCCTTTGGGATCTGAAAAATTGTTTCATTTTGTTAGATGTATTGGTTTAGAAGAGGATAGAAGTTTATAATTGTCGAGAAGGGGTGTTGGACTATCGACAATTTCATGATACTCTACATATACCTAGTTACTGTTTATTTTGATGTATTATATATTTTTAATTGAATGTCAATATGTCACTTTGTAAAATAAATAATGTCAAGTGAAGTTTATTTTAAATAACTTAAAAGGTTATTCTCCGTAAATTAATTTAAGCTCTGCTAACAGCCTCGTCCGTAAACAGTACCTTTTTTAAAAATATTGGATCTTGATTGATCTTACCGAGCATTGATTGACAAAATTGTAGTCTCCTTGGTAAGTCATTGGGTAATAAATTTTGTACAGGCGTGAAATGATATGGGTACAATTTTTCTGTATGTAAAATTCTTGACACACTTGATATAATTACACCAGTAGTTGCCTGCAACCGCCGAGTACTCAATTCAGGATTTTCTATAATTCTTGTTAAAATTTCATCTTCCATATCAGCTGTAATTATTTTAGGTCAACCACCAGAATTTTTCCTACGAAAAGAGCCGCTTTCACCTAAATTGGAGTATAAAATATATAATATAAAATTTTTTACGACTAGGTACAATTCGGTATGGATATAATTTACTTTACTTTAAAGTTTTATTTCTTCCATTTTATGACGTCATATCAAACTTTGACAGCCAAAATATCAAATGTTGTTGAACAAAATGCAGCTTAGTCTATTGCACAGATGATTAAATCAGTAATTGATTAAATTTGATGAATAAACGTTGGTAAATGGCAAAAGTGATATCCCAGTTTAATAAATAATAAAATTGGATGGCGCTTCGGATGGATTGAGTCCATGGTAATATAAAGAAGTCTTCAGAGGCTTTACAAAAATTCGTCGTCGTCATCATCGTGTATACAGGGTGTAACGGAAAAGTTGTCGAATGGTAAGTGTAAATCGACACCATCATCGTGCATACAGGGTGTAACGGAAAAGGTGTCGAATGGTAGGTGTAAGCAGAGGATTTACAAGAAGTGTAAGAATCTCATGAGGGAATACAGAGAATATGCGAAAGTCATTATAGAAAGGAATGCAGCGTAATGGTTTCCAGTTTTTAGCCTCCGAAGACTTCTTGTTCTTGTAAAGTATCTGCTTACACCTGCCATTCGACACCTTTTCCGTTACACCCTGTATACACGATGATTACGACGACGGCTTCTTGTAGAGCCTCTGGAGACTTCTTCATGTTACCGTAGACTCATCCATCCGAAGTGCCATTCATTAAGACAATCATTTCTTGCACCTCGCTTTGTGAAAGGATTGTCATATAATTGGTGTTTACCCCAAACAGCTGTCATTGGAAAAGTTAATGTTTTATGAAAAAGAGAAGTACCTTATAAAATAGTTTAAACAAAAATAAATTAATAAACTGTTAATAATTGTGTCTGTATCTGTAAATTTGCAATTCTATATTCTGGTTATCACGGTTGTGGCTGTAAATATAAAACTCGGTCTAATTGTACGGTAAATATGTAAATATTGTAGTACTTAATGAACGGAATTATACGAGCATACAATTTAATCTGATAGAATCAAATATTTTTTAAATTGTTTAACTAACCTTTAATGTTTGATGAAAATCCATCAAAAATAGTTTTATATAATTTTAAATGTTAATAAAATAACGATATGTAAATAAATATTGAAAAACGAATGGATTTATATTTAATGTGAATTATGAATTAAAACTAAAGTATTAAAATATTATAATACCATTAATTTACTGTAATATTATGTTTGTAATTATAAGTATTACCTTTAAATGCTATAGGATAAATAACATATTACAGACAGAATAAGAAAAGAACCACAGGAGTAAACAACATTATACAGTATGGAAAATGTGATCCCTACCTTCAACCCCCTTTGAGCGATAGTTACAATCCCTAACTTTTTAATGGAAGTTATAGGCTTTTAAATTTATTGTACTAACCCTTACTTTTTG
This sequence comes from Ophraella communa, assembly GCA_035357415.1. Lineage (NCBI taxonomy): Eukaryota > Metazoa > Arthropoda > Insecta > Coleoptera > Chrysomelidae > Ophraella > Ophraella communa. Next base: position 24,653,048 of record CM068983.1, read on the forward strand.
GATGTCCATTTTAGATAGAATAATAAAAAACTCTTCCATTGAACGTAACCTCCAATTTTATTTGGAGAAATTATGTTTTAAATTACAATGACGGCCGTTTCGCTGATTAGCATCGTCAGATTGACATTTAAGTTACGTTTTGTTTGTTTGTAACTAGGTACCTGATGTTGTTTAGGTAGTATTAAGGCTAGACCAAGTATGGAAGTAATAAGACATAACAATATTAAAGCCTAGATGTTAATAGCTCTAAGGGATTATCCTGGATGTACTTCCCTCTAAGATCAGTATAACTGTGCAATGATACAGAAAAACCAGGAAAAAACCTATATAATGCTGATCTTTACAATAAATTTATAAAATTGATTATACTAACCCTTACTTTTTGGAAGTTTATCTTATTAAGAATAATAAAAAACTCTTCGTTTTAACAAAACTTTCAATATTTTAACCTCAATGACAGCCGTGTCGCTGATTAAGTTATTGTAAAGGTCAGCATGTAATTTAAAACATACTTTTTCCAAATAAACTTGGAAGCTACATTCAATCGAAGGGTTTTGTATTATATTTATTCTAGGTTTTTGATTATTCGTTTGAACGATCTCTTCATTTTCTATCAAAAAATTGTTTTTAAATTAATTGCAAAAACTAACATAAAAAATCATCTTATTTTCGAAATTCGCCATAGTTTTTTTTTATCCTGGGGAGGGGAAATCTTCAAAAGACTGCCACGTTGACAGTGCCGGATTTTTACCGGCTAAAACCCCTCCCCGTGTCAGTGGGCCCCCCGGAACTACCTTCAAGCATTACTTCAGTGGGTACGACACAGGGTGATGTTGCTTGTTTTTCAAGATTTTCCTTCAGTTTCTTTTTACTACTTCCTTCCGTACTTTCTTTTTTCTCCAATTTACTTTTCAAGCTTCCATTTCGCTGCGTTTTAGACTCAGCACACGTAGGCCATTTTATCAACTGCTTCCCAGGTAAGTTTACTTTGTAACATTTTATTTATTATATTTTCCGGAGTTATCCGACCCAGTATCCTTTCCGTTTCATTTCTTTCTTTAGTCCATCTTAGACTCATGGTCTAATGTCAGGTAAGAATCTTCTGGTCCAGTGTGCTGTCTCGTCATCTTGTTCCCATCTTTGTTGCCATTGATCCTTTGTTATGCGGTTGGTTGCACTAATGTCGTATCCTTGGCTTAGCCATGGATACGCCATAGTACCTACACAACTAATTTATTTACTGTTTAAGTTTTTTAAAAAATATTTTTTTAAAAAACTATCATAGTATTGTTAAATTGTTTAAAACGCCTCAGCAAATTGGTTTTTACTAATTATAACTGCAGGATATTGTCAATATTATAATTGTCATTCACATTTCATTGACACAATTTATAAAAATGGTTGGATTAACAGAAATGCATGAAATAATAATTTTACGTATGAACACATGCGAACACAAAAGTCGCTCGCATATTTCATGAAAAATTTCCGAATGTTTTCGCCTATATTCCATGGTAGGATTAGTAAATTAGAGCAGCAATTTCCATACTGTATAATAAGGTGTTTTCTAAAAACTAAAACTTTTAAAATAATAGTAAAAAATCTATGGAGTCTAATGGTTTTTGTCAATAAATGCAATCTATCATTTAATGATTATCTGAATAAGCTCTTTAAAGTAAATTTAAAGGATACTTTATGCCACTCGCGTTTTCAAAGAACGTTAACTTTCTAAGGAATAGTCTACTACGGTGTGCGTGACATGCCTCTTATTATTATGTACCAAGTCGTTTGTTTTGATTTATTTATAATGTCCTTTTTTTCAGGAATTTCCGTTAGTCCTCAAAAGATTTTCGTTATTCTACACACGTTCATCATCCTGTTACTTCTTCGGCATACACCAGGTTAGAAAATTTATTTCTCTTCAGTTGGATCGAAGCCAAAAATTTTTATTAAGAACTTTTAGAAGGTAACAGTGCTATTTTTATTTTTTGAAAAACACAATATTAAAGTGAATTAGTTTAATAAATGACAATTACTTATAAGTATTTGTGAAATATTTGTGATATATGTGAGAATATCAAGTCCTAATGTGCAATAAAACGAACATTGGACTTAAAATTGTGTGTTTTATAGATTATATGTAGTATTTTTAAAAAACCCTTATTTTCAAAGCCATTTCGGAGTTTCAAATATGTAATTTATATATGTGACCTAAAGCTTTTAAGATAACAAAGCGGGAGAGCTTGCCATTTCACCAAAAATTACGCACCATTTAGAAAGTTATAGATGGAACAAACTTTGTAAACGAGAATTTTTTTTATTTACTGCAAAACGGATTAATTTGATTTTCAAAATATAAATGAGATTTTGCAGCATTATACGATGTACAATTTATTCTAAATATTAAGAAATATCATTTATAAATGGTATTAATATGTCAACGTTGAAACGTAGTCATTTATTTGAATTTAATTAATATAATTATGTTAAAAACTTTATTTGTTTTATGATTTTTAGGTTTAAACATTGTTTAATTATATTGACACCAATCATTTAAAAAAGTAGAATTTTTACAAAGAAGATAAATAATTTTTGTTGTCATAAAAAAGTAAAATCTTTTTAACGGTTTAATTTATAATTTTCAGAGATATTAAATAAAAATATTTTCAAAAATGATAATTTTATGTTTATTACATATATAATAATATTTTTACTTGTTTAATTTCTTAATGCTTTAATTGCTTAAGGCTAAGCAATTCAACTCTAAGAAAGAAATAAGAAATGGTTGCCATGGATGTGTTAGACAGAATTTTTTATCAATATAACTATTTTTTTGGAAGGGTTCGTCATATTGAGAACATAAACAAATCAGTTTAAAAAAATTTATTAGCCCTAAAAAATTATCCTGGATATATTTCCACCTTAGATCAGTATAAGTGGACACATTTATATCGTTCTGATCCTTACAATAACTTGTGTTACATTTGTCTTTATACAGGGTGCGGCATTAGTGCGAGGAAGTCCAATTACTCATTTGTGATGAGATATACGAAAAAAAGTTATTAAGGAAACAGTATACAGTAAACAAATATACAGGGCCACCCATTTTGACAGGGTGGACCAAACTTATCTATTTTAACATTTTTGGATTCCTTACGGTCTTTTCTTTTTGGCAATATAGGGTTTTGTAGTGTTATACAAGGTGATTCAAGGAATAATTACGTTTTCTTAATAATTTCGTCGCGGTAATAACTCCCTGTAAAATTGCACAGGTTTGACATAAAAAAATCTATTTACCGTTAAATGGTTTTTAATATACTCTTCATTGTACAAATTTATCAACATAGCAAAAAATTTAATTTTTCTATTCAAAATAGTTCGAAGCTTGGAATGATTATTTTCTGGGTTTTCTTAAATGGAACGCCCTGTTTCAGGGCGTTCCATTCAGGGCTGTTTAATATTTTATAAATATACCATATATCTAATTGCCTTAGTTTGTGACTTATTCGTGATTTTTTGAGCCAAACAATAATTTTATTAGGCTGGCCGTGGAAATATTCAACAAAAAAGACTTTTTAAATTAAAACAGTAGACAGATACTTAATTTGTTAATATTAGATCCGATATCAAAATACATAAGTAGTTAACAAGTCAACATAAAGTGATGTGACGTTTAATACAAAAAAAAAATTTAATTCAAAACAACGTATTTACAAAAATAACAATAAACTCGTTGAATTTATAATAAATGTTCAAAATGTCCTCCGTCGACGTCAATACATAATTGCAAACGATCTTCAAAAGATCGACTTACACAAGTTAACACATTTCTGTTAAAATTTGCACATTCATTTCTAATTCTTTCCTTCATATCTTCTTTAGTTGTAGGTGGTATTTTGTACACCTTATCTTCTAAAAAATTGTCCCATAAAAAAAGTCTAATTTGTTTAACCCTGGAGATCGTGGGGGGCACCTTCTGGGTGCCTCCCCTCCCAATCCATCTTCCAGGAAAACTATCATTCAAATGCTCATTCACTAAAAAATTGTAATGTACTGGAGCGCCATCATGTAATATCCACATTTTCTGACGTATGTTCAACGGCACTTCTTCTAATAATTCCAGCAATTCGCTGACCAAAAAATGTAGAGAACTTTTTTCCATTTAAGTGATCCTCGAAAAAATAGGGTCCGATCACATAATTTCCAAGAATTCCAGCCAAAACATTTAACGACATTCATCTCCAAATAAAATGTATTCGAAGAAATATGCATTATTCTGAATTTGTTCCTGTGCCCAACGACAAAGTTATACTCTTTTATTGTAGTCATCCTCATGAAGCTCTTGATGCAATTGTAGGTACATGATATGGATGCATCTTGTTATTTTTTAACATTATTCCAACACTACGACCACTAATTTCAAAAGTATGTGCAATGTACCTCGTACTAATATGCGAATTCTCAGTGACTCTAAGGATTGCATTTAATTCATTTTCTTCATTTTTTTCGTTAAGTTTTCTCGTAGTCTACGTGTCCAGTCCGTTGAAACCGCTCTAGTATACTTTGAAAAGCTTCTTTTCTTGGTTGTCGTCTGTCAGGGAATTGCTGATGATAAATTCGTGTTGCTAGTAGCACAGTTTGGTTACAATCTCCTAGCACAAAAACCATATCAGTCAGTTCCTCCTGAGAAAAATTCATGTTAATAATATTAGTAAAACCATGGGAGCTACAAAAATGGTGTAATGTAAAACTTTTAAGCAAGTTTAATGTCAAAGTCATAGCCAATTAGGTAGAATATTTTGTTTTTAAATCCTAACTACTTTGGTATTTTAAATATTTCCACGGCCAACCTAATAAAATTATTGTTTGGCTCAAAAAATCACGAATAACTCACAAAGTAAGGCAATTAGATTGAGGGAATATTTATGAAATATTAAAGTACAATAAAAGACCATTTCATTGCAACATTAAAAAACAGGGCGTTCCATTTAAGAAAACCCAGAAAATAATCATTCCAAGCTTCGAACTATTCTGAATAGAAAAATTTAATTTTTTGCTATGTTGATAAATTTGTACAATGGAAGAGTATATTAAAAACCATTTAGCGGTAAATAGATTTTTTTATGTCAAATCTGTACAATTCTACAGGGTGTTATTATCGCGACGAAATTATTAAGAAAACGTAATTATTTCTTGAATCACCTTGTATAACACTACAAAACCCTATATTTCCAAAGAGAAAAGACCGTGAGGAATCCAACAGTGTAAAAATATACAGGGTGTTCCATTTAAAAAAAGATAAGTTTGGTCCACCCTGTCACAATGGCTGGCCCTGTATATTTGAAAATATTTTTAAAATGTGGTCCCCATACTGTTACCTAAATAACTTTTTTTCGTATATCTTAATACAAAAGAGTAATTGGACTTCCTCGCACTAATGCCGCACCCTGTATAAAATCAAAATTCATTCAAAAAAATAATTTAGTAGTAAAGATTTATCTTCTCATTGACAACTTTTGATTACTAGTCTGCCAGATCCCTTTTAATAACTGGTTTGTAAAGAAATCTTGTTGCTTACACAAATAAGTAGTATTCCTATTTCTTGTTTTTTTTTTTAAATTCGTCCTCCATTTTATAATTTTTGTACCTCCTCGCTATTTTCTTTCCTTAAAATATGTCCCGGATTTAGAAGTCTTAATTTTCTCTGTCAGTATCCATGTCTGGATCTTGTATGTCAGTATCAGGAGTATACACTGGTCAAAAGTTCTGGATCTTAAATATATTTCTTTTTTTTAAACTATAGTATATAAGCTATTATACAAAAAGCCTAGTGATTTTCATTAGATGTGATTTGTTGTGTTTATAGGTCTTCAATATTGCCTGCGATGATAACTATTCAGTCACTCCATATTTGTTATATTACTCCATTCGAGCTTATGGACAATATGTAATGTTTTTTTAAATTTTATTTATAAAATTACCAAAAATACTTATAACAACTTACACAGTTTACTAAAAAAATATTAACCTTTTAGCTTAATGTTCTTAATATAAAGTTTTTCTGAATGTAAGGTTCGGTACAATAAATTTAATTTTTAATTTCTTTAGTTACTTAGAAATATTTGTTTATGTTTTTTTAAACTAATTTATTAATCATATGTAATGAATATCCTTAATGCTCTTGATATATAGCTTGTAATATTATTATCTATATCCTACTATATAGTTAATAATAGTTTAAATACTACTGTTAATATAAAATAATTACCTTATAAAAAAATCTAACTTCAATCTGACAATGAACGTTGGCACAACATTTGTTTATTTTGTATTCTGTGAATTTATTTTATTTCAAACTGTACCCTAAAACGTATCTTTACGTACTTGATTTTAATCCGGAAAATGGAATTTTACCGATTAGTACCACCTAATATATTTCATGACATGCTAATATCCTGTAATGAAATTTGACAGATTATTTTTTGACGTTTCTCGAAACAAATAGACATTTTCAATTTTAGTAATTCATATACGTTCTAACAAATCAAAACATTAGTATAGTGGGAATAATCTACTTACATTATTCCAGCGAGAATAATTCAATGTACATTGTTCTTATTGAATGACAACCAAATGACAACGTATTTTCTGGATCTGACGCGTCTGTAATAAATTTTCAAAAAATAATCTATCGAATATCACACGAGAGTTTGATAAATTAGATAATAATTCTCCAGGCATTTTCTCAAACTTGTTGCCAGGCAATAGACACGAGAGCCCGAAGGGCTCGAGTGGCTATTGCCTGGCAACAAGTTTTCTAAAATCTGTCGAATTATTTTCAATTTATTCTCACTCTCTTGTGATATTACTACAGACAATTTTGTGATAATTGGATAATGATAATCACTGACAATATCATATTACATATTTAAAAACAATAATATTATGTTTCTATGGTTACCAGTTATAGGCCAGCTATCTTGGTATTGAACGCAAATTTCAAAAATAGTGAATTCCGATAAATGTATTCATATTTAATTTTGCTGTTTTTTTTTTGTGTTTTAGGGTACAGTATGAAATAAAATGTTGTACGTCACGTCACTCGTACTGAAAAAGTACTCTTACCTGACTAGTAAATATCTACTAAAAAAATTATTAGAAGAAGAAGAATTAAAATTATTAGAATTATTATAAGTTAGAAAAGTTTTATAAATATGTCTTCCCTTATTGTTCTTAATATGATGTACTGATTTTCATAAAGTTTGTTTTTCTTTAAACTACAAAACCATTGTTGCTTTAATTGTAATTTACTAGTTAAAAATTAAAATTATAGTGAAACTATTTATATTTAAAATATATTACTACATTTTCCTTCATTGTTTTAGTATTTTAAAATTGGTAAATTTATTAATACTAAAATAATATCAATGATATTGTAAATGTTGCTTAAATCTAGCTAGTTTATTTTCATTATTTTTTTTAATTATTTAAGAATGATTACTATTAATATATTTAGTTTTAAGAAATTCCATATTTGAAACTCCTTTTTACCGTGTCTGGTTAATAAATTTTTAATTTAACATAAATATTTTAAGATGTTACAATAACATGCATTTTTCTTTGTCACATAACCCTTCAACTAATTGGACAATATCATGCAAAGTTTAAAAAACTGATAACCAGATATTACAAAATATTTTGTAAAACCATTTTCTATATCTTGGTAATTTTCTTCCTATTTCTTTTAGTCCTAAGAATAAGTTATTACAACCTGCCAGATCGTTTTTTTCCTTTAGGTTTCTGGTAGTTAAAAATGGATTTTTTTATTACTGTACAGCTTGCGAGTTGAATGAACAGCTTTAGTATTTAAATTTAGATCAAAGCTGGTTCACAGTTCTAACCGTTTACTTAAAAACCTTTTATGTTAAACTTGCTGTATGCTTATTAGAAAATAACCTCATAAATCTTTAATAAATCTATTATCTGATCTTGGTTCATAAGGGTTTAATTAATTTTAATGATTTAATGTTTCGAACGACAAAAAGTATAGTCAATTTTTTTTTACTGTTAATAAAGTTTTTTTTAATGTGTAATTGCTTAAAAAGTTTAATTTCAATCTTCAGACAAGATGTTAATATTAATAATATATTCATTAATAAATATTCAGTCAATTTTAATAATGAATTAAATAAATATGGTTTACAGTAATAATGAGCTGGTCAATAAGAGAATACCGACTAGTTGTATATTATGGGAGGATAAAAGCATAAAAATAAAATGGTTTTTTAGAAAAAAAATCTTATTCTGTTACAGATTAAATAATTAAAACAGACAAATATAATTTTTTACATTACAATTAAGTTGCTTCCAAACATTCTCCTTCTCATCTCGATATACCACATATTCTGCATTATATTGTAGGATTCCCATAAATGCAGCCATCCTAGTGTCCAGTAATGGCTGCAATCGCCTTTCCAATAGTGTGAAACAAAATAAAAAATCTTTGGTGCAACACAAGTGAAGCTCTGGCCATACCAGCCTCTGCTTAATAGTCCGCCTTACAAAAATTGTTTGCTAGGTCCCTAGGCCAGATAGGTACCCAGATATGATTGACCCATATTTAAGTCGTCAACTTATTTGAGGTTTTAGATTGGTCAGGTAGAGTTAAGAAATTTAATATCAGCTTCCTGGGCTCTTTCATTTATAGTTCACATTTTTGCTTAAAGAACATTCCAGTGGTCCAGCAAACGAAATGATAGATTGAGGGATAGGAAATCTGAAAAGACTCTACAACTCACTCTCCCCTCTAGTTTTGAGCCACCTATAGAAAAGCATTTCATTTGGCCTAACTAGTTTCGCCGTCCACCATTCCCTGAACTGAAAGTTCACTAATAAATTACAGTGTAGTTTATGTTATTCATGTTGAGGTTGAATTATCTTAGAAGAACTTTAGAGTGGGCACAGATAGCCTTAGGTTATGATAATGATTGCACTTTGTTCTCATTTAGACCCAGTGAAGTCAGGTGTGGGATGCTGAGTCTAAATTCTCCCTGCTAATTGAAAATTTACCTAAGATGATAATAGTAATGACAACAATTTTAATTTTTGTTAGAAAAGTGTTCACAATAGGGCACTCATGGGGATCTCCAGGTGACCACTTTTGGTATCTAGCAGCCAGAGTTCTATACATAGAACTTTCTGACCCAAAGTATGTCGTTGACAAGTTGGACAACAGTCTTTTCAATTTACAGATGTCTCTGCTACCTCTTACCGCACTTTATGTTATATTGTTAATCACCTCCTCAAAATATGAGAATATAAGTAATTAAATTGATTGTACTAACCCTTACTTTTTGGAAGTCCCTCTCATTAAGAATAATGAAAAACTCTTAGTTTTACCAAAACTTCCAATATTTATTTAAAAAATTGCTTTATTAACTTTAATGACGATGCTAAGTCTAGCGAAACGGCTGTCATTAAAGTTAGTAAAGCAATTTTTTAAATAAATATTGGAAGTTTTGGTAAAACGCAGAGTTTTTCATTATTCTTAATATGAGTAATCTTTGCAGTCCAGTGACTTCTCAACATTTAAAACTAGTTCGTAAAGTGCTGTTTCTGATAGATAAGTGCAGCCGATCCTGCTTTACAATGGTGAATATATTATGTCTGCAGGAATTTCACCTACGACAGTCATACCATTTTTTCCAGATGGGCTCTACAGCTCACCTTCGTTTTCTACATTGAGCGGACATAGCATGACCGCAGCCACTGGGACGTCAATTTTCCTGACTTCAGACACGGCATGGTTAGACTTCGCGTGAACCACCTCCTTGGCTACCCTCTACGAAGATGGGAGGGTTGATATCTCTGCCGGATGCCAAATACTTGATATTGGAATGCGGAATGTTCTCCTCCTAACAACCTTCAGTCTTGAGCATGGCCTGTCTTCGCTAACATTTTCGATTGCCTTCTCATATAGATCTGCCTATCTTAGGTCAGCGCACGATACCGGTTTGATTCTGCCTTGAAAACAGTGGTCATCGTGCATTGAGGGAGGCTCCTGGATTTTCCCTATGAGCTCCTTAAATTGGTAAATAAAAGTTCCATTATTGCTCTACAGATCTATTTGCACCAACTTTAATATTTAAAAATAATGTAAACCCCAATTAAAATTTACATAAAGTCTTGATCACAAGAGGCTACATTACGAGCTGCCTGCCTTCGATTTTGCGAGTAAGCGAGTTAGCGAGTGTCGATGACACACAAAACCTTCCACTCGCTTAGTAATGAACTAGCTAGAAAGTTGGAATCAGGTTTTGCTTTGCGTGGCGAGTTGGCTATGTTTTATCGTTTAATTATTTACCTGAAAAATAAAGTAGAAAAAGCGTGATATTATGGAGTTTCTCATTATCTACAAGCAGGACCCTATTTTGTGGAATATAAAAGACATGATACAATACAAAAGTATTATTTACTGGTATTGCCGGCCTCATTGTTTTATCTTTTTTTTTAACAACACATCTACCGTCTGCTTGAACTGATTAAATTTGAATCTGTTTAATCTCAACATATTTCTATAAGCCAAAGGATCTTCGCTCTTCAACTCTTTTAATAAACCGCTCGAAGCACCGTATTGAGGGTCTATTGACATAACCTTTTGATTTTATGTAACCCCACAGGAAAAGGTCTAGAGGTGTTAGATCTGGCGACCTTGCTGGCCACTCTATAAAACCTCGTCTTCCGATCCATTTCCTGGGAAAGCAATTATTTAAAAATTGACGTACTTCACGTGCGTAATGCGGAGGGGCTCCATCTTGTTGAAACCAGATATTGCCACTATGTACATTTGCATTATTGGCATTTCGATACATGTTAGCAAGGACAGGTATAAGTTGATTTCTTAAAAAAGTTAAATAACGTTCTCCTGTTAGATTTTCTTCAAAGAAAAAAGGGCCAATGATTCTGTCATCGATGATCCCTGCCCATACATTCACTTTCTGAGGATAATGCGTGTGTGCCTCAGTCATCCAATGTGGGTTTTCTTGACTCCAATACCTGCAATTTTGACGATTCACGGTACCATGTAAAAAAAATGTGGCTTCATCGGAAAAGAGGATTTGATTGATGAAACGTGGATTGCCGATACATAAATCCAGCATAATTTCATAAAATTGAAGCCGGCGATCGGGATCGCCGTCGTTTAATTCCTGGTGTACTTGAATTTTGTAGGGATGGTATTTTCCTTTTTTTAAAATACGTAATACCAATCGTTCGGAAACTCCAGCATATTCACCCATTTGTGTTGAACTACTGTGAGGATTGTCATGGACATTTAATAAAACATCAAGTTTCACATTATCTTCAATTTTAGGACGCCCAGCGTTTGGAATATGTTTAACGTGCCCAGTTTCTCCAAATTTTCGTACTATTTTACTTACTGTTGATTGGCTGATGGGTCTGTCTGGATATTTTGCGTTGAATAAATTGCATACCTCGTTCTGTGTTCTTTTTTTATCTCCACATCCGCTAAGAATTAATATTTCTATGCGTTGTGTTTCATTTAGGTGAGCCATAATTAAGTATTCAAAAGTAAAAATTACAATTGACAACTGATGACAATTCACAAAATCAAAAAATATTTACGACAACAAATATTACAGTAACTATGCCAATATCACTTGCTTGATTTAACATTTGACAAAAAGTTTCAGTGTTATGAGATAACTTTTTGTGTCCCCTATTATTTTTACTTATTTTTGCTAGTATTTATTTCAGAAAGTCATGGCCGGAACCGATGGATGGCATTTGGAACATTTAATTTAAAATAATTATTATGCATAATTTGGTTACTTTAAAGGACGTTATGAATTAAATCATTAGTTGTAATATGGTTAAATTTAAATTAAAAAAAATGTTTTTGTACCCTTAAAAAATATTTTAGTTACAAATGTAATGTCGTTAAATAGAGAATTAAATTTTCCTTCAAATGAGGTGTCGCATTATACCGATTTCTATTTAAAAAAATTAACGATTACGTCACTACACCCACACCGGTGACGTCATCCTTACTCCATGTACGTTATAACATGGGTATTTTATAACAAAAATCGACCTGTTTCGGGATTACCCTCAAAACTCGACGGTTCTCGATATAATGATAATATTCCATAAATTAGCCGTCCACTGTATAGCAAATCGGGGAAAACACAAACAATACTATTTTGCCCTTTATCACCTGTTTCGACTCGTTGCATCTCACTCTTATGTTGGCTTTAATTCCTCCATCTCTAAGCTCTATCTAGTGACTATTATATCATTGGATATTTCACAATAAAAAACTATAAGTCTTGTTTTCTAGTCTGTCTTACTTGTTTTTGTGTTCGTATTACTTTACGTAATTTTTTTCATATTTGCCAATTCAGTTGTAGATAGGGTTTCAGATCACTTAGAACTAGAATAAAAAAGCCTTTGTTTGCATTTACCACAGCTTTTTGGTTAGCTATCTAGGTGTATTGAATGAACTAATTTGTGGGAAAAATAATTTCAACGAACAGGTCTCATTTAATAATTTTATTTAGTCTAAATAATGTAAATAAAATAAATAAATAAAGACTGAATTTAAATGAACCAACAAACAAGGTATTGCAATTTTAAATACTACTGAATCAGTAAAAACAAAATTTTTATTTACAAAACTTTGCATGATATTATTTAAACTGCCACAAAACACAAAGTAACGAAGTATACTTTCTTAAAATGTATAATATAGAAGAATCGCATGAAAACAGTAAATTTAAAAATTACCTTTTTTTATTGCTAATAAAATTAATAAAAATTCGCATTACATAGGTAATATCCGATTTACTAATTGTAACTGGCAAAAAACTTTGTGCAGTTTTAATTTTTATATGAAAAAATATCTTAGTGTAACATCATAAATTATATAGAGGTTTCATTGCTATTATTTCTATTATTTATTATTATTTATTTCAAAAACTCTCTAATAACTACTTTTGAAAAGGGTGGCACGAATATATATGCTGAAATTGTAATAAATAGTACATAAAATTAGGTTAAAAACTGAACTATAACTAAATTACCAAAACGACAATAAAAAAATGAAATTAATTAAAAACGCTTTTTGATTGGAAATTTACAATTGTGCATGCAAGTTCAATAATATAATATTATAAAGGAAGATACTAAAGTGCATATTTTAAACTCAAATGTGAATCACCTAAGGAATAAAAAGACATTTAGTCCTGCGGTATGTACGCTATTTTTTATATCGTAGGGCCCAAGACATACAAACTTCAAATAAGAATTGACCATAAAAGTATAAAAAAAAACAATTAATTTGCCACTAATAATAACAAGATCAAATAATCATTTTCAAAAAAAATAAAAAAGTAAATGTAGAAGTAATAATACATAAAAAAACACAAAGAAAATTCTTTGGGATTCGAACCGCCGGGCGTATGGCTTTTCTTAGTTAAAAACTGTAAATCTAAGTCAGAACGCGTACTCTGTAACTCGATAGAGATAGAAATAAAAAAAAACAGCAAAGAAAGAAAACGCTACTCTGTATGACTTTTTCCTAAAACCTTCGGGCAAGTTCGGATATAGGGAAATGTGAAAACATTTCTATTTTTAACCTATCTACCAGTAATTTTGCCATCATAAATGTCAATATTGTCATTTTAAGTTGTTATTATTTATTTTGTTCTTGCGTTGTTTGTTATTTTTTGTGCTTTTCTATTAAATGAGTGAAATGGATTTGGTAATTGCGAATTTTATAGAAGAGGCAGAAGAAGAAGATTGAAGAGAAATGCATAGTATCGAGACATACACGACAAATATCTTAGAACTTCCTAAGAGTTCAGACAATATTAGCTAGGTACACACACTCTAACCAAACCCGTCCCTTCCAGAATGCATCCCTCTAGGAGCGGTACATTCCGGGAAGAACTTCCTTCACCCCCCATAACGTCCGATGAGGGTCTCAGTCCTTGGGCTTATGCTCTTCCTTCCACTATGTTGTTTCTTCTTAGTTGTCCAGCTGTTTCCTTGGTCTAGGATGTCTCCTGTAGTCCTCTGCTGTGTAGTTTGTTAATTCCCTAAGTGCTGTGTTCGGATGTGTCCTAAGTTCTTCAAATTTTCTTCTGGCTTTGGCTTTCATGATTTCTTCTGTCTTCTCCTGGTCTAGTTCCCTGTATAGTTGTATATTTCTTATGTACCACGGGGCGTCTGCTGCTTGCCTAAGCTGATGTACTGCTGTGCTTGTATCTTCTTTTTGGTGAATTTGGGTCCAGTTCTTCTATTCTTCTATCCCAATCCTTGGATCTGTGTGCTTTGAGTTGTTCCTTCACTTCCTCATGTAGTCTGTTTGCTTCTCGTTTGTCTTGTTGTAATCTTGTTCTGTTGGCTCTTCTTCTTGCTCTGTTTTTCACCCTGATGAGCACTCTTAGGTTGTCACAGATGTTTGAAAACCTTTTGTGTCCTTCTACATTTTTGGTTGTTGTACTTTCTTCTATCGCTTGTTTTAGTGTTTCCGTGAATTGGCTGAGTTGCATTTCTAGTTCTTCGCTGTTTGTTATATATTGGCTAGATAGTTGTGGTAAAACTAAAATAAACATTAATAAACCCAAACATAGGCTTTTATTGACAACAACATGATAAACTAAAAAACAATGCCAATTGCTGAGAGTTAATGACGGAACACAGATACCGTGTTAATATATAGCATTAATTAAGTATTGTTTATACAGAAAATCATTCTTGTTTACAAAGAAAAATTAATAAAATACTTCCTCATTTTTAATTAAAAATACAAGTTCTAATAAAAAACAATAACATAACAATGCTTTATGATGTACCTAGGGCATAAACCTTACGGTTATATGTGTTTTAATGTTTTGCGCTATAGAAACCACAAATCAGACAAAGAAAGACCCTTTTAGCTGTTTCTATTTCTATCTTCCAAATATGCATACAAAACTACTCGAAAATCTCCGAATAGACATACAGAGTAACGTTACAAGAAATTTCCTGAAATAGAAAGAAATTTCTTTTCTATTCTGTTACATAGTTCACACTCAAATGTCTTATTTTATTCCCTTGCTATTAAAAGTGACACTTTAGAACCTGCAATGTAGGATTCAAGTAGTAGTGGTCCCTAAAGTGTAAAAAATATTTTAGATGCCATTTTAAACGGAATACCGTCTTAACTATAACAGAACGTTATAATTATTTTAATTGTTTTAAGTTTTAACTATATTTAAATTGAAATATTTATTATTATACAGGTTGTCCCGAAAAGAATGGTCATAAATTATACCACAGATTGTGGGGTAAAAAATATGTTGATTTAACCCCACTTACCTATATACAATAGTGCACACAAAAAAGATTACAAGGTGCTAAAGTACAAAATTTCAACAATTTTTTTTTTATATTACTCTAAAACGGTTTAATGTTAATGTATAAAAATGTATAGGAAATACTAGTAGAGAATGCCCAATAAATTAAAAAAAAGTTGCATTCAATTATTTTGATCTATTATGGATTTTCAGGGGGGATCAACATCCCTTTAATCACCCAACTTTGTTTAGGGCTATAATTTAACAAAATATGGACCGCCACTGGATTATTATATAATCTGCATTCGCTATGTCTTTTGGACGACCACTATTATCGAGGACTTTTTAAAGTGCCTGTTTTTCTTAAATTTCGGTCAATAGTCAGAAAAATTCGCCTATCTGGTACATTTCTATTAGGGAACTTATCACCATAACGCCTTGCAGCCGTCGCAGCATTTCCTTCCCAATCACCTAATTAGAAAATGAAAGTAATACATACAACCGCTATTTTCATATTGAAATCTTTACCTAATACTAAGTGCATATCAGCCATTTTGGAGAAATTGTATCTATTCATTTTAAGTTTAAGTTTAACTAGAAAAACTTTTCTACTTATGCCAAAGAAGCAACAACAAATACCCTGACAGTAATCAGTCAGAGACTACTCAATTATTACATGTAATAATTAATAGGTAGTGTATTCTACATACGTAGCAGATTTGAAATAACTTGTAAATAACATTAATTAAAATTATGTATTACATTAGATTTTTATTATTTTACTCCTATTTATTATTGTATAAATTGTAGTTTAATAATAAAGATGTTTTTAAACTTTCACAAAGTAGTTTAAATATGCCATATTTAAATTGGTATTTTAAAGGGTTGCTGTATCTTCCATAAAAAAATATTTATAAAGAAATACAGAGAAACAAAAAAAATTAAAAATTTATGTATAATTCCAGTGGTGGTCCATATTTTGTTAAATATCCCTAAAAAAAGTTGATCCCCTCTGAAAATCCATAATAAATCAAAATAATTGAATGCAACTGTTTCCAATTTATTGGGTATTCTCTATTAATATTTTCTTTAAATTTTCATACATTACCGTTAAGTCGTTTTAAAGTTATGTTAAAAAATTATTTAAATGTTTAACTTTAGCACCCTGTAACTTTTTTTGTGTGCACTATTGTATAATATACAATAGTGCACACAAAAAAAAAGTAAGGTAAGTGATGTTCAATCAACATATTTTTGACCCCAGAATCTGTGGTATAATTTATGACCATTCTTTTCGGGACACCCTGTAATTTAGAGTAAAACCGATAGAAAATAAATTGTAAAGAAGGGTATAAAATCTTTTCCATGTTATCCAAGTTATCCATATGAAGAAAATAATCAAAGGACAACAGACAACATATTTTATTCATTTAATAAACTTCTTGCTAATTAAAGCATTAAGCAACATCGATTAAAATAAATTTATTGTACTAACCCTTACGAATAAATAGTTTAATTCAACCGTTTAGTTGTTTATTGTTCTTAATCGATTAAAAGAATGAAAAAAAATGAATAAGAACATTAAAAATTACTTTTTAAACAAAACTTCCACTACTTAACTATTTCCAAAAAAATTGCTCGTTTAATTTCGCTAAAAATTAGTATCATTAGGTTGACATAATTTTTTAAATATATGGTGGCAGTTTTGTTAAAAAACTTCTATTTTTAATGTTCTTACTAAGATGGACCACAAAGTAAAGGTTATTACAATTAATTTAAAAAAAAAATAAAATATTTTGCGTTACGTATACCAAGATATTTGTGAGGTGAAAAAGAGAAAAACAAATTAAAGTAATCGTAAGATAGAGAAAGATAACGTTTAACAAACATCAAAATCTAGTTTAACCTTGTAGTATTTGTTGTTTTGGAAATTTTTCGTGAAAATAGGCTTTTCGAACTGGTGTATTAAACCCTTACTGAAACAAATGCTATTGACATTACATTAAGATATTTTAATTGTTTAATTTAAAGCATTCAAAATGCTCATGTTGTGACGATAAATGTGTGACGGGTATTTTGATGATAAAATTATTTATATTTGAAAATTTCAAGAATTTTATTTAATTCAATACTTAGCCACTAAATGATGTGTTTATTATATAAAAAAATAATCAATAATTTACCAATGTATACAGGGTTAGACAATAAAGTGCCAGTAAAATACTTAAGACATATTAGTAATTTATCATCAAATTACCCTCACAAGATATATTTGTGAAACATGTATGGTGTAAATAAACTAAAATAGAACTCATTAGTATATAATGGTCATACGTACATATTTTTTTGTTAATTCATTACCTACGCATTTTTAAAGAAAAATATATTTTCAATTAAATTGTAAAAATACTGTTTAAATCAAAAATATTAAAACTTATTAGAAATTGTAACTTTTTTCTAATAAGTTGATGTTGCTGTAGGAAATTTTTATATAAAAAATATTGCATTTTACTAAAAGTAAGTGAAATGAAACGTGTTATTTTAATAAATAATCGATTGGTTTACATTAATTTGTGTATTTGCTAATTGCAAAGCTCTAAAAGCTATCAAAGACCAGCTACCCACTCTTCTGTAAAATGATTAATCAAGTTAGCTAGTATGTGATATATCTCTATAGAATACCTTGCATCAAATTAAAGCATCATTACGCTGGCAAAGATCTGATGCAAAAATTTTATTTATAGATTTCTACTTAGTTTAGTGATTAATAGTCTTGAGAATTTTTTAAGTTTCAATTTACATAGTTTAAGTTAAAATTCTTATTTAAGGATTTCACCAACACAAAAATTAATTTGTTTTAATGTGTTAATGAACAGCGGAACAGTATCAAATAGATATTTATTAGATGCATTGCATTTAAACTAGAGTAGCAATGAAGGTTATGTTTGGAAGGGAAGTTTAATATAGAGAAAAAATAGGTTTGTTGAATAAAATTAACCTGTTGACAAAAAATAGGTAAAATATATTATTTAATAATAACTAAACCATTTTAACCGTCGAAGTGATTTAGGAAATTAAGTATATGCTTTTGAATTAAGTTATCAAAACTGATGCAAGAAATTAAACACATCCTATGTAAACATTCGTCCGTTAAATATGTACCAGATGAATCCTGATGCGGAAGTACAATTTATGGAAAAGTTCCCTTACATTAAAAATATATTATGGGTTAGTAGGATTGATTGTATTAAATAAAATTTAAAGTTTTACTTTAGAATCCCAAACACAAGGTACGTTTTAAAAAAGTAAGTGAGGTTAGGTTAAGTGTGAGTGAGGCACTGCGGCCAAACTCTGGCCTATTGTGGCTCACTCCTAAGGGTTACAGTTTGCCATTCAATCTATATTTCTTAACAAAGTCCAAGATCGATTTTGGCGAGACTTGTCTAAAGTCGACAGGTTTACGCTGTATGAAACCAAACGCGCGAAACCTATTCATTTCCAAAGCAGGGCAGTAACAATTCTGACGATTCGTCTGCCACATTGCAGTAGCGACAGTCCGAAATATCACCGATACGCAGCTTCTTCAGGTCTTTCCTCAGATGACAGTATCCAGTTAGAATGCGTAGGTCACGTTTAGTCCATTCCAGGAGCTGTGCTGTTTTGTTACTCGCAGGTGGGTGATCTACGGTATATTCTCCCAGTACAAAAGTGTTTTACTTGCTTTAAAATTCGAAACTTTAACAGTAACAAATAAAAATGAGTACATTCCATATTTTATATCTGGATGAATGATGAATGATGAACTTTGAAAAAAGCAAATAGATTACATATTCTTTATTATTATAGAAAATATAGATAATGAATTGGTTTATGATATAATAATTACCTATAAATTATTATTCTTTTAATAAAATACATTTACTACATTATTCTCCTTTGTATAGAAGCACTTAGAATATTGAAAAAAATACAAAATAAATATATTTATCTAAAAAAGTATTTTGGCTCAATATAAAAATATTACATTATTTACGCTTTAAAAGTTACAATTTTATAGCAATTTTTAAATTTTGCTATGTACTTTCTAATCCTGTTTTTTAAGGGGTGGAAAATATGACTGTGGACCTAAATAAGTCAGTTGTCCTTTAATTAATATGTCTTCCTCCAGTTTCTGGTACTGCAGATCTATTCTTTAAACAAGTATTGGCACTTTCAGCCAAAGGAATAAGAGTCATATCAGCAGAATCTCCTGTATATTGGAATGTACAAGAATGGTGTGAAGGTTTTAGAAAATTGTTAAATTATTTACATCTTGACAGAGTTCATATTTTTGTTCCTTGGATAGGATCATTTCCAAATTGGTAGTTAAGATAATGATGGACATATGTTTTTAGGGGGATATTTAGCCCAAAAATTTGCTGAATTTACAACAATTGGAGGTGATGTCCGTGGTAGTGATTTTCGTTACGCCAAGAAATGGTCCCGGTCCAATAATTGCGAACTCCGTTTCCTACTTTGTCAGACTGTCGGCTATCTCATTGCCCTCTACTCCCGCAGGCTCTGGAACCCAGAGAAACGTTACACTATTATTTGTTCCAATGTTATTTAGGGATTAGATACAGCTTCACATCGGACTTAAATCAACCCGGATGGATTTCAGAGCATTTTTAATGTTGCTTGGCTTTCCAAAATGATGAATATGTTTTTGTTCGCCAGAAGTTTATCAATTAACTCCTTTTCACACACATCTATAGTAAAAAAGTTTTCGTCTGAAATATGATAGCGTACTTACCAAGGTTTATTAAAATTTTAACCCTCTATTTTCTGCTATACCCTCCGGAATCCCACCCCAGTGCAGTTTTCGAGCCATCCGTGTTTAAAACGTAGTCGGACTTAGGAAAGGACATTGTGGCTCCCTTCTATTCTTTCCTACTTGAAAATAAAACACAATAAGCCCTGGACGCAGTTTTCTGCAAGGCTGACAGCTTTGCTGCAGCAGTTTGTTGTAGCCCTTTAGACCACCACACCACTGAGCCATACATGACCAATAATTTGATAAATCCAGTAAATCTATTTGGGATTCGTTGCCCACGGTTTACCACAGATACTTCTAAGATTCCACAGGGATATCCTTATTAATTGTAAATTAATTAATTAAAAGTTCCAGGTAGGTTTGCTATTACTCCCAGATATTCTACCGCAAATGGAATGAGTTTACCGTAAAATGTCGGTCGTGGCAGATTTAAAAAGTTAAACCTAAATATTTAATCTTTTTCTTAACATTAGTGCTAATTTCATACCAAAGCCTAACTAAAATAAATTTATATAATGCTAGTAAATTAACTGGTCCTCGGCTAGGTGCTTATAATTAATCAAGTACGAAGTAGAAAGATAAAATATTTCTTAGAAACATTTTTTATAAACTTATTGCATTATAATAGGAGTCTAAACATACATTCTTTCGTAGAAATCAAGTTTATTACGCTTACTACCTAAAGTAAAAAAAAAAATTAAACATTTCTTAAATAGTTTGACATCAACCTATAGTTAAAATGTGATATTTCTTATATGGACAATTTTTATAAATATAAGTTTATTTTAGGTTTATTAATTTATAGGCTCTTTACAAAAAATGTTATATTGTTGTAAATGAAATGTTTTATTCATTAAACCTTTTTTAAATATGACCTAGTGTTTTATTTGTTATTTTAATCGTAAAATTATTTTGAATTTACTTTGTCTGTAATAATACATCCCTATCTTTAATCAGTTTATTAGTGGGAGGAAGATGGTAAATGTTCATAGCGAGAAACAGATTTTCCCTTGTATGTATGTATGTATAAATTAGGAGTGATAAGTATCTGTATCTGTATCTGTAGAGTAGGAAGGGTGAGTATAGACCCACAGCACTTAGGCCACAATATGGCCCATTGTACATCCTCCCTAGGAGCCGCCCTCCTAGGACATTGTCCATCCTGCCTTATCCAGGAAGGAAGACAGGTCACCGGGGGACATCTCCTTAATGTCGGCAGGTGTAGGCCAAGACTCACCGAACACACACTCTCTTATCGACGATAGCTCCGGACATTCACATAAGACATGCCTGACAGTTTCATCTTCCTGTTCACACCTCCTGCATAGAGGTATGTCCACTAGCCCCATAATATGGAGGTGTTTCCTTAGTTGACAGTGTCCAGTCAGAAATCCCACTGTTAAACGTAGGTTCTTCCTGGTCATCGCCAAATATTTATTCGTATCCAGCTTCTCAGGGTCGCCCAGGGTAATCCTGGCAAAACTGCATCCTTTGGTTTCATCCCATCTCTTAAGGGATTGAGTACGGGTGTAACGTTTGGCTAGTTCCGCAATTGTCGAAGTCGTCAAACCATGGGTGTCGCCTGGAGTGATAAGTATACTGCGACCTATAGGATCTGTTCCTCCTTACTTGCCAGGTTCTGATGTTTTCTCAGATTTATAGCAATTCTTCGAGTCCTATTTTCCTGAGGAAGTTTGGGACATCGTCGGGCTTCAAATCAGGTAGATCCCCCTCTTCTATTTCATGTGCTCCTAGGTATCTGGCCCTAGAATTCTGCAAGGCAGGGCATTCTGAGAGTATGTGTATTGAGGTTTCATCCTCTTCCTCACAGAATCTGAACTTTGCTTCATCTGCTAACCCTGGTTTCTTCATGTGGCTTCTTAACCGGCAATGCCCGGTTAGTATTCCCGTTAGAATTCGGAGCCTTTTTTTACTGAGGAAGCTGAGATATTTTCTGGTCATAGTTCCGCAGTAGTATCTTAGATTGCCTCAGTCCTTCCAGCTGATTCCAGTACTTGGATTTCTTCCCTTAGTTTTCCTAAGATAACTCTACTGCTGATCCCACAGTATGGTTCTGGTCCCAAATGTGGGGTTTCAGCTCCTTTTTTTTGACAGCTTGTCTGCTGTTTCGTTCCCCTCTATTCCTATGTGTCCCGGGACCTATAGGAGGGTGACAGTGATCTTCTGGCCTTGACCATTTAGTTTACCTAGGCATTCCCAAACCATCTTCGAACTGATTATATTTGAGCTCAGCGCTTTGATGGCTGCTTGACTATCCGACATGATCACAATATCTAGTCTGCGGTAGTTTCTTCCAAGATTGAAGTCCACACATCTTTCGATGGCGCGGACTTCTGCTTAAAAAATGCTCGGGTATGTGCCCAAGCAAAACTCCTATCCCATTTCCCTCGTCTAGCTTGGAACCGTCCGTATACCATTTTATGGTATTCTGGTTTAATTTGAATTTTTAGGTCTGTTCATTATTTTGCTTAATTTTTTTAAACTTATTGCAGAAATGTTTACTAACTTTTATTGCGTAATTACTAGTATCATTTAAAAAAAAAGTTGTCTTTTAGAATTAAAATTATTCTTTCAATGATAATTAATAATGTAATACTTTTGGATTTTCTTTGTTTCTGTCTGTATTCCCAATAAATTGTTTTTAGGTTGCTTTCATTGTATTAATTTTTTTTTACAAAAATGTGTCCTGTTCTTCATAAGTATTATTAAGTAATTAAACCAAAGTTTTTTTATAAACACTACCCATGTATTTTTAATAAGAAAATCTATTTATTCTAGTACCTTGCACAAAAAATATTTTAAAAGATTATCTGATTAGATACAAAATCGGAATTAAATAATACCAACAGACATTAATTAATTTCTGCTGTCGTTTCGGGGAGATTATCCAATAATAAATTTGATTAAATCAAATTAGAGTACTTCTTCTAATTAAATAATTTTATATTTCACCAAAGCAAACAGAGGACAAAGATAAACAGAAACCTTTTTTTAGGTTAAATATTTAATAATTAATTGGGGTAAAAAGTAAGTATTATATCTAAGAAATTTACGATCCTAGTTATACCTTGGGATTTAAAATTATGTTTATTAGTTTAACAAAAAATCAGTTTTTACCAAAAATTTTTTGTAAATTTTAATATTGGCTATTATTATTGTGCTGTTTTGGTTATTTTCAATAGGGTATTTCTACTAAAAGATTAAGATATGAATCTTGTAGAATGTAGTCAAATCCACATAGAGTGACTAAGACGTAAATATAGAAAATAAATATGTAATTTAATAGTATATTTCGTACCGTAGAATAAGAAGCCAATTACCCACCAGCGAAAAATTGTAAAGATTAGCTGATATTAGACGAGTGTTATATTTCGTGAGTAGGCGTAACTTACTTCTTATTCTACTGATGCATAGAAGACTTTTTTACGACTGTCTGAAATAAACGAGACAAAAATTTTCTTTGCTACACAATATAAAATTTTGGAAATGAAAATCTGGCTAAAAATAAATAGAAAAAAACGTTGTCTTTTTGAACAATACTTTGATCAAAATACATTGTATATCGGTGATTCTCAGATAGGTGTGATTTTTTATGTCTAGTACTTTAATTATTATTCAACATAATTTTTTTGATCAGAAAATTATAAATATGATAAATTTGATGGTATTTTACCGTTAATATTGTAAATTAAAGCATAATTATTCATGGATCATGAATAACTTACATAATTATACTCGAAATGTCAGTACCGTGGTATGTCTGATTTTTGTTTTTCAAACTAAACGTATAAATTTCTATAAAGAGTCGTCTTATAATCTAAAGTTTAGCTTTTGTAACTAAAATCTATAGTATATTCGATTAAATTATGCTGCAATTATACCCCAATATTAATCGGTAAAAGGAAATAATAGTCATTGACTTGTGTCCTGGAATTTTATTCAATATTCAAATTCAAAGTATTTGCCGCCTGAGCGCCATCTTTTATTCAGTTTTGTTCGCTCGCTCTAGTGGCATTTTGAAGTGGCTGTTGAAAAATTTAAAAAATTGTTATTTTAATTCTACTGTTAATAAATTTTAAATATTGTTAAAAACAAGAGAAAAAATACAAAAATTGTCTCTGTATGATTATCAAGGTCCTATAATTTATCATTCTTTTTATTATTTTAAAAGTTTAAAGAGATTTAGGCAAGTACTTTGAATATTTAGTTTTGATGTCAATACCGTGGAGGTGAAATTTCTAATTTTTGTTCTAGTTTCTTGTCTATTGAAGTTGTAGTAGAACTACATTACAGGCTTAATTTGGAGTATAATAAAAGCCCAATAGCACCAAGAACACAAGTTTTAAAACATTTTTAATTTTAATAAATTTTGAGTTGTAAAAATCACAGTTACATGAGAATCACCCATATAAGTAAACAAACAAATATTTTAAGTTCTTTTAAAACTAGACCGTAAGATGTTGATACAAAATATTGGGCCATTTGTAGCAGTTGCAAGTTGCGGTTCGTCAGGGGTCTTATTACGCAATGGCAAAGAGAAAAATGATGGCCATAACGTTCGTACCGGTCCAAATAACTCCGTGTTTCTTGCCTAAAAGTTCTACATTTTTTTAAAGGCTGCTGCTAGAATGTTAATAGGCCTTTAATTTTAAAAAACTATAAATGTCTCAAGCATTTCTTTAGAATAAAATCTAAAAAAAATATGTGCTACTTTGAATTAAAAGAAGTAATTCAACCAAATTCCTCTTCTTTTTTTACTGACAAAAAGCAAATACTCTTTAAACTAATTAGTATTTTCCCAGGGAAAAAGTAAAAATAATTAACAAAATGCGTGGTTATTTTCCTTTATATTGTTATCGACGTCAGATTAGGCAGAATGATAGAATTTTATTGAACTTTCTTAGAAAGGAAGAAAGCGACTTTATCCTGGTATTTTCCTTGTTGAATCTTTCTTAATTTACTTAAAATTAACTTCTAAAAACATTTTATTTGGATTGAGGGTCGTGCTATTATCATGATTATTTATGAGTTCGTTGTGGCAAATCATCTTTAAAAGAGAAAATTTTTATATACAATTTAATTAGTTCGTTTTAAAGAACCTAATACTTAATGATTTAAAAAATACCTGACTTAAAAAGTTAAATAATTACAAATTTAAAAAGATCCATATTATACAATGGCATTGTTTTACTAAAATAAGAAATACGTATAAAAAATTACTGTATTATATCTCGTGGCGAACATCGTGTCTGTTTATACAATGGTAAAACTACGCCTGGTTATTACCAACATAATAATGGCGTATAATAAAAATTGCTTGTTTTGTTGCTTTACATTAAATGTACATGAAAAATGATCCACGAAAATTTTTGATAAAGGTATAGCGTAGCACTGATGTGGTAACAATCTATTTTGTTTAATTAAAGTCGGCTAATTAGATGCACTTACAGTAATATATGACTTTTTTTAGAACTTTTGCTTTTTATTATTTTTTTTTATTATTTTAGAAAATTATAATAAAGCAAGAAAGTAATGTAAATCTCAAAACGGAAAGAGAGCAAGGGTCAACTGCTTATTTATGTCTAATATTGACACAAATGTATGGATTCGGCGGCTTTATAAAATATAAAAGCTAGAAGCTTAAACAATTACTGATAGATATAAAGATCCCGCTAATGCAGCCACAAATTCCTCGAAGATTGGTTCTCGACTTACATGGAATCAATTAAAAATCTTTTCCACGAATGACCACCCAAACAAAAAGTTTACTGACCTTTTACCACTATTGGTAAAAACCTCATTGAGTCAAAACATCCTTCAATGCCAACTATCTCCACTTTTTAAAATGACTACAAGATTGTACATTACTTTATCTGCTAACCTGTCAATCAATTAAAAACATTGATAGTGGACACAAGATCTTTTTATCCTTATTACAGATGCTCAAATCATCGCATCGCAAAACATCGGCCTATTCTGGACAAAAGCTATTCAAAAAGCTTTCTATATGAACTTTTCGATTAAATGATTCCAACGTCAAAACGCAGTGGAATCGCCTAAATTCCTAGGTCAGGCTAGGTCTTTACCCTAAAATTTTTTAATTCATGCATCATTTACTCATATCTTTCAAACATCCCGGGAAACATCCGACATCCTTTATCCAGGTCTGGCATTTTGGATTGGCCAGGAAGTTTACTGGTATTCATCTCTTTCTTTTGAAATAGCAAAATTGATTTTCTCAAATTTAATAAACTGTAAAATCGGGATAAAAATTATCCAATCCCTTTTGTAAACCTTTACTCCCTCAAGAATCTCTTTTCTTCCCCTCATTTACTTTGTCTACGCCAACGACGGATAAACTCCCTTAATTTTGGTAGAACCCAAACCATTGACATTGATAACACGAATTCCATACAATACTTGCATATTCAATTTTGGATCTTACAAACGCATAATATAAGGTTTTCAATGTGAACGTATTACGAAAATAGCGAGAACAAGGAACTATATAACCGTATATAAACGATTTGCGGATGTAATGATGGTATAGATATATTTATTAAAGGAAAGAGCAGGGTCAAATGTTACTCCAAGATCAGTAAAATATTCTGGTCACTGGATTTGGATGTTGTCTATACAATAAGCAAATTTAAGTAAATCCTTTTTAACATCAAGATTGCATTTATCTGGATTTAATGCTAGATTATTGCGTTTACGGCTTTGGACAATTGCAATTAAATTAGCAGATATATTTTCACAATGTTCTAGTCTAGTCCTTAAACAACTGTAAAGTTTTAAGTTATCGGCATATAAAAAAAAATCTATATTTATGGCTTCTGAGATATCATTTATAAAGATATTAAATAGCAGGGGCCCCAATATAGAACCTTGCGGAACTCCAGAAGATGCGGTGTACATATATTTAAATCCGTTAATTTGTACAAATTACATACAATTTGAAAAATACGAAAAAAGAGCTTTATTAAGCAATCAGACAAACTATATATGCTTAATTTATTCAGGAGTAAACCATAATCTAATATATTAAAAGCCTTTAAAAAGCTTAAAACCTGCAAGTTGTAAGGCAAATATTAAAAATTAAAGCTGGAGGCCCGTGCAAAAACAGCTGCACAATCCTTCAATGAAAATGCTGGAAAGTTATCTGGACCAGTGGTCATTTCTGGTTTCAAAGCTCTTAAAGAAACTTTAACTGACCTCAGAGTAACATTTGACTCCGCTCCTTCCTTTAACAAACATATTTGGGTAATTTTGATCGTTTGTTCTCTATTTCGGTTGAATTTCCCTGGCTGTCCAGGGCTGTGACTTCTGGATTTCCTGAAATTCCATTACTGAGGTGTTTCACCGTGGGGATTATGGCACATCTTAGCCATGAGCGGACCTCTGGTAGGAGCTAGTTAATTATTAGGGCTACCAGGTTCTCTTAGGGTTCCTTTGGGTTCAGTAGTAGCGGCAGGTTCCATTTCCTCTGGTTAATTGGCCGATTGAGCTTGACCATCAAGTTTAGATTTTAACCAAGCTAACAGTAATGGGTAGTCAAATCTTGTTAGTAATCGCTGTGTGAGTAAGTTCTTCTTCTTGTAACTGGGAGGTCCATTTGGATGCTTTACCTTGGAGTCTTCTACTAGTGGCGGCTTTAAATTCTGTTGAACGTATCTGGGTTTTTTGGAAGTGTTGCTGTAACTTTACCAAGAAGACCACGTGACCACTGTAGGAGGAAGGCTCTGGTCTGTAGTTACCATTGCCGGCCGAGAGGATCTGCAGGCAATTGGCTATCTGCAGGCTAATTGGTTGGGACCGGCTTTGTTGATCGGTGCACCTAGACTTCCTTTTCTGCTGCTTGGGTTAGGTTGTCTACCTGGGGGACCTGGTGCACGGAGCTGTAGGTGTCCTCCTCGGCGAAGGCGCACTGGACGTAACGTCTGGGGGCCTGGACTGTGGGTTCGTCTACGTGGACGGGTACCTGGTGCATTGGAACAGTTTCCACAGACGGGCTTCTGGATGGGGCCTGGTGAAGTGTATCTTCATCGAAGAAGATTATATAATCTTCTTTGTCTTCGGTTGGTCGTGGGTCCAAGTTATTGAGAGATGAAGATTTATTTTTCATTATAATTTATATTGTTATATTTCTAAACCTGAATGTGCACAAAATATATCAATGAGCGCAGCCAGGTGGTCAGGGTAAATTATTTCCTTTGTGTCCACCAAGTGAAGCCCAATATGTTATAGCGTCAGTCTTGTCCTTTTTCGAAATAGAAAAGGTTTTATCCCATTTTAACCTCTTCTGAAGTTTTCTCTTTCAAAGGACCTTCTTAAGGGCTTCTTCGTAGGTGTCCCTAGCCTTGAAACCGTTGCAGCTGCTAACGCCCTGACCCACTTATCTCCTTTCTTTACCCCTATGGTTTTTGCATCGGGGAACTTAGTTTATCATTCACCTCCTTAGACATTTCTTTTTTATTAATACTTTTTACCGTCTTCTAAAACAACATAATGTTCAATGAGAGAATCAGCACCCTCATTGTTTATACTTATTTTAATTATTTGCCACCGTTTAAGACTGAGTTTACCCATTAACCATCCATCCATTATCACGGTAAGGAATACCTTAGATTTGGGATTTTTAACGCGGTTTACAATTCCTGCAGCTTCTTTAGTCTGATATCTTCTCTTTGACCTGTCCGGCATGGAAGACCCTACCAGTAGCAAGCCCCTGACCATAGTGATTATTTCGGCTCATGCTACGTCAAGGTAGAGATGCATGAAGGGGTAGTGGAAACTAGACTTTTGAAATTAATCCTCCTAGTTTTTAAATGAAGTATAACAAGTCATTATAATTTATTAGTTCTAAGTTACAAACAATTATTTTAGGAGTAAACAGTCCAAGCCTCAAATATGACTGCAGCTATTTATTAATTAACCAAATCGATGGAGGCAATTATCTGTTTCGTCCTCTATAAAGAAATAAAAAAAATGATATTAAAAATATCTATATTTTTGGTAGAAAATGTTATATAAGGCAAAAGCTATTTACAAAAAAGGAACAAAGGGCAAAGTTGTTAACTGGTTTGGAATTTGCAATTTCTTAAAAAAAAACTTTTCTGTTTGATTTTCATCCTTTGTTTTTGTTTTTTGAAACAACGACGAGTAATAATTGACCTTTTTATTTTTTTTATAATTTATCAAATAAAAAAAAATTTGACCTAACGCACTCAGGCATTGGTTTATATCCGACTCAATTAAAAAATTTAACAAACCAGATTTTTTTGTTTACAAGAATTATTAAACACTTGGTGTAGAAGAGCAAACTTAATATTACATTTACAGCATGAAGAAAACTTTATTTTCTTAAACAAGTTAATGGAACAAAAAAGTTTATGTCTTACAATAAACGACGTCTTATCTAAAACACACAAAACAAGCGTTTAATAATAAATAATCCCACAAAGGCCAAGTTGTTTTTATGCCAAAATTATGTAAAACTGGCGTTTCTCTAGTGAATAAGGATTTCCTACTTAAACAAGTTAATAAAGAAGTTTTGTCGTAATTTGTACATAAATTGTAAACAAAAACTAACTCTTTTAACCTTTTTGTTAAAGGATATGAAATGTATAAGTGCTCAGTAACAGTAGAGTTCTAGTTAATATTTAAAATAAAGCAATTTTTTTAATAATTTATGTTGCTAACATGGGTGTGATAAATAGGGAAGCGTAGGTTAGGTTAGGTTATGTTAAATGTAAGTGGGGCGCTTTGCAGTCAACCTCGGGCATATTGCGACTCACCTCAAAGGGTAACAATTCGCCAAGATCGCCAAGAAGTGCAAGATCGATTTTAGCGAGATTTGTTTAAAGTCGATAGGTTTCTGAAACCATACGAGCGCGGTTGTTCATTTTCAAACCGGGCAGTAACACACTGCAGTAGTGATAATTCGAAGTATCACTCAGACGAAGCTTTTTCAGGTGGTTTCTCAGAAGATAGTGTCCTGTCAGGAGTCCAGTTAGAATGCGTAGGTGACTTCTACTCCATTCCAGGAGCTGTGCTATTTTGTGACTCGAAGGTAGAGGTATGAACGCTTTCGAGTGGGTGATCCTGGTATATACTTTCAGTAAAGAAGGAGTTTCTTTGCTTCCCAACTGGAGATGATGTCCTTAACAGTGCTTTTTGCTATGAAAAGAAATGGTTTCGGCCCAATAAACGCGGACACCTTTACCTCAGTTACTCTGTTATTTTCTTCAAAGTTATTTAGAGATGCGATACAGCTCCACACCAGTTTTTAGCAATGCGGATAGGTTTTAGTGCTTTTAGGGTTGCCTGGCTCTCCGAAATTACAAGTATGTTTTTGTTTACCACGGGTTGATCAATCAACTCCTTGGCGCACAAGTCTATAGCAAGCGTTTCCGCCTGAAAGGTTTATTGGATCATCACCTCAAGGAAAGGGGATTGGACCTTTCTTTTATCTCTACTTGGACATAGGACGTTATAAGCTATTTACACATGTACACGAGTGTTAAAAATATCTGATACCATTCCAAGGACTTGGAATTTAACTTAACATTCCCGCGTGATCCCATAGTGCCTCCTCCATGATTTTATTACCTCTTGACTTGGATTCGTACGCGACCATTCTAGCCTGCGTCTCCATAATAATGCGGAAAGGAGTTAGCCTAAGATGTATCTCCATAGCCGCTGTCAGAGTGGTAGACACGTCGCCCATAATGGCCATTCAAACAGTTCTCCTCAATCGTGACAGTTTTACTGCAGCAGTTTGTTTGTAATCCATGTCACAGATACGTACGTGACATTAGTTTTATCACTGAGTGATGAATCTAGTTAAACTGTTTGAGATTTTTCTAACACGATTTGAGATTACAGAAGGATATCCTTGCTTTGTTAATTGTGCTTTCCAGATGGGAGTTCCAGGTAAGTTTGCTATATAGAATTACTCACACGATTTGAGATTCCAGAAGGATATCCTTGCTTATTTAATTGTGCTTTCCAGATGGGAGTTCCAGGTAAGTTTGCTTTATAGGATTACTCGCATTTTACCTTCTCTGCAAGTGGAACGATTTCATCGTGAAAAGTCGACTGATCCAGCTTCCTTCTATTGGTGAACGGAAAAATTAACATCTGCTTTTTCTCACCACACCTGTATTATATGTTTAGAGCCATTTAAAAAATATAGGCATGTAAAAATATTTCATCATTTTTCGTAAATTTAGGTTAAATTTTGCAAATTTAAACAATTAAAGTTCTAATTATATAAAGTATAAAAGAACCAGAAAACTGAATTTTCGCTCGCTTGTTTCTCGCTGATCCACGCCGAATACGTCGATTGGTAAATAATTAGCACCATAAAAGCATTATTAATTAAAAAAAATTGGTAAATCAACGTATTCAACAAAAATATTATTTATAAAGTGTTTTAACAGTACAAAAGTACTTACCAATAAATTCAATTTAACAAAAACAATCCAGATTATAGCATAATTTATGAGATTCATTTAATCGTTTCTGGAGGTACAACCTGGCAGACATTTTGAATAGCTGTTGACTACCGTTGTGCAGATCATCTACCTAGCAGGTACCCATCTGATTTTGACATCATTATTTGAACGTAGAAGATACTTATACGAGGTATGTGCGATAAAAAACTATTTATATGTGTATGCATGATTTGGTAAATGTAAATCCAGGTTGGATAATATAATTTGGTAAAGGTATCATTTCTTTTGTGTAATAAAATTTTTTGCATGTGATAAACACTTGAACAATATTAATAGTTTTATGCATAGTTTATAATAAACAATTTTTCAATTACAATTTAGTGTTTAAAAGAAGATTAAAATTGAGTTTTCTTGAATCCTACCCA
Source organism: Ophraella communa (assembly GCA_035357415.1). Lineage (NCBI taxonomy): Eukaryota > Metazoa > Arthropoda > Insecta > Coleoptera > Chrysomelidae > Ophraella > Ophraella communa. The sequence continues at coordinate 24,685,125 of CM068983.1, forward strand.
AGGTAAAGAATCGGGTTTAAAATTAAATAAATTAATAATTTCACTGAGCTAGTAAAATTCTTATAGGGCGTTCAACAATAAAAATAATTATTATTATACCATTAATCAATTCAAACATCTCAAAATAATAAAAAAATATAAAACTAAATAAAATAATAAACCAAATGAAACAAACCATCACAAATTGATGTTCCCAGCTTGGAACTTGATAAATTAATTAAATAATAAATAAATTATAAAAAGCCAATAAATCAAAACATATAAAACTGATTATCAAGAATGTTGAATTGATGAACTCCACATGTCCGCTAGCTCATACTTATTAGGATTAACTAGTTTACAAACGTTATAGCAACGTAAACCTCATTAATCTTTGGGGATTATTTTAAGTACAACTTCATAATACTGGAATCATCTTCAGCTACACAATGTCTTTTCATAGTAAGAGTAATATGCAAATACATTCCTAGAAAACAATCTTTAAAAATGCCATTTATAAAGGTAGTTAAAAAAACTAATAAAATAACACTAGTGAATATTTTTTTATTTAAAAAAATGCTCGATAACTTGCACATAAACAATATAAAGTATTATTATCTTTGTTGAAAATGTTAAATAAATAGTTAATATTTTATGACGCAGTTGCACTCTTAAGGAATCGAGAAACGTTCTTAATTTGATCCGGATTACTAAGAACATCTCTTAGGTTATCTTTAAGGTTATAATTTAGTGGTCTAAAGGAGTATTCGTGACATTTAATTTAAATATGGTGATGATATTATCGAAACAGCGGTCATTGAATTTATAAAAGCTCTTTTGTTATACAAAAGTGGAATTCAGAACAATAAACAACTAAAAGGTTGAATTAACTTCCACTATTTATTCTTTAAATACTTTAAATGTAATGACAGCTATTTCGCTATCGAAATAGCATCGTCAGATTAACATATTTAATTGTGTTGACATCTGTCAAACACCCAAAATTCTAACTTAACCTTAAACTTAAATAAAAAATAGAAAATCACAGTTTTTACAATCTTTGAAATTATTAAAATATGGCTCTATATAAAGATGATACTGAAACTGATGTTCAAACCTTGGATTCAATGATCCACGAAGGTTTAGATAACTATAATGCAATCGCAAATAGCGATCAACCAACCAATAGCAATGAATTGCAGACAAAAATAAAGAAAACAATGAAAATTTTTGAACAAGCAACTAGACTATTATCTTTATCCAGTATATTTAGCACAAATGAAGGAATTGAAGAAATACCTACGAGTGATTTACAGTATTTTCTCTTGCCAGCATTTTTAGGATCCCTCTCTTTAAAATTAACTTCTGGAGAAAGAAAAGATGTAGTTGATGTAGCTGAAATATGTCAATCTGACGATGCTATTTCGATAGCGAAACGGCTGTCATTACATTTAAAGTATTTAAGGAAAAATAGTGGAAGTTAATTCAACCTTTTAGTTGTTTATTTTTCTGAATAAGATGAACTTTCACATAATAAGGGTTAGTACAATAAATTACAAAAGTGGAAGCTTTTTTTTAATATTTCTTTGTTTAATTTCCATAGGAAGATAGACTTACACCATAAATTTCATATATTTTTTATTCAAAAATAACTCGTCATAAATTATTATTTAGCAGTAAAAAAAATAGGGCAAAAAGACTAAACAGTTAAAAAAATAGTTCTCAGAAAATCTTTTGAACTAAACCAAAATGAAAATCTAGAATAAAGTAAATTAAATTTTAATCAATACAACAGCAACAATAATGGACAAAAAAAAGTAAGTAATAATAAAAGAACCTTGAAAATCAGACTAAATACCTTTTTAATAAAATATAATCGTTTGTCAACATCTCGGTATAGATTCAATTCCGAGATAATAAATCTACTCAAGATGCCCATTAGTCCCTAACAAAACACATTTATGAATCATTGGACTTGAGTAATCAGATACTAAAGCCATCTCGACATTATTAGGGTAGTAAAGGATTATTATTTTTTCCTTATTCTTTTTTATGGATTATTATATTATATAAAGTGGCATAGCTAAAAGATTGTGGCTAAAAAGATTAAAATATCTTTTATGAAAAATGATCCAAAGCTTATTTTAGATTAAATATAATTTAAAACACCCGTTTCTATTCAGAACTATTCGCTGAATTTTATTTTCCTGCCAAGTTAACAAACGATGCCGATGAAAATCTATTCCAAGCTCGTAATTAATGAACAAAAAATGAATTGAGTTTTAAACAGAAGACATCTTCGTTAAGCAACTTAACTTTATTATTATATTATATGAAAATGAATAATTTTGAACAAAATTCTTTAACAAAGTTTTGTTAATAGTCTAATAAATTATCACGATCTTTTAACTATTTATACAACCATTTCATCAAGATATTTTAATAGTTTTTAATGGACTAAAAGATTTTTTATTTAAAGAGGTTATACAAGCTATCTATGAAAGGTCTTCATTTACCATTATGGAGACAAAAAAACGCACAGAAGAGATAAAATGAAGAGTTATGTAAATAAACAGATGTATGTAGTCTTCATAAAATTATGAAATCCAATAGTCTAACACGAACCTTACCAATCAAAGTATATAAAACAGTAATTGAAGAGTAAAAATTGGAAATGACCTATCTGCCAAAAAGTACTAAATGTATAGAAAATGTACAAAACAAATATTTGCAAATTAAACTTTTTATAACAAATTTAAAGTACATCTTTATTTTTCTTTTGTTCTTCCAACTCACTGCTATGCCAACTTAAATTTTTGGTTCACTCTCGACAATATAATCTATTTTTCAGTGACAAGGCAAGAAACAATATCCTCTCTTTAACTGTGGTGCACTTGTCTTGTTATGAAGAGCACACAAAATATATCCTATCTCCTTTTGACTTACAATCTAACCATATTTTGACGTTATTTTAAGTTGACAGTTTTATGACATTATTTTATCTTTTGATTATATGGTTATATGCAATTTTTCTTGAGTGACATTCATTTGACCTCTCTTCTGTCAGTGCTATTTCTTTCCGACGAAAAAGAAGAATTGGAAAGGATCCAAGTCTGCAGGAATCTGGGTAGATAAGGAGGCTCAACGTCGCTATGGGAATTTTTTATTAGGATGAATAGATAATTCTGTTAGAATACGAATTTCAAACAATTATATACAGATATGTAATTACATATACACCAAAGTACTAATTTTTAATTTTATACAATTAAAAATTACATTTAGTGGAGTCCCAACCGTAAATAATTATAATCTTACCAATAATGTCTCTGCATAACGCCACATAATATATTTAGCAATCATAAAAAAGATAAAAACATAACTCTTACTTCATCTTCAGGTAACACTATTTTTACCTCCGGAAAAAATTTTTTTTAACGTTGACCTTGGTCTACGTCGAAAATTTCCTTTTCTTTTCACAATTGCAGATATAGCCAAACCAATAATAGGCGCAGACTTTTTATCTAATTTTGGATTGTTACTTGATTTAAAAAAACAAAAATTAATAGATAACGAAACTTTTATTATGTCCACCGGTAGATTACAAAACGCCAATCAGGAATTATTTACGGTTGAAAATCATTATACATTTTTTTTCAAAAAATACTCAAGCATTTTCTCATCTCCTAATTTTCATTTCGAAGCAAAACACGATGTAAAACATCACATAATTACTGAAGGTCATTTACCTTATTATAAACCTCGAAGGTTAGATCCTCTCAAATATAAAATTGCTAAAGAAGAATTCGAAGACATGGTGGAATTAGGTAATTGTAGACCATCATCATTTTCAGTGACGTCGGCCCTGTATATGATCCCTAAAAAAGACTCTGCAGATTGGCGACCCTATGGTGATTATCGTTTTCTCAGCAAACAAACAATTGCAGAACGTTTCAGACGTCAATCTAAAAATTCACGGATCTACAATTTTTTCAAAAGTCGATTTAGTCAGGGCATACCATCAAATACCTATGGCCGAAGAAGATATTTATAAAACAGCAATCACTACCCCATTTGATGCATTCGAATTTCCACGTAATCCTTTCGGATTACGTAATGCAGGCAATACATTTCAAAGATTTATTAACGAAGTCACCAGGGGACTCGAATGTCTGTTCGTTTATCTAGATGATATTCTAATTTTCAGCAAAAGCAAGCAGGATCATCTAAACCATCTCGACACCTTGTTTAAAAGACTAAAAAAATTTGGCGTTAATGTCAAGCCTTCTAAATGTATTTTTGGCGTAACAAAGATTAGTTTTTTAGGTCACACTATTACTACAAAAGAAATTTTACCGTCTGAAGACTATGAAATTCCTAAAACTTGCAAACAACTACAAAGATTCGTAGGAATGGTTAATTTTTATCACAAATTTGTACCTCAATTCGCAAAAATTTTAAACCTATTATACGAACTTATCAATTATTTAAATTAAAACAAAATAAAAAACATTGAAAATTGGCCAAAAAAATGCCAATAAAGCTTTAAGAAAGCAAAAGATTTGTTAATTAAAAGATCCTTGCTTAACCATCCTAAAGAAGGGGCAAAATTAATCTTGACCACAGACGCTAGTTCAACAGCTATAGGTAGCACCTTAGAGCAAGTGTTTCAAAATGTCAGACAACCTTTAGCATTCTTTTCTAAAAAATTAATCAAAACTACAGTTTTTTTGATAAAAAACTTTTTGCTATATACGAATCTATTAAACATTTTCGATACATGTTGGAAGGCGTAGATTTCCAAGTATTTACAGATCACAAACCTATAGAAAAAGCAATTTTTTCAAAAACAGAACAGGTCACCACGCCAATTTAGGCATTTCGAATATATCTTACAGTTTACAAACAAAATTAAATACGTGGGCAGCAAAAACGTAGAAGCTGCAGATTTCTTGAGTCGAATTCAACATGATCAAATTAATAACATAAATTTTACTCTCCAAGATATTTTAAATGAACAAAATTCAGATATAGAGCTAACTAACAAAAGTAATTTTTTTTTAATAAAATAATATATTTCGTAAACAAATCAAAATGGAAACACGCAACTTTAGTATTTGATACGAGGTTTCAACTGATAATCAACGTATACAGTGTGGGCCACAGAAAACAGTCCACCTCGATATTTGGCAGTATTTATTTAGGAAAATATTTAATTAAACTTCGGGAAATTTTTAATAACATGGGAATTTTTTATTATGATGAATAGATAATTCTGTTAGAATACGAATGTCAAGCAATTATATACAGATATGTAATTACACATACACACCAAAGTACAAGTTTTTACTTTTATACAATTAAAAATTATATTTAATGAAACCCCACCACTACATTCACCTCTGTTTAGAATATGTAAAAAGTGTAAATAACTTTCGGATGACCATAATATATATTTTCATATCTTAACTAGTCTACTGGCAAAATCCAATCAAAAGTTTTATTTTAAACTTATTACCTACATAACACACCACTCATTTATTATGTGCTATTTATTTTTAAGATTATTTTTTTTGTATTTTTCTAAGCTATTAACATTAAAATATACTTAGAATATTATATCTCCACGATCATCCCAGAATTTTCCAATTCTTAAATCAAATTTAATTACAACATGCTGGAATTCTCTCTCTTGAGATTGAGAAAATATTCTGGAACATCTCTGCCCCATGCAATTTAAATGTATTTACATTCTTTTTCTTGTAATACAATTATATTCTCACAATGGTTAACAATAACTGCACTTCACTGTCATTTTAGTGCAAGATTTGGAAAACTTTCAAAATGAATGTTATTACGTTTCAAAAATATAAAAATGAATTTTTTCTGTAATTCAGAATAAGAGTGTGAAAATACATTACCTGAAATTACAAAGAGTGTAAAAACTATACTGTAAAATTAAGTACCAAAAAATTTAAAGAATGAATATGAAAAGTAACTGTCCACGGATTTAAAAGCTTGGATGGTGTAGAAAAAATGGTTTGCTACAAGTATAGTATTGGTAAAATTATAAGAATAGCCAAAAATATAACAATATAACAATATTGAACAATTAATTTTCTTGTTTTTAAGTAACCATAAATCAACTTTCATTTATATTATATAAATATTCTAAAATATGTTTGGTTAATATTATCACAATTCAATTTATCTAAACGACAATAAAAAATCAGATACATTTGGTCTTGTAGGTAAACTTCAAATAGATATAATATGTCTAATAATTTTCTTTTTGAAAATTTTTCTTTGACTTAATTATGTAAATAGGTATAAAAATAAATATTTATTCAAATTATAAATATGTTTTTATGGTGCTCACTACAACTGACAACTGTCAATACTATCTAGTGTACAATAAAGTGGTTTATTCTCAAAAGATATAAAAGATGTTTATAATAAAATATTACCATTTAATATTATCATTGAATGTTAATTAAAAAACAAATCGAACACTGCTTACTCTTAAAGTTCTTTCTTGTATTTATTCATTGTACAATATAGCCAAGAAAAAATGTATCACCCAGTACAGAGTAAACGTTTGCCTTTTAAGTATTGTCTTATCTTTTAATGGATGTTTCTAAAGTAAAGTATGTTATTTTAAATTATATTAGCCTATATTGAAAATATAACTGAGCAAAATTTATTGGTGTACCTAAAGTTTAATGTATTCAGTAAGATGTTACTGAACCTTTTTTTTAAGTTGGATTTCTTTAACAAATACTGTTTAATGAATAAAAATGGTTTTAAAGGTTTATTATTAAAAACGTTTGAAATTAACTTTTCTTTAATTATAACTTGGTTTATTTTTATTTTTAACTATTATTATACTTGTTTTAATAGTAATTTGGTGTACATTTTAATGAAGTGCATTCTCTTTTAAAACCCGAATCTTAAGATATTTCCTCTTGTGTACTGCTGATTCAAACGACGGAAAAGAATAATTGTACAAATTCAAATGCGGGAGTTGGGAACTGAATTACTACTGAAGGAATAATACCATCTTAAACCCATTCATTTTATTGTTTGAAAAACGCTCTTTGCATTTAAACCCGTGTTTAACAAAACAATTTCTCTCTACCTTTCTACCAATGACGCTTTGCTTTTCTCGGATGATAACCTATTTGCGTGTTTTCTTCCTTAACACTTCAATGCTATAAATAATAGGACATTTATTCGTAGTTGCACATTTTGCATGAAAACTACGAATAGAGAGCTTCAAATAAGTTGGCTTCAAAAAATAAATGAAAACTTTGGTCACTATAAACCAAAAAAAAATATTAAGAAAATAATGATATTTACAGCCCTGCCGTCTCCTTAAATGACGGTCAGATTGCTTTTTGGTCAGTCTGAAAAAAACACTAGCCTTTATAACCAAAACATACAGGCTGTCCCATATCGACCTTTACCTAGAAGTTTATGGGGTTTATGGATAATAACATAAGTCAAATTATGCAAAACACCTACTTGAACATCCAACCTTACTCTTACACACCAATTACATCCAAATACTACACACTTGTAATAAAAAACAAAATTTAGATGTCCTTGAAGAACTTGAAATAAAAAGACATCTAGCAGATCAACAGTTTAAAGTAGTTAATAAACAAATAAATCTTGGAAGTTCTCCACTATTAAACTGTTTACTTTGATTGAGTCTTCATTTTATACATAGATAAGACATTATTGTAACATAAATATATTAAGTTATTGTTAAGATCAGCATGATATAGTTTTTTCCTGGTTTTTCTATATCATTGCACAGTTATACTGATCTTAGAGAGAAATACATCCAGGATAATCCCTTGGGGCTAATAACATCTAGGCTTTAATTTTGTTATGTCTTATAACTTCCTGGTCTAGCCTTAACTACTTATCCAAATCAAGAACCTAGTTACAAACAAACAAAATGTAATTTTAATATGTCAATCTGACGATGCTATTTATTAGCAAAACAGATGTAATTGAATTTTAAAGCGAATTTTTCTACAACTTTATTTTCTCCAACTGTCTACTCTTTTTTAAATTTTAAATTTGAATTTTTTTAAATTAAAGCAAATATTTTGGTATCTTTGATTAATACTTTTAACAAGCTAATATTTTATGTATACGTCACAATATTACTCGCTGACATAAGTATTTCTTATTAAATTAATTTTAACTACAAATTTAATATAAATTGTTGCAGTAGGTCTTTGATTTAATATAAAGGGTAATAAAGCCTTTCGTATATTTCAGTGAACTGTGGTTAGCTTATACCCGACAAAGTTAAAATGTTGTAATTATAAACCTGACAACGCTACTCACAAACTTTAACCGCAGCGGAAATTACATGGATATTTTATACCAAATTCATTTACTGTGTTATGAAAAAAAGTGTTCATTTTATATTATTTGTTTTTGTTCTGAAACCTCTACAATCAATATATTAATCTTGTTAACTGTAATAATCGGATCTATCTTGTTCTTCTTATATATTTAGTATACAGTATGGAACAGATAAAAGGAATAAATTTATTATAATGGAATTGATGGTTTGAAAAAAAAGTTGGAACAGATAAATTTTGCTAAAATAAAAGCACAATATTTAAAAAGAATTTAAGTATCATCCACTTACCTTTCTAGTGCGGTGACGCCGTTGACCATTGTTTTTTAAATAGTAATCCTAATTTTTTTGATATATCTTGAAATTTCCTATTGTTATCTCTAACTACTCAACTACTTGGTCTAGTCTTGACACTTAAGTAATCATCAGATATCTACCTTGTGAAAAAAATAACTCCATTACGTCAATCTGATGATGAAAATTTATTCGAAACATCTGTCATTGAATTTAAAAAAGCTAATTTTTCAAAATAAACGTTTAATTTAAATATTTCCTTGTTTATTGTTCTTAGTAAGATAGACTTTTACGAAGTAAGGGTTAATATAATAGTTTTGATTAAATAGTGCTTTCCTTACATACGAAAAGAAAATAATTTAATTTTTAAATAACACCTTTATTAAAAACACCATTTCATACGCTGATAATTAAAAAAAAAAGAATAAGAGGAATTTAGTACAGGGAATGAAGCTCGAAAAAAGGTAAAACCTTGCAATTTTTTCGTCCAGCATGGATTGACTTGATATTTTAACAGAAGGTTTCGTATATAAAAGGCCCCACTGCCGAATAAACCGGTTTTGTACATTATTATGCTTCCAAGTGTACTATACTATACTATTGGAATTTTTCGAAAAAAAAATCGATTGGTTTTTTTAACGTGTTTCCTGTATTTTTAATAATAAAAAGTTTATTCAAAAACGATTTTGTAGGGTTTTCCAAGAACTACAAGAATCTGTAAGTTAAATCTCTTTAGACCCTTTCGTTTTTAAATGGGGAGAGTTTAAAAGGCTAAACAAGGTGGTGCTCGTGCGTAAATAGACTACGTTTAACGGCTATATCTCGTCAAATATTAACTGTACAAAAAATCTACTTACAGGAAAATTTTTGTCATAAAAATCCGTTTTTTAACTTTGCTTGCACTTCTAATATTTTCGGACTTATTTTGAAAAAAAAGGGTAAAATATACAAAATTATGAAAAATAACTTTTTACTTTAAGCCATATTTTTTGAAAACTATGAATTTTAAATTGGTCAAACTTCTTGGAGATATTAACCATACATGTACAAAGAGAATTGCACAAAGGTAAAGATCAATTTTAATTAGGGGAGTAGTTATGGGGTTGTTTTCACCGATTTTTTTGTATAAAAAATTCAGTACTGACATTATTTTTGTCATAATTCACTCAATTTTGATGCTACAGGCCTTTTTTTAAAGAAAGGTCTAATTATGCTCTTTGAAAAAAATTTTATGAGTTTTCTACGAATGATGCATCATTTTTCCGGTATTTGACTTTGAATCTATCACATTTTGAATTTGGGAAAAAAAGCTAATCATATAGGAACTATATTCTCGGTTCCTATGGGTTTTAGAAAAATTATAAAAAGGGGTTTTGCTTGTTTTTTTAAAAGCTGTAATTTTGCTTACTACAGTTTTTTTGACAAAATGCATAATTTTCGAGTTATCCGCGAAAAACATATCAAAAACTTCGATTTTTTTCTCTTAAAAGCTTTAATTTCAATTGCGAATAACTTAGAGAATATTGATTTTACCAAAAAAATGTATACAACATGTTTTGCTAAGAATTACTTTTTTAATCGATTAATGTGGTTAAAATATAATAAAAAATTTTCACCCCCGAGAATGCTTTATCACCCTTCGGTTCGATATAGATTTGGATACTTGTGCTATCACCTACCTTTTGTTAAAATTTCAAGTCAATCCATGCTGGACGAAAAAATTGCCAGGTGAAATGCTTCATTTTATGTACTAATTTTAATATTCTTCTAGTTGCTGCATAATTTAAACTATGTCTGCATTCTTGTCTTCAGTTTTGATAGTTTTCTCTCAGTCGTACTTTGGAGTAAATAAAGTAGGTTAGTTTATATGTCTAATGTACAACTAAGTTACCAACTGGGGAGTTATTTCCCAGGTACTTTTCGTAACACTACTACTGTGCAATGTTTGCTTTTTTGGAAAAACTTTATTTGAAAATTATTAAAAAAACAATGCTTCCTAAACTTGCGGGTACTTGTAGCCTCTCGCTAATGACCCATCGGGTTGATGCGAAATATTAAATAAAAAAAATTATTGAAATTAAAATCAAAATGGATATTTTTTTGTATATAATTTAAAAACAGTAAACTGTCAGTAAAATATTTAAATAATAAAACATATATAACTTTTTAATTTAAGAAATAATATTTTATTCTAAGAATAAAGACCTTGAATTTTTGCTGTTATAGCTTTGAGCATAAATTTATTTGATTTTCGGTTAAATGCATTTTGAATAAACTTTTGAACTTTGTGTAAATATTACCCTGTTTGTTCAAAAACTTTCCGCCAAAATGGTTTTACCATCTTACTTCTTATTAAATATAACGAAGGAAGAAAACTTTTATTAAAAATTATTTCATTAAGTTTTCGAAAAGACAGTTGGATTTATCACTGGACAATTTTACATGGGACGGTGTGTCTCAAGGAGTTTGTTTCATTCATTCACTTTACAACGCGTATAAAAGTTCACAGTTAAATAAAACCAAGAAAGCTCTCGAAAAGTTTTTGGTCGTAGACGTGTCACGGCGTTATCTTCTTTAAGTTAATTTATAGTCAAGGGAGTATACCTTTTTCTTTGAATTATTTACGATTGAAGGATTTTGCCGACAAGTCGCCGAGAAAGAAATCTTTGTGGTTTTCATGATAGAAAATTATCAAGATGTAGTCAACATAGTCACTGTAGGTGAGAATTTTAGGCGTGCAGTGAATAACTGAGTAAGATATTTAAAAAGAAATTTTGGAGAAAACCCGTAAAAAACCTAAACAATAATTTTTCTTAAATTTTTATGGAGTATTTAACCATTGTAAGTGATAAATTAAAGTAATGGTTATAAAATGGTTGCTTTTTCGAAATATATTTTAAAAAATAACTCCTTAGTATACTTGGTCACTAAGAATAAATAATATTATTAGTTTTCATGCCTTCATCCATATCTCGAAACGTGAAAAAAAATATACTGTTCTCAATGAGTGTAATAACGAACCACCAGAAAGTGATAATAAAATAAATAAAATTTATTGCACTAACCTCTATCTTACTAAAAACGTTAAAAAATAAATAAAACGTTCTCATATCGCTCAAGAGTCGCGTCGTTCTGTCCATCCAATATTTCCAACCAGGCTAACAATCACACAACACAATAATAATGTTTATTCAAAAAGACAATCCAAAAAAAATTATCACGTCTCTCATATAATATTTTATAACATTACATATAGTGTGACCGACCCATTTAGTTTGGAAGCACCCCTGTGAAATCCCCATTTTTCAACCGATTCTGATTTAATATTTATTTTTGTTATATTCAGTATTAAAAACAGTATATCTGCGCATATTTTCATAGCTCAATTTATATTTTCAAGGCCCTTTATGTTAATTTTTATTTGCCAAATAATACTAAAGTAAAGGGTGGTCAGTTAAGGGTAGCGAGCGGCCATATCTCATAAGATATTGGTCGTATATATTAAAGAAAAAAAAAACTTGATAAAAATCGCCAAGAGAAATTGGTATAAATTATGTTCAAGTTTGTCAAACGTCCGTTAGAGGGGTAACAACCAACACCAAGTAGAAAAATAGGATTTGTATAGAATTTTGCATAATAAAAGTATATCGATGATATCATTTTCATATTTACTGACCATTTCCCCATATTTTTTGTCTGAAACGTTATGTTCTATATATCAAAATAAATTTTTTTTATAAACTAGATTTCTCCTGTT